>JARGCV010000394.1:1202500-1505000 GCA_034064705.1 Bothrops alternatus
AGAGAAAGAAAAAGTCAGTTACAGAGGGAATGAGAGAGGGAAGAAAAGAGATGGGGGAGAAAAGAGAGGGCAAGAGAGAGAGAAGATGGGGAAGGAAGGAGTGGGGCAATGAGAAAGAGAGAGAGAGAAAGAAAAAGTCACAGTTACAGAGGGAATGAGAGAGGGAAGAAAAGAGAGATGGGGAGAAAAGAGAGGGCAAGAGAGAGAGGAGATGGGGAAGGAAGGAGTGGGACAATGAGAAAGAGAGAGAGAGAAAGAAAAAGTCACAGTTACAGAGGGAATGAGAGAGGGAAGAAAAGAGATGGGGGAGAAAAGAGGGCAAGAGAGAGAGAAGATGGGGAAGGAAGGAGTGGGACAATGAGAAAGAGAGAGAGAGAAAGAAAAAGTCAGAGTTACAGAGGGAATGAGAGAGGGAAGAAAAGAGAGATGGGGGAGAAAAGAGAGGGCAAGAGAGAGAGAAGATGGGGAAGGAAGGAGTGGGACAATGAGAAAGAGAGAGAGAGAAAGAAAAAGTCACAGTTACAGAGGGAATGAGAGAGGGAAGAAAAGAGAGATGGGGGAGAAAAGAGAGGGCAAGAGAGAGAGAAGATGGGGAAGGAAGGAGTGGGACAATGAGAGAAGAGAGAAAGAAAAAGTTGGAAAGTTACAGAGGGAATGAGAGGGAAGAAAAGAGAGAGAGAGAGAGAGATAAGGGGGAAGGGAGTGAGACAATGGGGGGTACCTTGGCACCCCGCCAAGAAGACCCTCCCCCTTGGGACTGCCAGGGGTCATTTGCACCCTGTCTCCAAGGAGATGCCCCAAAGCAGGCCAGAAGGACCGTCCACAATCAGGATCTGTCCTACTTTGCTAACTAGCCCAGGACCATCACCATAAGCTGTGGTTTGTTTTGAATCACGGCTAATCCACAACCCCCTCCCCCTCCTCCATAAGCAACCCCTGGACATCTCCCCCCCTCCCCACCAAGACAGGAACATCTGATTTTCGTGTTGACTGTGATTAACCCCCCCCCCCATTAAATCCCTGCTTAACCCGGGCCAAAAAAAAAAAAAGGCCCAGGAATTAATTGTGGTTTCCAGGCTTAAACTTTCCCCTACTTTGCAAACGTGCAGAGCAGCCGCTGCTGAAATAAATTTCACCCTCCTGATCTTTCCCCTACTGAGCTGGGGGGGGGGTCCCTGTCCCCAAATCCTATGAATTGCAGATGTTGAAAAATACACACACAAAGACGGAAGTGTTGGCAACAAAACACCTTCCTTTCTTGCCCTGGGGCCACAACACAAGGAGGCGGGTGGAAAATAATGAGGCCAGGAATACTGGAAAACAAGAACAAAACAAAATCAGCCCTTTTGTTGGAAGCCTGGAAAACCCCAGGAAAAAAATAAATAAAAAAAAATAAATTTCAAATTGGAGAGAAAAAAAAAAAGCCAGAGGCAGCATTGGGGTTAAAGAAAAAGAAACTTTAAAGGGATGTTTTGGTTAGCTAAATTGGTGCCCCCCTCCCCCCCCCGGTTCACAACGGGACTTAGGACTAGTCCTCGCATTTACAACCGTGCCAGCATCCTTCCCCAGCTTGTTTGGGGGGGGGATCGGGGAGGGAGTTTGGACCCCAGCTGGGATTGCTTAATGTTGCTTTTTGGTCCAGGAAATGTTCCGCCTTCCATCAGGACTAAATGTTCTGTGGAAGTTAGCTCAGATTGGTCCCCGGAGGGAAATCTGGCAAGGAAAATATTGGAAGGGGTTGATAGTTTGGGGGTGGACTGCTCCTGGTGCTAGGAGCTCCATTGATCTCGGCTACTTAAGGGCTACTTTTCCAAAGGAGGAAGGCCTGAGGTTGTATCCCGCTTCTGTTGTGTTTACAAATAACATACCTAATATTCCTTTCTCCTCCTGCTTTTCCCAACAACAACCCTATAAGGTGGGCTGGGCTGACAGGAAATTACCTGGCCAGCTTTCATGGCTAAGGTGAGATTAGAAGTCACCATTGTCACTCCGTTTTTCTCCCACGCTTTTCCCCAGGCCGTTAATACAAAGCCAAATACTGAGATTTCCTTTTCCTCAAAAAAAATAAAAATAAAAAATGAGGGACAGGGACTGTCGCTTTTCCTTTTCAAAAACGGGCGAGGTTTTTTAAATCCTGACTGGCTTCTGTGCTTTGATCGTAGCTTGGGAACCCAGGGTGGAAAAATGAAGAAAATGCTAAATATTAACTTTTTTAAGTTTGAGAGCCACTTGGTCAGCTTGCCTTTTGCTTTTTCTCTTTTGAAGAGACTAATTAAGTTCTTCCTGGGAAAGGAGAGATAGATAGATAGATAGATAGATAGATAGATAGATAGATAGATAGATAGATAGATAGATAGATAGATAGATAGATAGATAGATAGATAGATAGATAGATAGATAGATAGATAGGAGGGATGGATGGATAGATAAAGGAAGACATAGATAGATAGATAGATAGATAGATAGATAGATAGATAGATAGATAGATAGATAGATAGATAGATAGATAGATAGATAGATAGATAGGAGGGATGGATGGATGGATGGATAGATGATAGATAAAGGAAGACAGAGATAGATAGATAGATAGATAGATAGATAGATAGATAGATAGATAGATAGATAGAGATAGATAGATAGGAGGGATGGATGGATGGATAGATAAAGGAAGACAGACAGATAGATAGATAGATAGAGATAGATAGATAGAAAGAAGGAGGGATGGAGGGATAGATAAAGGAAGACATAGATAGATAGATAGATAGATAGATAGATAGATAGATAGATAGATAGATAGATAGATAGATAGATATAGATAAATAGATAGGAGGGATGGATGGATGGATAGATGATAGATAAAGGAAGACAGAGATAGATAGATAGATAGATAGATAGATAATAGATTAGATATAGAGATGATATAGATGATGGATACATATAGACAGAGATATACAGACAGTTGATATAGAGATATAAAGAGATAAACAGAAAGAAACAGAAAAAAGGAACGGTGAAACAGCAAAAGAGAATGAGGGAAAGAGACAGAGAAAAAGTAAAAGAGCAAAACGGAGAAAAAGAAAGAAAAAGAGACAGAGCAAAAAAGAAAGTGAGAAAAGGAGACAGAGAAAGAAAAAGAGCAAAAGAGAGGGAGAGAAGGAAAAAGTGAAAGGAAAGGAGTGAAAGAGGGGGAGAAAAAAACAGAGAAAGAGAAAAAGGGAAAGAGAGAGAACTTAACAAATAACAAAATAATACTGATGTCACTAAGCAAAACTCAAAAGGATATTTAAAAAAACAAACAAACACAAAGGATTGAGCCTGGCCTGGTCCCCAAACATGAGACAAAGCAGTGAGTTTCCCCCCCCCAAAAAACCCCAAATTGCCAATTTTTAGTGTCGCTTTTCTTTTTTTTCAAAACCACTTAAAAAAGCATCATCTCTGCTGGGAAGAGACAGTTCAACATAAAAGGGACGGTTTTTATTTCCTTGCTGGAGTTTTCCTTCCCCCAGCGGATTTTGAAAAAGGGGAGGGGAGAGAGACAAGGAGAGGGGGGGTCTTTCTTGATTGGCATCTGCAAGGCTGGTTTTGTGGGGCTGTGATGGGGAGGGGGGCACAATTTGGCTGGATCAAGTGAGGCAAGAATAAAATGCCTTTTATTTGAAGCAAACACGGACAGAGAAAATTCGGGCCTGGCTTGGCTGGGGAAGATCTCCACAGCCTGCTCCCCCCCCCAAAAGGAAGCCCTCCCCCCTCCAGGTTTTCCTTGGGAGAAGCACCAATTGGTGATCACAGCAGTTCACACGGTTTATTTACATCTCGGAAACAAAACTGGGCTCCGTTTCTTGATCTGCTTTCTGGATTTGGCCTCCTTTCGCCGCCGCCTCTGATGCTGCTGCCCCACGGAAGCCAGCCAGCCGAAGTGGGGGGGTGGGCACAGTGAGGGTGTGACCCCCCCCAGTGGGCACCCATTTTTCTGGCAGGGATGGAGCCCCCCCCCAAGAGGACCCCCTGCCAGGGGAGAGCGTCACTCCGCAGCCTCGTCCTTCTCCGGCGATTTGTGTCCGCCTGGCCTGGCCGGATCTGGATTCGACCTGGGGGCTGGGCAGTTCCTTTGCCCCAAAGGGCAGCCTTGGGAGGGGGCGGTTGGCGCAGGGGTGGGCCCCGCCACAGGGACCCCCAGAGCCCCCCCCCACTCAGTCGCTGTCTGAGCCAACAGCCGAGGATCCTTTCCGCTTCCGCTTGGTGGGTTTCGGTTTGGTATCTTCCTCTTCCTGTGGGCCGGAGAAAGAGGGGGGGAAAAACACTGGATGGGAGGGGTCTTTGTGGGTGTGTCACTGGGCAGCCCCCTCCCCAAAATCCAAGCTTCACCACAAGAACAATAGGGCAAGTTGTAAGGGCCGGGAACAATCTCATATCTAGCTGCTTATTTATTATCTTCCTTCCTTCCTTCCTTCTTCCCTCCCCTTCTCTATTCCTCCTTTCCATTTCTCGTTTCCTTCCCTCCTTCCTTCCGATTCTTCCCCAGTCCTCCCTTCTTCCCTATCTAGGTATTCCTTTCCTTCTTCCCTTCCTTTCTTCCATCTGTTTATCTACCCCCTCCTTCCTTCCTCCCATTCTTCCTTCCTTCCGACCTTCCCTGATTATTCCTCCCTCCCTCTGTATCTATATATTCCTTCCTTCCTTCCTTCTTCCCCAACCCTCCCTGCACTCCCAAAGACCCCCCCCACCGTCCCCCACTCACCGAGGCGCTGCTGGAGGCCGACTCCTCCTCGTTGGGTGGCTGCTGGGCCGCGTTCTTGCGGCTGCGGGGGCTGGAGAGGGCCGCCTTCCGTCGGCTCTTGGGCAGCTTGCTGGACGAGTCTTCGTACTCCTCGGCCAGGGAGAAGAGGTCGCTGAACCTGGGGAGGGGGAAGGAAAGGGGTGAGGGGACCAGGTCTCCCCCAGATTCCTGGCTGGGTCCGGCAGGAACGCCCCGACAAGGGTCCTACTCACTTCATCTTGTGGGCTTCGTCACAGCTGCACTGGACGTGTTGCAAGGACTGGAGAATGGGGGGCTGGTTGAAAACTGGAAGGAAAGTGGGGAGGGGGTCATGAGAATGTGGCCATTAGAAAAAGTGGGGGTCCCTGGAAGAGCAATGACCTGATAGGATGATTAAAGGCCTGGAGGCTAAAACATAAGAGGAACGGTTGCAGAAGTTGGGTCTGTCTGGTTTAATGAAGAGAAGGACCGGGGGGGGGGTAACATGATAATAACCTTCCAATATTGGGGAGGGGGCTGCCCCAAAGAAGAGGGGGGTCCACCTCTTCTCAAAAGCACCTGAGGGCAGGGCAAGAAGCAACGGATGGCAACCAATCAAAGAGAGAAGCAATCTGGAACTAAGGAGAAACAATTAACCTGTGGAACAGCTTGCCACCAGAACTTGTGGGTGCTCCATCACTGGAGGATTTCAAGACAGCCATGTCTGAAAGCAGGTATCGGTTCTCCTGCTTGAGCAGGGGGCTGGACTAGAAGACCTCCAGGGTCCCTTCCAGCTGTATTCAGATTGAGTACTAATGGGGTGTGGGGGTGTCCCTGCCATTAACCCTCCCCCCTTTTGCCAGGCTGGGATTGCAGAACATCCCTCTGGAACAGCGTCTGGCCCCCCACCCTGGGGTCTCTACGGGCCCCCAGCCTCAACCTACAGCTCTGCTTGGTGTTGGTCAGGTTCAGGCGGAGGTTATCCAGATGTTCCAGGATCTGCTCCAGGGTCAGCTGGGCCAGTTTGCTGCTGGAGCTGCGAAGGCTGAAAGCAGAGGGGGAGGAGGGGTGGTTAGGAGGACCAGGGAAGCCCCCCCCGCCCCCTCCAGCGCCTCGCTGGTTTCGCTTCTTGTTTAGATGTGTGTAATTTTAGGAAAGAATAAAAGCGGAAGAACGTTTCAAAAGGAACGTAAGGAAGCAAAATAGTAAGTGAGAAAGGGGCAAAGAAAAGAGATGATAGATAGATAGATAGATAGATAGATAGATAGATAGATAGATAGATACATAGATACATAGATACATAGACAGATAGATAGATGATAGACATATGATAGATTAGATAGATAGATAAATAGATAGATAAGTAGGTAGGTAGGTAATAGATAGATAGATAGATAGATAGATAGATAGATAGATAGATAGATAGATAGATAGATAGATAGATAGATAGATAGATAGATAGATAGATAGATAGATAGATAGATAGATAGATATAGATGATATAAATGATAGAGAGAAAAAGAAAAGAAAGAGGAAGGAAGGAAAAGGAAGGAAGGAGAAAAAAATAGATTTATACTTCTCTTCCCCCCCCAATAACCACATAATTCCCGATTTCCCCCGCAAAGACCAAGTCTCTAGTCCTCAAGAAGGCACCAGACTAGGTTGAGAGGTGAATAAAGCACCGGCCTGCCACACGAGACACCAAGAGGGGGAGCCAGAGAGCCGGAAAATAAAAGCTTGTGCTAGATCTGCCTGTTAACGTTTCAAACTTCAAATTAAAGTTTTAACTTTAAAAAAAAAAAAGCCAGGCTCTTTAAGTTTAAAAAAGTTTTCACCAAGTTTTTTTTCTTTAATTTAAAAATGCCAGCTTCTGCCTGCCTCTTCCCCCCCCAATGCCCTCCCCCCCCCCGCCCCGCTCTTCCTGAACCCCACCTTTGGCGCTTCCGGGGCAGGCTGTTGTTCTTGATCAGGAGGGATTTGATGTGCTCTATCAGGTGGTTCTCGTGTTTGATGCACCAGTGCCGAAGGATGCTGGTGGTGAACTGGTCGTCTGGATGGCACGGCCGGCTTAGCACCATTTTCACCATCTCCTCCGTCGGCCTGCGTCAAATGACAGCTTTGATTATGGTTTATGGAGTTTATAGCGGAGGCGATGAACCTCTTCAGAGCTGAACGCCAGGAAATCCCATGTTGATGTATTGATGTGCATTTCAAGTGACAATAAAGTTATTATTCTGTTCTGTTCTATATTATTTATTTATTTATTTGATTTGATTTGACTTCTATGCCGCCCTATTCCTATACAATATTCTCTATTGTATTCTATATTCTATTTTATTCTATTCTATTCTTTCTAATTTTATTATACTTTATATTACTAATGTCTCTATATTCTATTTCTATTAATTCTAATTCTATTCTATTGTTTTCTATTCTATTTCTATTCTATTCTATATCATTAATGTCTCTATTCTATATTCTATTTCTATTATTTCTAATTCTATTCTATTCTATATCATTAATGTCTCTATTCTCTATTCTATTTCTATTATTTCTATTTCTATTCTAAATCATTAATGTCTATATTCTATTTCTATTATTTCTAATTCTATTCTATTCTATATCATTAATGTCTCTATTCTCTATTCTATTTCTATTATTTCTATTTCTATTCTAAATCATTAATGTCTATATTCTATATTCTATTTCTATTATTTCTAACTCTATTTATTCTACTCTATTCTATTCTATATCATTAATGTCTATATATTCTATTTCTATTATTTCTAACTCTATTTATTCTACTCTATTCTATTCTATATCATTAATGTCTATATATTCTATTTCTATTATTTCTAATTCTATTCTATTCTATATTATTAATGTCTCTATTCTATATTCTATTCTATTCTATTCTATTCTATTCTGTTCTGTTCTATTCTATTCTATTCTATTCTATTCTATTCTATTCTATTCTATTCTATTCTATTCTATTCTATTCTATTCTATTCTATTCTATTCTATTCTATTCTATTCTATTCTATTCTATTCTATTCTATTCTATTCTATTCTATTCTATTCTATTCTTCTCCATTCCATTCCAGTCCCAAGGAAACAGACAGTTGTAACTCAAGGATTGCCCATAGAAGAAAAAAAAAGTTTGAATTCTGCTAAAAAAAAAAAAAGAATTATTTGCCGCTGTTCCTCAACCGTGCAGGCAGAGAATTTGAAATACATACTTTTCCCGTCTCAGCTGCAACAGTAAGCAGGACAGAGCCTCCGGGTGTTCTGCAAGAAAAAAAAAGCAATTTTTTGAAAAATTTTGAATCTAACTGAGCTTGGAATTACCATCGCAAGTCGAGAAGGTATCAAGACGACCGGATTTTGCAAGCATTTTTTTTGCAATCGCCATGGCCATTAAGCAAATCCAATTCTTCCCCAATGGGTGGGAAACACTAGAAACCGTCAAAACAAGCTTTGCAAATTTAAATTGATTTTATTCATTCCTTCATCAATGTTCTTAACCGTCCATCTCCCTCAAATCACGGTGACCTGGCTGGGGGACGTGGCAAATGGCCGTACAGATGTGTTTGTGTGTGCCTGTCACAACTCTAGCTGCAGAGAGACCCCGTTGTAATTCTGAATGGTCACTGAGCGAACCGTCGTAAGCCGAGGACCGCGTGTATTTCTCTACACGGAGAGGCTTTGAAAAATAAAAGCCCCAATTTTGTGTAATAAGGATCCCGCTGCTTTTTTCCTCTCTCTCTCTCCCTTGCTGGGCCAGAGACTGGCAGCCGGCTAGCATCCCTAGTGGGCTCACCTTTGTATTTCAGATGCTGCAGGATGGGGATGATGGTTTCCAGGGGAATGTTGTGGGCCAGAAAAAGTTGCCAGGTGCAATATTGCTCAAAAGTCTCCCATTCCAAGCTCTGAACTAAAAAAAAAAAAAACAAAGAGAAAGGAAGCGAGTGGCTAAAGACGCAGTTCAACACAAAACACCACAATCTATTCCACACACACAACCCCGGCCCTGCTAAGAATCACACTTTTCCTGGGCCAAGAAGGGACCCCCTCCCCCAAAGGATTCTGGGAGTTGAAGTCAGTATTCGTTCTTAGTCTGCCCTTTGCCGAGCTCGCTCCCGCCGGCCACTTGGGAAGAAAGGCCGATGCCCTTCCGGGTGGCCGCAACTCACTCAGAATATTAAGGACCGAATCTTTCCGGAACATCACCAAATTCCCCATCATGACGTGACACACCAGTTCCTGGAGCTGTACAAAAAACCCCAAACAAACAGGAAAAATGCACCAGGAAGCCAGGCCAAGATGGGCTTTGTAGTGTTTTGTTGTTTTTTTTTAAATCAACAGCCGCTTCTTCCTCCCTTCGGCTCCATCTCCTCCCTGCCCAGTTTGGGGACGAAGGAGGCCTCTCCTGTGGGCCCTCTTCTCTTCCCGTTGTGGGTTTATTGTGGGTCTTACCTGAGCCGAGTCAATGACGGCGACAATCATGTTCAGCAGCTCCCCACTTCGGAGGGTCTCGTCGGGGAACTGGGAGAGAAGAGAAGGGAAAGGGAGAGTGAGACCCCCGGGGGGGGGAGGGAGGGATTGAAGCAGCTGAGAAGCTGCTGGCCAGGAAAAAAGAAGCTTTCCATCGAAATTCTGTCTCCTTTTGGGGGCAGGAAGGAGGGCGGAGGGACAGTGTGTGCTGTTCCCTGGTTTTGGAGACAAAGGGATGCTTATTTTCTGAAGAGGAGGAGGAGATAGAAGAAGAGGGGGGAAATAAACACGGAGTAGGAGAAGGAGGAAGATGGCCAGGAAAAGGAGGAGAAGAAGGAAGGAAGGAAGGAAGGAAGGAAGGAAGGAAGGAAGGAAGGAAGGAATTGGGATAAAAGAAAAAGGGAAGGGGAAGAAAAGGATGGAAAAGAAAGGAAGAGAAGAGAAGAGAAGAGGAAGGGAAGAAACAAGAAGAGGAGGAAGAAGGGAAGAAATAAGAGGAGAGGAGGAGAAGGAAGAAGAGAAGGAAGAAGGGGAAGAGGAGGAGAAGGAAGAAGAGAAGAAACAAGAGGAGGAGGAAGAAGGGAAGAAACAAGAGGAGAGGAGAATGAGGAAGAAGGGAAGAAAGAAGAGGAGAGGAGGAGAAGGAAGAAGAGAAGGAAGAAGGGGAAGAGGAGGAGAAGGAAGAAGAGAAGGAAGAAGGGGAAGAGGAGAAGAGGAAGGGAAGAAACAAGAAGAGGAGGAGGAAGAAGGGAAGAAACAAGAGGAGAGGAGAATGAGGAAGAAGGGAAGAAAGAAGAGGAGAGGAGGAGAAGGAAGAAGAGAAGGAAGAAGGGGAAGAGGAGGAGAAGGAAGAAGAGAAGGAAGAAGGGGAAGAGGAGGAGAAGAGGAAGGGAAGAAACAAGAAGAGGAGGAGGAAGAAGGGAAGAAACAAGAGGAGAGGAGAATGAGGAAGAAGAGAAGGAAGAAGGGGAAGAGGAGGAGGAGGAGAAGAACCACAATCCGAGCAGGCAGCCTTCCCATCCCTCCCTCCCTCCCAAAGCGGGGGGGGTGGGGTGTCTCTTGCCCTCCCAAAGGGGGTAGGGGGTGGGTGGGGGTCGCCTCACCTCCGTGTAGATGGAGGGCGTGAGGTAGCAGAGCAGGCGGATGTCGTCCTCCTGGCAGGCCTTCATGTCCATCATCAGACAGGTGTGCAGGTCCCCCAGCTGCGTCGCCTGGGCGAAGGACTCGTACAGGCTCATCTTCCCGGCGGCTGCTTTGCTGGAGAAGCGAAGTTGGGGGGGGGGGTTGGGGGGGAGAGAGAGTTGAACCCAGGGACCTTCCAGGGACGCTCCCTGCTTCAGAGGGCAAGTGTCCCCCCCCTCCGCCCACAGCATCCCCCTCACCTGGCCTTCAGGTAGTAGAGCAGGTGGAAGCCGATCTTGGGCTGCTTCTGGTACAGCTCCGACAGCAGGTCCAGCAGGACCGAGAAGCTGCTGTTGTCCTCCTGCATCTGGCAAAGGTTCCTGCGAACAGGGATTCACACGTGCGAGGGTCAAGCCCTGGGGGACACCCAAGTTTTCTCCCGCAAGCTTCGGACGCAAAAGGGAGGAGGAGGAGGAGGAGGAGGAGGAGGAGGAGGAGGAGGAGGAGGGGAGGAGCAGAGAGGGCTCAGCACAGGGAGAGGCAGTTCGGTGTGGCGGTTAAGGGGGTGGCCGAGAAATCGGAAGGCTGCGAGTTCTAGTCCTGCCTTAAGCGTGAAAGCCGGCTGGGCGACTCTGGGCCAATCACCAGGAGACTGGGAGTTCTAGTCCCACCTTAAGCACGAAAGCCAGCTGGGTGACTCTGGGCCAGGCCCTCTTTCTTAGCCCAGCCCACCTCACAGGGCTGTTGTGGGGAAAATAGGAGGAGAAAGGTGCATTGGATCTATTCCCCGCCTCGAGTGACTTATAAGGTAATAAAAGCAGGATATAAAAAAAAAAAACCTAACAACCAACGAACAGGGGGAGACCTACCTAAATATTAAGTAAAGCGGTTTTCCTACGGATTCTTCCAGAGACCTGTGCGGAAATATAAAACATAAAACGCCGAGCGTTTACACAGGCCACGGAACCACCTTTTCAGTCAGTCTCTGGGGCTTCACCCTGGCTTATTCTCCAAGCAGATTAAGAGCTGGAGCTGCAAGAGGGAGGACGGACTATCCCGTTCCCGCTGTGCTTACTCTTCCGTGATTTCTTCTGGCAAAACCTCCCCGTGGAAGTGAGCTTTGAACAGCTCCTGCAAGCAGGAGGCCAGGACCGACAGTTGCTCCTGGTCAAAATCCTCCTGGGGAAGACACGGGGGGGTGGGGGGAGAGAAAACAACAACAGTGAGCGTGCAAAAGGATGCGACAATCCGGGATGGGAGGAAGGAAATAAGCGCGACTTGACTGGGAGACGGACCGAAAGGAAAAATCCTCGGCCACAAAGCGGAGCTTCCCCTGTGATCCCGCTGGAGAGGAGGGCTAACGCAAGGGCCCCCAGCCTCAAATTTACTCCGCCCCTCCCCCTTCCCCAAAACCAGGCCGTGCGAATCCAGAAAGCAGTTGTCACCTCCAAGACTTGATCCACAATTTCTTGCATAGCTTCGCACTGCGCTTCCGTATCGCTGCAGCCCGATTTGGGGGTGGGGGGGGGAGAGAGAGAGGAAAAAAAAAAGGAAATTCAAGTTAAAGAGAGGAAAAGAGATATGGTCTGTGTGTGTGTGTGTGTGTGCTTGACACTGGGAAGGATGAGAAGTTTTCTATCCAAATGTATTTTGTTATTTATATCGCTTCCATCCCCCCCCCCCTTCAAATGTTAACAGAATCCACCGTGGTCCGAGAATCTTGTGGTCTCCATGAGATGATTTGACAGTCAGGCTGAAATTAAGTTTTTAAAGCAACTGAAATGAACACACTTCCTCCCGGACCCAATCCGCAATATCTGCAAACGCGAACAGAGTTAAAATTAACTTTGTTCACAAGAACAAACATACCTATACACACACACACACACACACACACACACACACACACACACACACACACACACATGTCACCCTAGAATCAGAACGTGACCAGCTGACGATAAAACAAATGCAAACTTGTTTTGCAGCTAAAAAATAAATATTTCCTCTTTTCCTCGCTGCCATCTGGATCTCATTTTCATTGATCCTTCCGTGGCCCCAGCTGGAGTTGGACCCCCAAATTATTCTTCCGACGGACGGTTCCCCCGACATGCTTGCTTTCTACTTGCAGGGATTCCCCCCCCCCTCCATGCAGGAGATATTTATTCCCGTTTCAGTTTTACATGGAGATATAAAGCTGGGATCTTGGTTTCACAGCAGGTTTAAATCCTGGTTTAACCAAGCTTTGCTTGCCTTCCCCAAATTCTCTCTGCAGAGCTTTGGCAAAAAAAACAACAACACAAGCCTATTAAATGCTTAGCCATACAACAGGCTAAATTAATGGACGGTGCTGGGTGAAAAGCCCCCCCCCAACAGGGAAAGTTGCATTTGCACAGCTGGATTCCAGAGAGAGACAGAGAGAGTGAGAGAATGAGTGAGAGAGAGAGAGAGAGAGAGAGAGAGAGAGAGAGAGTGAGAGAATGAGTGAGAGAGAGAGAGAGAGAGAGAGAGAGAGAGAGAGAGAGAGAGAGAGAGAGAGAGAGAGAAACTGAGGTTTGTGTATAGGATGAGAACAAAAGCCAGCTTGTGCAGGTAACAGACCCCTCTGGCAAACCCCCCCATTACATTTTTTTTAAGCCCTTCCAGAGCTGCTGGGGAGGGGGCTGCCCCACGGGGTGGTTGCGCAATCCAGAGGCTCAGAAAGGACTTACAAAAGGAATCTCAGCCTTGGCCAGTGGCTGGGTGGGTTGTAAATTCAGTTGTTAAAAGACACAAGCTGTGTGTTTCCCAAGGGGGTTGGGGGCTGCCATAAGGCTCTGGCCTCGGGCTGGCCTGGCTCGGCTCTGTGGCGGCTGCTGTTATCTGCTCCCCCCCCCCACGGCTTTTGCACAATGTTTTGCAACACACTCATTCCACCCACAAACCACAGAATGTCTCCCCAGAGGTCTCCACCATCAGCTACAAGGTTGGTAAAGAAAAGAATCTGGAGCAGAACTCAGAATAACCGAATAATAAAAATGGGAAGGGACCTTGGAGGTCATCTAGTCCAACCCCCTGCTCAGGCAGGAGACCCTATAACATTCTAGAAAAATGGCTCTCCAATCTCTTCTTAAAAACCTCCAGTGATGGATGGATGGAAGGAAGGACAGTAGAATTAGAGAAGAACAGAGTTGGAAGGGACCTTGGAGGTCATCTAGTCCAACCCCCTGCTCAGGCAGGAAACCCTATAACATTCCAGACAAGTGGCTCTCCAGTCTCTTCTTAAAAACCTCCATTGATGGAGCACCCACAACTTCTGGAGGCAGGCAGTTCCACTGGTTAATTGTCCTCACTATCAGGAAACGTCTCCTTAATTCCCAGGTTGCTTCTCTCCTTGATTAGTTTCCATCCTTTGCTTCTTGTCCTGCCTTCTGGGGCTTTGGAGAAGAGCCAGACCCCTTCCGGGGGCCCTGGAGGTAGAACCTCCATATACAGGAGCAGGATTCTTAAGCAGCGGGGGGAGGGGGGGCAAAGAGCCGAAGGAAAGAGAAGGAGACCTCGGGGGAGAGCAGGCCAACCTCTCAAGGCCTGGAAGTGAAAGAAAGTGGAGGACGGACGTGTCCCGGGGCGATACCCACCTCCCCTTCTGTAAGAGCAGGATCTTGTCTTTCAGGGACTCGTCCAGCTGTTCCAGGAAGGGGGAGATGTCCACCACGGCTTCCTTGATGGGGTGGAAACGGAACTCTCTCTTCTTCCCTGCCAGGAGAGGGGGGGGAAACAGTGGGGGCTCAAGCCCTCTGCACGGATGCTTCCGCAGGGGCCAATCTGGGTGGCTCACCGGGACCAGAGGGTCTGCCTTCCAAGGTTTCAGGAGGGAACTATCATCCATCCATCCATCTCTCTCGCTCTCTTTCATCTATCTATCTCTATCTATCTCTATCTATCATCTCTATCTATCTGTCTCTATCTATCTATCATCTATATCTATCTATCTGTATCTACATCTCTCTCTCTCTATCACCTCTATCTATATATTTCTATCTCTATAATCTATCATCTCTTATCTATCTATAATCTATCATCTACATCTATATCTATCTATAATCTATCTACATCTACATCTATATCTATCTATATATCTATAATCTATCTATCTACATCTACATCTATATCTATCTATCTATAATCTATCTATCATCTCTTATCTATCTATAATCTACATCTATATCTATCTATATATCTATAATCTATCTATCTACATCTATATCTATCTATCTCTATAATCTATCTATCATCTCTTATCTATCTATAATCTATCTACATCTATCTATCTATAATCTATCTACATCTATATCTATCTATCATCTCTTATCTATCTATCATCTATCTCTGTCTATCTCTATCTCTATCGTCTCTATATCTATCTCTATATCTGTCTGTCTGTCAAAATACATCAGCCAGCAGTCATCCATCCCTCCATCCCGCGGCTCCCGCAGGATCTGTTTTGCACAGACCAGGTTTTTGCATGCAGCCATGATCTGTTGGGCAGCTGGAGGGACAGCAGCAGCACACGGCCCGTCCACATCCACCCCACCTTTGCTGTTGAGATCTTCCTCATCGTCACTGAAGGCGGCTTCGGCCTGGTCGTAGCAGCTGTCGTCTCGGTCAGACATGTGATTGTCCAGCTCTGCGGCCGCCGGTTCCTCGACTTTGACTGTGGGGCCTAAGAGAGAGGCAGATGGACCGAAGGGATGTCCTCAGTGCCAGCAGGAACTTCATTTCCCAGGATCCCCTGCGGCTGAGCAAGGGGTGCCAACGGTGGGCATGACGCTGACGGTCCGGTCTTGGAGAGGGGAGGCTGGAAGGGAGCAAAGGCTGGCCCAATTTCTCCAGCAGGGACCCCCCACCCACCCACCCTTTGCCAGCAGAAGCTCCACAGGCACCGTAAAGCCTTATTAAGGCCACACACCTGGAATGCACCACATTACAAAACAGAAGTGGAGACTTTGGGGAAAGTGCAAAGAAGAGCGACTAAGATGATTAAAGGCCCGGAGACTAAAACATACAAAGAACGGTTGCTGGAATTGGGTATGTCTAGCTTAATGACGAGAAGGACGAGGGGGGACAGGATAGCAGCCTTCCAGTATCTCAGGGGCTGCCCCAAAGAAGAGGGAGTCAAGCTATTCGCCAAAGCGCCAGAAGGCAGGACAAGAAGCAACGGGTGGAAACTAACCAAGGAGAGAAGCAACCTAGAACTAAGGAGAAACTTCCTAACAGTGAGGACCATTAGCCAGTGGAGCAGCTTGCCACTAGAATTTGTGGGTGCTCCATCATTGGGGGCTTTCAAGAAGAGACTGGACAGCCATAGGGATCTTTGGCTGGACTAGAAGACCGCCAAGGTCCCTCTCAGCTCTATTTGGATTGATTTATGCCTCCTTAACATAAGAAGGGTGAAAGGCAGAGACCTCACCCCTCCGTGGACTGCCTGCAAGATCTCCTGAAGGGTTGGGGCCTGGACGGTGGTGGACACCTCCCCAACGTTCTCCTCCAGCTTACCTTCGACCGGAGGGGAAGGAGAGGAGCAGAATTCTGGAAACTTCTCTCTGAGCATAGCCCGGAGTTCCCGGTCCAGCTTCGGATTATCGAAAAGAGGAGCCAGGTGTCTGCATGGGGGGGGGGGGAGGAGGGGAGAAAAGAAACAGGACAGGGGGACGGTGAAGAACAACCTGCCTCCAGAAGCGGTGAATGCTCCAACCCTGGAAGTTCTTAAGAAGAGACTGGACAGCCCTTTGGTCTGAAATGGTGTAGGGTTTCCTGCCTGAGCAGGGGGTTGGACTAGATGACCTCCAAGGTCCCTTCCAACTTTATTATTATTATTATAAGAACGTATCTCGAAGATCAAAAAATGCTTCCACAAGTGTTGGACTCCAAAATGGAGCAACCTGGGAGTTTGTTGCTGGTCTCAGGGCCAAGAGGCCTCTGTATCCCCCCACCTGGTGCCCCCTCTTGGACTCCACTTCCCATCCTCCCCAGCCAGGAGTGGAGAGGAGGCACCTTTTTAAGAAGGAACCGGTTGGCCAAAAGGGTTTCTGCTTAAGAAATGGACACAGGATGGAATTGTGGGTTTGCTCTGTTTATCCGGGGGGGCTGGGAAAGGGTCTCCCCAGCCACCAGTTGGGTCTTTCCACCCCGAGGGGGGAAAACCTGCAGCCCACCCCCACCCCCCAAGGATGGGAAGAGGGGGAGACCTCCGAATCCCAGGCTCTTACGCCAAGACTCGCTTCTCCACGATGTGGGTGAGGGAGTTGAAGACCCCTTGGCGGACGTGAGTTTCCAGCGCGGGATAAAAATTCGGAATGATCTGGAAGAAGGAGAAATGGGGAGGGGGGGAGGAGGGGGTGTGAGAGGAGGAGGAGGGGGTGTCTGGCTGCCCAGCAGGCAGCCATCTCCACCGGTCTCCTGGGGAGGGGGCGGGAGGGGGCCTTACCCGACACATGAAGTCCAGCAGGGTAGCCGTGATCGCCGGGTGAGGTTTCATGGAATGGTACATGACGAAGATGGCGGGCTCTGTACAATGATTCAAGCGTTACGAAGCCGTCCCCCCACCACACCAAATGTGGGGAGGTCGATCAGAAACCACAAAACCACACCACACACACACACACACACACACTCTCCGGGCTGCGGAGTTCGCAACCTTTGCCCGCTTTGTTTAAAAAAAGCCCGGTCGGCCCGCTCAAAAGGCAGGTGGTCCTCCAGTTGCGACCTCAGGGGAGCCCGACAGCTTCCCCGTTGCTACACGAGAGGTTGGTGAAGGGAGTTTTGGTCTCTTTTTTACGACCTTTCCTGACACAGTCATTGTGAATTGCCAAGACCCCAAGGGGGGGGGGAGAAAAGATTGGCCCCGTACCGATATTCATGATGCTGTCCTTGTCGGGGTTGAAGAACAGCCAGTCGTAAAACAAGGCGAGTTTGGCGTTGGAAGCAGCCACGTTGGACTGGAAGAGAAGAAAGGGAGGAAGGGTTTGACGCGGCTCCCAACCCAGAGGAGGTTCCCTGTGGTGCCTCTGCGGGAGTTCGACCTTCTCTTCCCCCCCCTTTCAAGGTTGGGGGGCTGACTGTGCCCCTAGACGCCCACCCTCCCCCAGAAGACAGACTCACACCATGAAAGAGTCTCCAACGAATCAAGGAGAGAAGCAAGCCGGGATTAAGGACAGATTTCCTGCCAGTGAGAACAATGAACCAGTGGAACTGCCTGCCTCCAGAAGCTGTGGGCGCTCCATCACTGGAGGAACTGGAGAGCCCCTTGTATGAAATGGGATAGTGTCTCCTGCCTGAGCAGGGGGCTGGACTAGAAGACCTCCGAGGCCCCTTGCCACTCTGAAGCTCCTCAAGCCGTGGATGGCTGACGACTTGCTGGCTGCATTAACCATCATCCACGCTGGTCAAACCACAATGCTTACCGTGCAGGTGGTCAGCAGCCAGCCAATGATGGCCCAGCGGGGGAGGATGTCGGAGCTGAGCACCTCATTGGACGGGTGGACCACCCCGCAGATGTAACGGATGAGGTCGCACCGCAGGGACTGGCTATCCGGGGTGGAGAGGTACTGGCGCTGGAACCAGTCTTGGTACCGCTTCTGTTGACCCAAACGGACCTGGACACAGAGAAGGAAGAAGCTGCCTCGGATCGGAACCCGGCTTGACGTACGAGCCGGGTCCTTCTGGCGGGGATACGGAGAGTCCTCAACGTACGACTTACACTGGCAGTGATTCGCTTAAGAACCGTGGCCCCCCCCAAAACAAGAAAAGCTCGTAAAATCATAACCGCCTTACTTAAGCGATGCCAATTCTGGAATTTACCAAGTGCTGCAGGACCAGCACTCCTCAACGTACGACCATGATGGAGAATCCCCCCCCCAAAAAATTTAGCCTGCTAAAGCGAGACGTTAAGTGAGTTTTGCCCTGTTTTACGACCGTCGTATATGGAGTCAGCTGCCAAGCGTCCAAATTTTGACCATGGGATGGCTGCGATGGTGGTTAAGGTCCTAAGTCTCTTTTTAAAAGCGCTGTTGTGACTTCAGCGCCGTCGTGACGGTCATTAAGAGAAGCCGAGGACTACCTATAAGGTAAGTTATTAAAGGAGCTGGGTCTGATTTTACAAGCTTCCCCCCCCTCCCACACACACACACCCGCACGGTTGTTAAGTGGATCGCGGCCGATAAAGCCAGGATAAAAAAATGAAATAAAACAGAAACAAGATACCCGGGAGGTCATAAAAAGCAGCTTGGTCTCCATATCCGGGGTGAGGCGACAGGCTAGAAATTTCCGGGATGTTCTTGACTGCAGAAGCTGCAACATCCCTGGGGATTGAACACAACGACACAAAGGGAACTGAGAAGTGTACAGAGACCCACACATCTTAAAAGTCAACCAACCAATCAGGGGGAAATGGCTTGGCTATCAAATAGTCAAACGTTACGGAAGGACGCAGGTATTTCTTAGTTGTTAAGTGAGACAGGGGTTAACGTAAAGGGTGGGGGAATCCCCCCCTCGGTGCTTTTACCCACCTGTGAACTGGGGGCTCAGGGCCTGTGGATTATGGATTATGTCTTTCCAAAGCTGCTCGAACTCCGGAATCCGGGCCACGCTCTGCAGGAGCCGCACCAGATCCCGGCCGATCATGAAGCAATCCATAAACTTGGCAAGGAAGGGGAAGAAAAATGGAAAATAACAGCCAAAGGTCAAGGGGGAGAAGACCGAAGGCCTGGCTGCCCACTTGCCAAGCCTTGCCTCCCCCCCCCCAATGCCCTCCCTGTGGGCACGCCAGGCCTCCCTTTGAAGATCAAAAGGAACGTCCCCCATCCACAAGGCCGGAGGGCAGGGCGGCAAAGGCCCCGTCAATCAACAAGCCATCAATTCCAAGGTGGCAGAGGGGGGGTGTGGGGGGTGGAGGGGGGTGTCTTGAAGGCCAGCAGTTCAAGGCTCTGGGCAGGGTCTCTGGCACAGCCGCCTCGGCCAACCGAAATTTCAATCCTCTGAAGGTTTGGGGGCCAGGCTCTGATCTGTCCCCCCCCAACCCAGGGATTTGATGTCCCCAAATGAAACACAATAAAACAGAGTTTCTCAATCTTGGCAACTGGAGGGGGGGACTTCAACTTCCAGAAATTCTCAGTCATGCATGCCTTTCCTTCCCTTCCTTCCTCCTTCCTTGTCCCTTTATTCTTTCCTTCCTTCTTCCCCTTCATTTTATGTCTATCTATACCACCTTCCTTCCTTCCTTCCTTTCCTCTCTTATCTCCTTCCTGCCTGCCTGCCCTCCTTCATTTCTATCATCTCTCTCTATCCATCCATCCATCCATCCATCCATCCATCCATCCATCCATCCATCCATCCATCCATCCATCCATCCATCCATCCATCTATCTATCTATCTATCTATCTATCTATCTATCTATCTATCTATCTATCTATCTATCTATCTATCTATCTATCTAATGTATTATCTCCCTGTCTAACCAGGGGGTAACTCTGGGCAACTTACAATATTAAAAAAAACAAAACTACATAAACAGTACAACAAAAGTATAAAAATATCCTTCCTCCCTCCCTCCCTCTTCCTCCCTTCCTCCTTTCCTCCTTTCCTCCCTCTCTTCCTCCAAAGCCATTTCTGAGCTTAAAAAATAACCCTTTGCCTCTTTCCACCTAATGTCGGAAACAGAAACCCCAAAGTTTCAACTAAAAGACCGAAGCCAGCCAGCCAGCCGGGACAGGCCCTCATGGGAGAGAAGGGAAGGGGATGGCGAGACCAGGAGCCGGCTGGGGCAGGCAGGGGGGGGGGACAGACTGGGTGCAAGCCTCCGGGGTCTCCTTACCCGGTCTCGGAGCAACGAAATGCAGAAGTCTACCTCCTTTTGGCGGAGGGCCTGCAGGGATGGGGAGCCGTGGTGGTCCACGATGAGGCGAAGGTAGGTGTACACCGACATGGCAATCAGCAGCGCACTTTTCAGCACCCACTCCCTAGAAAGACCCACAGGGTGTTGGCCTCTGCCCTGATGCCCACACAAAATGTCCTCGCCATGCAAGGACAGGACTTTATCCGTACTAACTCCTTCCTTCCTTCTTTCCTTTCCTTTCCTTCGATATCTATCTATCTATCTATCTATCTATCTATCTATCTATCTATCTATCTATCTATCTATCTATCTATTTCCTTCATTCCTTCCTTCCTTCCCTTCCATTGATTCATATCTATCATCTATCTTCTATTTCCTTCATTCCTTCCCTCCCTTCGACTGATTCATATCTATCTATCTATCTATCTATCTATCTATCTATCTATCTATCTATCTATCTATCTATCTATCTATCTACCGTATCTATCTATCTATCTATCTATCTATCTATCTATCTATCTATCTATCTATCTATCTATCTATCTATCTATCTATCTATCTATCTATCTACTTCATTCCTTCCCTCCCTTCCATCCATTCATCTCTTTGTATCTATCATCTATTTACATAATCTATCTATTCCTTCCTTCCTTTTCTCCCTTTCCCTCTTCCTCCCTCCCTCCCTCCCTTCCTTCCACTCCTCCTTTTTCCAAAGTAGTGTTCACTTTGCTTTCCTAAGGGTACATTTTACGTCCCATGTTGAAATTAGCAACCAGCCAATCTCTTGTTAAAAAATGTGCAGCTTCAAAGCGTTTTTCTCATCAGCTGAAATGCCCTTCCTGGCCAGCTGGCACTAGATGGCATCGTCCACTTATCCTCTGCAGGGGGAAAGTAAACAGCGGAGAGCTCTTAACAGCCCCCTCCCCGCCTCGCTGCTTAAACAACCGGATTGTATTGCTGCAGCAACAAGCCATGTTCCAAACAGGAATGGCTTCTGCGGGGGGGGGGGGGAATGTTAAATTAGAAAGGGAGGCAGTGTCACAAAGCACCTGCTTCTCAGCACTTCCAGGAAAAGGGGGATTAAGACAGGCCATAGTTAAAATTTAAGATCCCCTGCTTATGGTTTTAACATTCTAGAGTGCATTTGAACTGAATGCTTCTACGAAAATAATTGCAGGTTGTTTTTCTGCGATTCTGCACACAGATCCGTGAGGAAGCAACTGACCAAGATGGAGGCTAAGCCAAACTCTTTCTAAGGGGTCCTTGCAGTGATGATGTTACCTAGTTTGGGTCATGAAATGTCTGCAAGGAAACCACAAAACTCAGAGAGCACCAAAGACCCCCCAGTTTTCCTCCTCCTCCTCCTCCTCCTCTCTGCAAATCCGCCTCCCTTCTAGCACTGATGCTGTTCCCTAGCTGGGTTATGAAACGTCTGCAAGGAAACCAAGGACTCTTCATGTCAACCTTGAGCTACCAATATTCTCCTTTATTAGCAAAAAATATTAAACACACAACACTGGTTTCCAACCGGTGCTGGAACTGATCCCAGCTGGGCAGAAGCGGCGGGAACCGGCAAACGTCGTGAGATTAGCCCCTTGGGAAAGGATGACTGCTAATGAGGGGAGCCAGGTAGGATAAGGGCAGGTAAAAGGAAGTGGAGGGGGGAAAACACTTCAGGAAACAGGAGGATTTGGGCCGGTTTAAACCGGGCAGACGGAAAGAAAAATAAACTAACAGGCATAACCGCTCACGCCACAAAAGCCAAGATTTGGCCGGTTTCACCTTTGGCTCCTGGGAAGGAAGGTGGGTTGTTGTTTTTTTAAAGCTGGCTGTTCTGGCCAGGTGAGCCAGCTTACCTCTGTTCCGTCAGTATGTCGAGGATGTTTTCAGCCAGCCAGATATTCTTGGAGGTGACATCTCCACCTGCCATCAGAGGGGGGGAAGAAACAGTGAGGAAACTTTGGCCACTAAACAAATGGTTATTAAGTCGAGGATCACAGGAAAATTGGCAGCGGGCCTGATTTCAGAGTCACCAGGTGGGGAGGTTGAGAAGAAAGGAGGCGAACAGGCAAGGATCAAGTCAGTTTCACCTCTTTTAAGTTAAGAGAAATAATTCCCCACCACGACCAAAGGGAGATCAGGATTCCACCCGGCTTGAGAAGAAGCGAGGCGAACTGACAAGGATCACGTCAGTTTCACCTCTTGGGTCGTGGCACTCCGGTTAGTGGCAGCAGCCTCAGGACACCCACCTGCGATCTGTTTCATGAACGTCATGCAATTCCCATCGATGCCGAGAATCCCGCTCCTCACCATCTCGCGCAGCAGCCAAACCAACTGAAGGAAAGAGAAATCACTCTGTCATGGTGCTCAGGGCGGACCGTGCGTGCGCCTAGTTACGGCGCCCTACTGACGCCCGGTCACAGCTCGAGGCCTCCGCCAAAACTAGACTGTTCTGAAACTAAAACCGCAGTGCAAAAAAAGGATTTATTTATTTTTTACGGTGGGCTTTGTGTCACAAAAAAAGAGAGCGTCTCTTGGGACCACTCTAGAGATCCCAAACGCCTGGTTTTTCTTTCCCAATTTTCCTAAGGCTCCTTCCTTAAATCTGAGCCTCTCTTTCCCACGATGAACACCAGATCTTGGTGGAAAATGAGTTCAGGAATTCCAGAAATGACTTCAAGTTATTCCTAAGGTCCAAATCGCTTCTGGGCCTAATTTGCCCCTGCCCACCCCTTGACACACCCCTCCCCCACTTTGCAAGGGCTCCGAGAAACACAGCATCCCGCTTCCCACCTGGGTACGGCAGGAGTCTTGTAGCTTTAGGTATTTCTCCATGAGGATCTGGTTCATCTTGGTCAACACGGTGGTCAGCCCGTCTCGGCTCACCAAGGCCAGGTCTCGGTAACTCTGTAGCACGGGGGGGTGGGGTGGGTGGGAGAGACAGGACGGATAAGCCCCCTTCTATTGGTAGATAAACTGACAAGACTGTCAGTGGGCAGGAAGACAGGATGCAAAAGCCCCCTTATATTGGTACATAAAGTGACAGATTGACAGCTGTCAATAAGCAGGAAGACAGGAGGAAAAAAAAGCCCCCTTATACTGGGACATAAACTGACAGATTGACAGCTGTCAATATGCAAGAAGACCCAGCTGGAAAATTTGGGGCAGAAGTGAGGGACAGCCGTTGCTTTGGCTCTGACGCCACCGAAATATTAGGATGCAGGAAAGGAAGAAAAATAATAATAATAATAATAATAAAACCCACTGGCTGACTTGCCTCTCCATAAATGCTAATTTGTGTCACTAAATGTCACTCCACACCGGAAAAAAAAACCAACAAGACGGAACTTTCCACCTTCCCCTTCCAGAGGTTAACGAGCTTCTGGAAGAAGCTTTTGATTAAATTTCTGCCCTGCACAGACCCAGATGCCACCAGGAAAGAGCCGAGCTCGGCCTCTGGAAATGTTAAAAGCCCAGCTTCGAATTCTGAACAGGTCCTGCTGGGCAAGCAGGACAAGGTGCTGGTCCCTTTGAACTGCTGAAGGTTCAAGCTGAAAGAAGGCGGAAAAAGACTGGGAGGGTGGGGGAGTGAACGGGCAGATAGGAAGAAGGGGGGGGAGAAGCCCTATGCCCCACCCTAGATGAGCTATAACGGTGATGGGAGAGTCCGAACTTGCAAGGCTTCCAAAGAATGGAGAAACGGGGGTTACTCCTAGACAAAACTTGCAAGGCTCCCAAAGGAGGAGCGGAGAAACGGGGATTACTCCTAGACAAACGAGAACGAAAGCCTTGTTACCTTCTGTGCTTGAGCGGGCTCCGTCAGGATCATGGTGAAAAGACCCAGGCAGACCTCCTCATGCTGGGGGGCTCCTTTGCACACCTGGAGGAGTAAGAAGGGAAGGGAACAGCAGCGTTGGTCTCTCGGAGGTGGGAGGGAAGGAGGAAAAAGGCACCGAAGCTCTGCTCCCACTGGTTTCAGCTGAAATCCTGGACCTCCAGAGAAGAACCCAGGTTAGATCGGAAGCCAAAGGAGTGGAGGAAACTCACGTGGGCATTCAAGGCGTCGTTGGCCTCCCTCTCGGAGAGCCCGCTGGTCAGAGAGGACACTGTCCCCATGCATCTTTCCAGCCTCTGGAAGGGAAAAGGGGAAAAGATGGGAGCCAACTCAAGAGGAAAGTTCTGAAGATCTTCAACGGGTGGTCCAAGAAGGCTTAGATTGGATTGTGGGGGGGGGGAGATGAGGGTCACACTGATGGGGGAGGGTCAGTCCAGGAGGGCTTGCCAGGAGATCCTGAGAGCAACTGTCAGGACTGTTGAGAAGGTAAAAGCTTCCCTGGTGACATCTCAAGGCTTCCACCCTTCAGAGGTGCCCTCAGCCTTGAGTAGAAAAACAGAGCTGGATGCCTCCATCAACGGAGACCCCAAGGCCAAGTCAAGAATTTCAGGGTCAGCAAAATAAACCTTTTATTTATTTTTTCTTCCTTTCTGCCTCTTCCTTGTTTTTCTTTCTTTCCTTCCTTTGCCTATCTTTCTCACTTCCCATCCCTCTATTTTCTTTACTTCATTCTATCTCCCTCCCTCCTTCCTTCTTTCTCTCACTCCCCATCCCTTTCTCTTTATTTCATTCTATCTATCTATCTATCTATCTATCTATCTATCTATCTATCTATCTATCTATCTATCTATCTATCTTTCTATCTACCTACCTACCTACCTACCTATCTAATCATTTCTTTTTCTCACTTCCCATGCCTTTTAATTTCATTCTTTCTCCCTCCTACTTTCTTCCTCTTTTTCTTTCTTTCTTTCCTTCCTTCCTTTTTCTCTTTCTTTCCTTCCTTCCCTTTTTAACCCCTCTGAAGGCACCCCCTCCTTCCACACTTCTCTTGCTTCACCAGCTCTCCTTTGTCACACCCTTTCCCTAACCCTGAGGATCCCTCCTTAGCAGAAAGTGACAAAATGGAGGGGGGGGGAGTCTCTAGGACCCCCTGAGGCTAAACCAAGCAGATTCTGGGTCCTGTTGGAAATGATCCCAAAAAATCACCAAGAAGGCAGGGCATTATAAAAAAAACAACAACCCGTTTTCCTCAGCTGATTTCCAGACTCCAAACATTTGTTCTGGCAAGTGTTGACTGCCCTTCACGTCACCGATTGTGATGTTAGGCTCACACACTAGCAAATTGCTTCCCTTGTTTGGTGGCAAGTGCAACCAAAGACACATGTTCAGGCCTTTTTACGTGCTCCGTCTCCAGACAAGAATAATCTCTCTTTCCAGAGAACACAATTCATCTCTTTGCAGGGAGACCTTTTATCCAGAGGTGTGCGGATAACAACTCAGCAGCAACAGACAGTTACAGCCACAGCTCACAGCACAAACTATGGGAAAAACACATTTCGGTAACACAATTCCGGGTTTTGCACTCCTCTGCCTCAAGCAACCAACAGGCCCATTCCCCCTTGGAGGGAAAATGACCCATCATTTTCTTTTCCCCCTGCATGTATTTATGTTGGTGTGTCCCTCTGCCCATCCCATCAAGGTGGAAAGAAAAAAATTCAGGTAGTCCCCAACTTACAAGAGTTCCCTTAGTGACAGTTCAAAGTTACAGCCGCACTGAAAAAAAGAGACTTATGAACATTTTTCTCACTTATGACCGTTGCAGCCTCCCCACAGTCAAAATTCAACCGCTTGGCCACTGACTCACATTTACGACGGCCGCTGCGTCGCCCGGGGTCACGTGCTTTCCCCCTTGGCGACTTTCCGAGAAGCAAAAATCAATGGGGAGAGCCAGATTCGCTTAATGACCATGTGACTAGCTGAACAACTGCCGGGATTCCCTTAGCAAACGTGGGGAGAAAAATCACAAAACGGGGCCACACTCCCATTTCTTACTTAGCGAGATAAATTGTGGGCTCAGCTAGAGTCGTTATGTCGACGGTGGTATATTAATATATCCTAGATATATTTAAAAAATAAGTTTCCTCTGTGGATTAAGAAGAAGTTTGGTGTGTGGGGGGGTTGTTTTTGTTTTTGTTTTTGTTTTTTTGCAAAGAAAGGCTTAAAGCCAGCCTGGATGGAGATCATAAAACCAGCATCAGCTTTCCAAGTTTCGACATGAGGACATTCTCTTCCCTATCCCAGCCAGGATCAAAACACCACCCGCCTGTGTGACACCGAGACACCCACACACCATGCCTGCCACAAGCACAATCACAGCCCCAGCTAGGGGGGCTCCAGCAACAGCTGCTCCTCTTCTCCTGCCAGAGGTTGCTCATCAGCGGAGGGAGAGAGCGGAGGAGGAGGAGGAGGAGCTGGAGGCAAAACTGCTGGTTTCTGGGCTGTTTGTGGGAAAGGGGTCCCCGACCATCCTGGGGCAAAGGAAAGGAAAGAGGGAGGAGGAGGAGGAAAATGAAGGAGGGCAGAAGGAGAGGGAGATGGTGACAGTAGGAGGAGGGGGAGAGGGAGGGAGGGAGGAAGAAGAGAGAGGAATAGAAGAGAAAAATGAAGGAGGAAGGCGATGAGGAGGATGACAGCAGGAGGAAGAAGGGAGGAAAGGAGAAGAGGGGGAGAGGGAAGAAGAAGAGGAAGAAGAGAAGGGAGGAAAAGGAAGGGGAAGGAGGAAGAGGAAGAGGAAGAGGGAGGGCAATGGCAAAACCAAGCACCCTGCAGGCTCAGCTCTTCCAGCCTGGGGAGGCCAAGCAGAGCCTGAGAAGCCCCCTCCTCTCTGCCCACTCAGAGTAGAGCCCCCCCCCCAAATACCCACCTCTTCCAACTCATCCTTGGCATCCAGGCTGGTGTAGATCAGCAGCTTCCCTACTCCTGCTCCTCCTCCTCCTCCTCCTGCAGCCCCCCCAGCTGCAGCCCCCGAGCCCCCTTTCCCTTTCTGCATCTCCATGGGAGGGGGGAGAGGGGGGCGTCCCCCCTTCCTGCCCCTCAGCAAGCCTGCCTCTGCCCTCTCCCCTGGGGGGGGGTTAGGAAGGGGAAGGGGGCAAGAAACAGGGGAGCCCCCCACTCACCCCCCCCAGGCTTTTGGGGGAGGCTGGAGAGCACCCACTGGAGGGGAGGGGTCAGTGGGGGGGTGCAGACAAGGGGGGCCCTAGCCTAACCCCCCCTCGCCACATGGACACCGCCTATCTCCCTGCTTGGGGGGGCAGGCCCACTTTTCAGCGGGGGGGCAATAGAGGGGGCTCCCTATTTGGGGAGGGGGCTCCAGCTACTATGGGGGGGTCTATATTAGGTTGTGTTTAACCACTGAACTGGGGGGGGGTCTTTCAGGGGTTGATGGGCCAAGGGGGGGGTGTCCTGCTCCTAAGGGGCGGGGCTTAGGGGGCTGGGGGCTCCCGGGGCGGAGCTTCCGCCCCAGGAGGCGGGGCTTGAGCGGCGAGGCTGGTTGGGGAGCCTCTGGCGAGGCGCTGCGCCCTTTTTCGGGGGCGACGAAAAGGGGGTACAGAAAAGAGGGGGGGCTCTACGCCTGTGGGGGGGGAGAAAAGGGAGGGGGGAGCGTGCGCCGCCTCGCCCCCCACCCAGCAGCACAAGACCGGAAGTCAGAGCTGGGGGACGAGCGAGTGCGTGAGGGAGCGGGCGAAGGAAACGGCCCGGCCGGAAGTGGCCTCCTTTCCCAGGCGCCCGCCTCCTCGCCCTACTCCGGCCTATCGTAGCTCGAAGGCGGCGGAGAGTGACAGGCGCCCTCCCGGCGGGCCAATGAGGGAGAGGCGGGGCGGGGAAAAGGGGGGAGAGGTCTGGAATGCCACTTGGAGGAGGACGTAGACTTAGGAAACGTGGAGAGCAGCAATCTCCCTGGTCGGGAACCCGTTTCCGGGTTAGTGATTATGGCTGTCTGTAGGTCTAGAAAATAAGATAAGATAACCTTTATATAAAAATATACTACTGCTTTGCAGTTAATATGCAGTATCCACAGCAGATACAAATACACTAACAAGAAGAGTGACACCCATCCTCCATCTGCTTTATGAAAGAGCATGGAGCTTGTCTTAATATTTCGTAGCTCTATGAAACCAGGCCCGTTCTCCTTCGCGCATGCGCTAGTTTTTCCTCTCCCCCCCCGTCTGTTTTTGGGGACTGCCTCCATAGCCGCCTAGAAACCTCAGCCCGCCGCGCATGCGCCCTCGCGTCCTTTTGAAAAAGACGGCCGCCTTAAGGCGCAGTTATTCCGCAATAAGAGCCGCGCTTAGGATCCCTTTTGTGCCTTGACCTCTGCAGCTCTTCCCCTTTCAGAAGTGCAAGAAAAACCCTGCCCCGATCCCTCCATAGCTGCACCAATGCACGCGTTCTCACAACCATTAGAGTGCAAATCGATGCGTGTCAGCAGGCACGTGTGCATGCAAGCTATGCAAGGTGGTTGCAACCATGGTCCATTAAATTCCCAATGGTATTTATTCGTCGAATATATATTCAGCCCATCTCATAAATGCATAAAGGACCCCAAGTGGCTTACAATAAAATGTATGGTATTAATTTGGATGTGTGTGTCTGTGTCTTTGTGTGTGTGTGTGTATATATATATATATATGCATGTATATGTATGTATTTGCATATATATATTGGAGGAAAAATACCCAGATTTATCACCCTCAGCATGCCTACATTTATGCAGAGTGGCAGAACCTGATTTGATCATTCCTAGATTTATGGGCATTAAACCTGGTCCTCGATTTGTGACCGTTCAAAGTTACATTGAAAAAAGTGACTGTTATGACCCTTTTTTCACACTTATGACCATTGCATCATCCCAGTGATCACGTGATCAGAACTGGATGCTTGGCAACTGACTCATATTTATGACGGTGGCAGTGTCCTGGGGTCAGGCGATCCCCTTTTGCGACCTAGCGAGCAAAGCCCATGGGGAAGCCGATTCACTTAACAACTGGGTCACTAACCTAACAACTGCAGTGATTCACTTAACAGCTGTGGCAAGAACAGTCGTAAAATGGGGCAAAAGTCACTTAACTGTCTCGCTTAACCACAGAAAGTTTGGGCTCAAATTGTGATGGCTGAGTTGAGGACTATCCATATTACTAACATCACTATTTTGTTCCCTTTGAATCTATCTCCCCCCCATGCCCTGTCTGTTTTATCTCTGATAGCCTTGAATATCTTTTTTTTTTTTTGAAAAACAACACTTAGATTTATGTTTCAAATAAACAAGCGTTTAGGGAAATGCTGGAAGGAAAGGAAAAAGAAAAGGAAAATGTTCCAACAGAGAAACGAATCAAAACAGGCTGTTTGGGGACTTCCGGTAGCTGCCTCGGGGTCGAAATAGCCTTGTTCGGAGGCTCTGCGATCCGGGACTTGTAAAGCCGCCAAAACAGCGCAAAACAGCTGTTTTTCGCGGCGGAAAAAACCCCTCCTCGGTCGGAGAAGGGGCGAAGAGCTGTGAGTGGGGGTTGAGATCCTCTGAAAACTCCCTGAAAAAACGTTCGGGGGGGGGGAAGAAAGAGGACTCCCCGTGCGCTCACAATAGCTCCAGCCCGGAGCAGCATCTGTCAGCTGACAGACCAAGACGCTGAGACCAGCCACTGCTCGAGGAAAACTTTTCAAAGAGGCACAGAGATTGACAGACTGAACGCAGGAGCGTAAAAAGCAAGTATTTCTTATATTTTACCTTGGATCAATTACGTTCACAATAAACAAAATGCACCCAAGATGGTGACCACTTTTACTTTAAAGTGAAAGCGACCGGAAGAGAAAGGCGAAAGAGAAACTGTAATGCGAAAGAGACCGCTAGAGGGCAGCAGAGACACATAACTTAAAAACTTTGCAAAATAAACCTAAGGAAGAATATAAGAGAGTACATCTTGGCAATATAAGCGTAAGGACTAGTCCTCTGCATAAAGAAGCTTGGCTAACAGCGAATTGAAGTTAGGATAGCCACTATGCAGTCCAAACTGGTGCCCTCAAAGGTGGCAGCATCCTCCCCAGCCCAGATCCTTAAAACACCAGGGAACAACTTACCTGCCCCCCCACCTTCCTCCATATCTACAGAATCCCAGGCCCCCCCTGTCTACTCAGGCCTCTCCAGAAATGACGACGAAAGAATTAAAAGATGCAATGTTAACACCGTTTGAAAAAATAATGAGAAAGATGGACATGATAATAGACATAAATGAGAAAAGGAGGGAAGAAAGGGAGAGGACGATGGAGGCAGTGGAACAAAGCAGAGAAGTGGAGAGGAAGGGGGAAGATCAAAGCAAAGCAGTTATTGAGGACTTGGACCAAACCGGAGAGAAAGTACAAACGCACAGTGGAAAAATGAGAGAAGATGTTGGGAGAAATTTTAAGAGGGTCTGGGAAGAGGTTAAAGAAAAGATGGAAGAGGTGGAGAGATAAATTTTAAGAGGGTCTGGGAAGGGGTTGAAGAAAAGATGGAAGAGGTGGAGAGATAAGAAGAGAGACAACTTGCTGAAATGAAAAGTGAGGTGCAAAACCACTCAACTATGATGTACTATCGCCAGATGATGACAGCAATTAGGGTCAGGGGACTGGAAAAATCCCCAAATGAGAAACAAGAAGATCTGAAAAGAATTGTGGTAAAAGCACTGGAAAAATATCTAGGAGAGGAGGCTAAAAATTTCTCTTGGCAAACTGACAGAATCCACAGAGTATGGCTTATATGGAACCAAGTGATATTGCAAGCAATAAAGAGAGACTTATTACTTGGAAGGGAAGCTGTGTTATGGAAATCCACCTGGCAGAAGAAGAAGCCCAGAATTCGACTGAAAAGAAGAGAATATTTTAGGCAAGGAATTAAAGGCAAAGAATTATGGACTGATTTAAGGACTAAGTGTAAGAGCAAGAGACATGAGAGGGTGATTAATGGAAGATATATATTAAATAGACTAAGAATGTACTTGTTGAAGGGATGGGTGTATCGACATGAAAATTATTAATTTTAATAAGATGACTTGTTTGTTTGATGTCCAATGGATTGATCTGAAAAGAAGTGAAATTTAGTGTAGTTGGCTTATAGTTAAACTTGGATATACGGAGTGAAGAAGGTCAACACATTTAAAATGATTGTATTAAGTTGAATGGCTTTAACCTGAATTTTTTTTCTTTGTTTACATGTACAAACGGATATCTAATAATAAAAAATAAAAACAAAAAAAACAGGCTGTTTGGGCGAAAAAATATATTGGAGCTAGTTCCTTAAAAGCAAATAATTTCAAAATATTTCCAGAATGCCTACTACTAACTAAGCCATTCCAATTCCAGCTAAACCAAAGTCTGAAGGCTAATAAAATTACGAGAGCTTTGCCTTCAGAGAGAAGATGTTAAAAGGCCATTATTAACCTTTGATGCTTAAAACACAAATATCCATCCCAGCTTTTTTTTTTCTTTAGAAGCATGATTTGTAGCCGCTCTAAAATACTGAAGATGTTTTCCACACACGAGGGAAATAAATCTTCTTGCAGAAGCTAAGTAATGCAATTGTGAACAAGCCCAGAGGAAATGAAAAAAAAAAAAGGGTCATTTAATTATCCTTTTTTCCCTCGGTTGTGTAACAGTGTCTTTTTTAAAAAAAAAGAAAAAGAAAAAAGCAGGACACTGGAAATGTGTTTTTAAAAAAGCAAACACCATTTTCTTCCTTTTCAAGCTACATTTGGGTTTATGACCTCGCTTTTTTGGGGGGGGAGGGCACAAATCCTAACGTGATTTGCACACTTTTGTCAGTTGCTGAGTGTCTGAATTTGGTGGTCGTAAGTGTGAAAAACAGTCATCGGTCACTTTTTTCATTGCCGATGTAACTCTGAACGGTCACTAAATGAACTCTTGTTAAATCAACGACAGCCTGTGTACACACACACACACACACACACACACATACATTCCCTTCCCTTTCTTGAAATCTACGGGGCACCATTTTAGCTCCTCCGATTCGACGTTCAAGTTTTGCAAAGCTGCAACTGGTACTTTAGAGCACGGGCAGAGTGCCGCACAGCCGCAAAAGTGAAATGAGGAGGGGTCTCCCGAAGCTTAAGACGAGAAAAGGAGTCTCTCCGGGCTTCACATCAACCAAAATTAACCGAGGGAGTTGACCTATACGTTCCATTTATTGTAAAATCTGCAGCGCCCAGGAACTCGCAGGGGAGTGTGCATACTGTCACAAGAGTTGTGTAGGGTCCGGGCCTGCCTTAATTGGGACATTGACTCGACCACAGAAGTTCCAAACGTCCAACGTTCCCAGAAAAAATGACGGGTTGGCCCCTATAAATGATGGGCCTCAAGCCAACTTCTCCAGCTCTTCCCGTCATGCAGGTAGAGAAGAAGGCCGTTTCCTGATCATCTCCTGATCTCCTACACAAACTTTGGACCTGGGGACCAGATTTGCAGGGTGATGCAGAAGCGAAAGGGAAATTGGACAGGGGGGCAAGGATAGTCCTCTGAGGTCCATCCGTGGTGCCCTCAACTCCAAGCCAATAAGTTCTCCAAAGACAGTCCGGGCCCCTCCACTAAGAAGGTGGATCTCCTTGAAGGAAGCAGGAGTGAGCGTCTTCTCCGTCTTCTCTTCACCCTCGGGTGCTGTTGACCCGTTCGCCCGTCAACCAGTACGTCCGGAGTTTCCCCTTGCCCTGTGAGTAGGGAAGAGATGGAGGAAAGAAGGTCTAACAGAGTCCAGGCAGAAGGTCCCTCCAGAGCCAATGGCGACCCAGGGACCGAAGAAACCACGAAAAATGCAGGATGCAGAGGTAGCGAGGCCCTTCAACCCAGCAGACATCCTCCTCACCTTCATCTCTATGTCTCCTCGTAGGTCCAGTTCGAAACACCCAAACTCTTCCAGGATGCCTTTGGTGGCCGCTGACAAATGGATCTTCAACGCTGTAATGACCAGAGAGGTGCATTAGAACAGCTGGACAGAATATCTGGGTTAGAAGGAATGAACTGGAGAAAGGAAGTAGAGATGGAGACTAGTAGGTCATCCCAGCAAGAAGAACTCCTGAAGGACCACTGGATGCAACAATGAAGGAGATGGCCTTCATTAGTTCTTCTCAAGATGTTCTCCCTCCACCTTGCTTCTACCTTGCTTCAACAGGCTCAGTGGAAATTGTCCTCCACCAAGTAGACTCAAAGTCTTCTCCTAGGTCAGTTATTCCACCATCTCCTTAGCTACCTACAAGCTTCCAGCTGGTGTGGGACACTCCAAACATCTATTCCAAGGGTCTTCAAACTTGGCCCTTTTATGACTTGCGGACTTCAACTCCCAGAATTCCTCAGCCAGGCATGCCTGGCTGAGGAATTCTGGGAGTTGAAGTCCGCAAGTCATAAAAGGGCCAAATTTGAAGACCCCTGATCTATTCCATTCCATTCCCCACCTTCTTCCTCCTTCTCCCTCTTCTTTACCTTCACCGTTGGATTCCATGCGCGAAGCTGTGTTGACCGTGTCTCCAAAGAGGCAGTAACGAGGCATCTTCAAGCCTACAACTCCTGCGCAGACTGGACCTTGAGGAAGAAAATATGATGGGCCAGGAGGGTCAACGAGATGGTGAACATTTCTAACCACATCCTTTGGCCTGACTATAAGGACCAGTCTTGAAACCATAATATTCACATTGAGCCAGGAATTACAGTGGATTTTTTTGTTTCCTCTTATCCTGGCTTGTGAAGGATCTGGTTCTGAAGGTTGGTTTCAGAGATGAATGGAATGATAACTTGTGAGAACTGAAGTGCTGATTCTAGGCCTTGATTTAGATCTCCATGGTGCCATCAAACCCTGATTTGTGGCAATTTCCCGTTTTGTCCTCCCTTCCCTGAGAATCCTAGAATGTCTGTTGGAGAACTACCATTCAAAGTCACAACCCCAAGGCCTCCTTTGTCAATGCAGGAGAAATTACAACATGCAAATCATGGTTTAAGAGTCATTTCACGGTCAACCTTCATGGTCTGTCAAAGCTCATCAATATTTAGACCCTGCAAGAAACTGGGTGAACATCTCCACTGCGTACATCAGATCTATGACTTCTGAAGCACCATAATTGCACGATCTAACTTCTGGTCTCTTGCATACTAACCCCTGTGTTTGTGATAAACACACACAAACAGCTCCTCACCACTATGGATCCCAATCCGCAGCTTGAGTTGCTGTTCAGGCCGATGGTGAATTTTGAAGTTGCGAACGGCTTCCAGCAGTGCCAGGGACATGCGGGAAATCTCGCGGGCGTGGAGTCGGCCGTTGCGGACGGGTAAACCAGATACCACCATGTAGGCATCCCCGATGGTCTCCACCTGGAGAAGGAAAAGAGCAACGGTGCTCAGCCTTGGTGGCTTTAAGGTGTGTGGACTTCAACTCCCAGAATTCCAGAGTTGGCTGGGGAATTGATGGATGGATGGATGGATGGATGGATGGATGGATGGGTGGGTGGGTGGGTGGGTGGGTGGGTGGGTGGACGGACGGACGGACAGACAGACAGACAGACAGAAAGATAGATGATAGACAGACAGACAACAGAGATAGATGATAGAGAGATTGAAAGGAAGGAAGGAAGGAAGGAAACAGATAATAGACATACAGGGTGAATGAATGGAGATTGGTAGATGAGAGAGAGAGGGAGAGACCCTCCTCACCTTGTAGACATCAAAATTATCAATGATGGCATCAAAGCAGGTGTATAAGTCATTCAGCAAGGACACCACCTGGGAAAATAAAAAAGGGGGGGGGAAACAAGGGCAGTGCGAGGGTCTTTTCAATGGGGCCACAATGTTATCTTCCCAAAGGATGAAACTAGAGGTAGCCAAGATTTGTGGGATCATTTCCAGCCCACTTGAGGCCGGACGGAGACTTGACCAGCTCCTCTAAGTCCTCCCTGCGACAGCCCCCCCCATTTACCTGCATGGGGGTGCTCTCTGCCGACAAGGCGGTGAACCCCACAATATCACTGAAGTAGATGGTGACACTGTCAAAGGCCTCCGCCTGGACCGTCTCCCCCCGTTTCAGCTGCTCGGCCACCGAGCTGGACAGGAAGGACACACAACGTCACAGCCATGAATCAATTCGGGCAGGGGCCAGTATGAAATCAGATGGGCGCAACGTCCTGGCTTGGCTGAGGCTGACCGAGGTCTGGCCTCTGAGGACAGGTTTGGGGGGTGGACTGGATGTGTCCCCCCCTTCCAAACCACCCTGTCTCCCCGTCTTGGCATCGCTGAGCCTCCTTATTCCTCCCATCCCATTCCGAAGGTTGTAGTTTTTCACGGTTGGATGTGAGAAACAAAGAAAGCGCAGAGAGAGAGGATCCCTCCCTCACGAGATGGCCGGCATGCACATTTCATAAACCAATAAATAAATAAATCTCTTTCTTGGGCGAATCAAAGCTGGCAGGCCAAAAAGAAAAGAAGCTTTTCCAACCTAGGGACCTCTTCCCATTTTAACTCTCACCCTGCGCAAAGGAGTCTCATCGCACCCACATCGAACTGAAAATTGGTCAAGGTAAAAATCTGTCTCCGTCAGAGATGTCTCTAAGAAGTGAGAATCAAAGCCCTGGGGGTATAGCCCCAACCTCTGGAATGCAAAGCTAGACCATTCCTGTCCAGGAAGGCTCTATTAGGTGGCAACAGCTAAGATCGCGAGGAGAAGTGGACTTACTGGGGTAAAATCTGGTATAGCAGGGCTTCAGCTTTGCGCTTCTCCTCCAGGTAGGCCTGTGTCCGTTCCTCCACCAGTTCCTCCAAGTTGTTGGCGTACTGCTCCATCCGTGACAGCAGTGTATCCAAAAGGTTACAGCTGTTTTCCCTGTCATCAAAATTCAGAGGCCAAAGCCGTCAAATCTGTTTCCCGGCCAGAGACAAACCAAGTTTCTAGTCCTGTCTGTGTCCCAGGTCTGGAAGTTGGGCCTCATCTTTTCAGCAAATCTCCTCAAATCACCTCTTGATCCTCAAAGTCTGCCGGGGAATCCACCCCATCCTATCCTCGCCTCCCCCACCCCACGCTCTACCTGTTGAACTTCCGCAGCATGCTTTTGATGTGTTGAAAATCCGGGCGCTCCTGGGGGTCCTCAGCCCAGCACCTCTGCATGAGATGGACCACCTCCTCCAGATTGGAGGGCAGATTCGTCGAGGGGCGAAAGGGAGGCTGTTCCCCATTCGTGACGCGCTCAATAATCTCTGGAAAGGGCCAAAAAAATGTGGGGAGAAGTGAGGGAGATTAGGAGATGCCTGGGAGTAAAAAAAAAAAAAAAAAGATGTAGGGACATCACCCAAACTTTTAAAACTTTGCACAGGTTTTGCACACTCCCAGGAGTTCCAAAGCAGATGTTACTTCCCGAGAGAAATGAGGACAGATTACGTCTGTGGTTCTCAACCTATGGGTCGCGACCCCATTTGGGGTCGAACGACCGTTTTGCGGGGGTCGCCGGACACCGCGGTCCGCCATTTTGTTTTTTTTTTAATTTTTATTTATTTATTTATTTGGCATGCGCGCGCCGTGCATGCGCGGATCGGCCCGTCGCATGCGCATGCCGCACATGCGTGGATCCGCCCGTCGTGGTCCGCCATTTTGTTTTTTGTTTTTTAATTTTTTTTAATTTTTTTTATTTTTTTATTTTTGGGGGGCGTGCGTGCGCCACGCATGTGCGGATCGGCCTGTCGCATGTGCGCGCCACGCATGCGCGGATCCGCCGTCGCGGTCCGCCATTTTGTTGTTTTTTTTGTTGTTTTTTTATTTTTTTAAAAAAAAATTATTTTTTTTTGCGTGCGCGCACCACGCATGCATGGATCGGCCCATTGCATGCGCGTGCCGCGCATGCGCGGATCCGCCCGTCACGGTCTGCCATTTTTTTTAATTTTTTTTTTTATTTTTTAAAATTTTTTTTTCGGCGCGTGCGCATGCGCGGAGCGGCCCGTCGCGCGCACGCGCAAGCACGCACGCACCTGGGTTGGGGTCGCGGCACGCATGGGCAGGGCAAGTGGGGTCTCAACCTAAAAAAGGTTGAGAATCACTGGATTACGTGGACAGATTTCAGATTTCTCGCGAGAAACGAGGGCAGATTATGGTAATGAGATCAAAATCGTAAAATTTCGTCCAAGGAAATAGGGATTTTTTTCCCTTTCCCTTCTCACCTTTAGGACTCAGATCCACCCCTTCCACGTAGAAGACGCTGTTGCGCAGGGTAATTTCTTGCAAAATGATACCAAAACTGTAGACATCCCCTTTCTGAGTTCCCGGACAGGCCGCGGTGCCCAACCTCAGGAGCTCAGGAGCCGTCCAGAGTTTCTCTAAAAAAAACAGGGAACTGGAGTCAGACGGGGCTAAAGACGCTTCGATCCAACAGGCCAGAAGGATCCTCTGTAGGTGGTCCTCGACCTACGAGCACTCGCTTAGCAACTGTTGAAGTCACAACAAAAAGCGACGTATGGTCGGCTTTCCACGTACTACTGTTGTACGTGGGGACAAAATCTGTGCCCTTGGCAACTCTTGTTTCCCCCCCCCCTTTGCGCTCTCCGAGAGGACAACTCACTGGCAAAGAGGCCGTGCAAGTCATCGGTCTCGGGCGCCTGGCGGAAGCTCTCCAGCCCATAATCGGTGATCTTTAGCACGAAACGGCTGTCCACCACGCAGTTGGACGATTTCAGGTTGCCGTGATAGGCAATCACACTGTTGTGCAGGAAAAGCATCCCCTTGAGGCCAAGAGAAGACGGGCGGGTGCAAGAGAGGAGAGGAGAAAACATCAGGGGAACTCCCCGCTCCATGAGCCTGGGCCAAATCTCCAGGTCAACCATGAATCCTAGTCCACTCCCCCCACTGCAGTTGTGTTCCTGATGGCAAAGCAAGGTTTGAGGAGTCTTTGGTGCTCTCTGAGCTTTCTTGCAGACGTTTTGTGACCCAACTAGGTAACCTCATCAGTGCTAGCAGAGTTTGGTGCAAATGTTCTTCTAGCACTGATAAGATTACCTAGTTGGGTCATGAAATGTCTGCAGGCAAGCAATTTGGTTACCTTGATGATGTCACTGGTGAGCGAATAGCGGAACATCCAGTCCAAGGTGATGCTGTCGTTCTCCAGGATATCCTAAACGGACGGGGAGAGGAACATGGGCTTACAAGTCATTTCAAAGCGGTTCTCTGCTTCCTTTCGCCCCACTACGAGGCAGTCCTCGGATTACGACTGTTCTTTAACGAACATTTTGAAGTCACAGCAGCACTCTGGGGTGGAAAAACATTACTTGGCTTGTATCTTTTGCAAGAAAGAGCGGAAATCCCTTCTTTAAATAGTCTGTCTTCCACAGCTGGTCCTCAGCTTACGACGGTTTCATTTGGTGACCGTTCAGAGTTACAACGGCGCTGAAAAGAAGGGACCCATGACCGTTTCTTCACACTTATGATTTTTGCAACATCATTGTAATGCTGATTAAAATTCAGGCACTCGGCAACCGACTCGTCCTTACGACGGGCGCGGCGTCCCCCTGGGGTGACGGGATCCCCTTTTGCAGCCTTCTGACAAGCAAAATCAAGGGGGGGAGCCGGATTCACTTAATGACAGAGGGACTGACTTATGAACTGCAGTGATTCAATTAACAGCCGCGGCGAGCCAAGTCGTAAAAGGGGACAAAATTCACTTTAACAAATGTCTCCATAAATTTTGGGCTCAACTGTATTTCTATTAGAAACAGGAAATACTATATTTAATTTTTTTTCTTTTTTCTATTCCTTCTCTTTCTTCTTTAGCGCTTCGCATTGCTTTCCCCCTCTTTTATCTCTGATTTTAATCTCTATTCTCTTTTGGGTATGATGCAATTCTTCCATTAAATCTCTCATTAGATAGACAGATAGATAGATAGATAGAAAGAGAGAGAGAGAGAGAGAGAGAGAGAGAGAGAGAGAGAGAGAGAGAGAGAGAGAGAGAGAGAGAGAGAGAGAGAGAGAGAGAGAGATCTTATCTAATCTCTCTCTCTCTCTCTCTATCTCTCTATCTATCTATCTATCTATCTATATCTATATCTATCTATCTATCTATCTATCTATCTATCTATCTCTCTATATCTCTATCTCTATCTATCTATCTATCTATCTATCTATCTATCTATCTATCTATCTATCTATCTATATATATATATATATATATAGAGAGAGAGAGAGAGAGAGAGAAATATATATATATATATTATAAACAAGCAACTCCTATACAGAGTTATAATCAAACTGTCTCTTCCAAACTGGATTTGCAGAGAAGCTTCAAGATTATTATGATCCTTCCAGCTTCTCTATTTGGGCCTGGGGGAAAAAAATCCAATATTCTCTTTGCTCTCCTATCCATTCTTTATCCACCCGGTTAGTTGCATCCTTTATGAGTTTTTCCTTTTTTTTTGTTTTGTTTTTGTTTTCTTCCCCCGCCTTTCTTTTGCAAAAATTTATCTGCAGCAACCAGCCGAAACCTTGGCATGTAGAAACCACTGTTCTTTTGACACACAAACAGACTCATCCCCCGTGTCATAAATCACCTCTCTGGAATTAGCTGCCCGCTCCAGGCAGTTTCTCCGGGTCCTCTTTTAATTAAAAATGCTTGCCTGCCCACCCCTCCATCCGTCCTTGGCCCCGTGCCCAACCTGACCAGAGGAACCCTAAACCAGCTTTGCTAAAACGAAGATGGTTTGTCTGGAGGCTAAAACGTAGGAAAAAGGTGGCTGGAATCGGGCGTATCTGGTTGGTTGGATGAAGAGAAGGAACAGGGGGGACACGGTGGCAGTCTTCCAATAGTTGAGGAACTGCCCCAAAGAAGAGGGGAGGGGTCATACTCCAAAGCCCCTGAAGGCAGGACAAGAAGCAAAGGATGGGAACTAATCAAGGAGAGAAGCAACCTGGAATTAAGGAGAAACTTCCCGACAGAGAGGACAATTAACCAGTGGAGCAGAAGTTGCCATCACAAGTTGTGGATGCTCCATCACTGGAGGTTTTCTGGAAGAGATTGGACAACCACTTGTCTGAAATGGTCTAGAATCTCCTGCTTGAGCAGGGGGTTGGACTAGATGACCTCCAAGGTTCTATTATTCTATCCTTCCTTCCTTCCTTCCTTCCTTCCTTCCTTCCTTCCTTCCTTCCTTCCTTCCTTCCTCGCCACTAGAGGCTTTCAAGAAGAGACTGGACAGCCATTGGTCTGAAACGTAGAGGGTCTCATAGCCTGAGTAGGGGGTTGGACTAGAAGACCTCCAAGGTTCTGTTATTCTATCCTTCCTTCCTTCCTTCCTTCCTTCCTTCCTTCCTTCCTTCCTTCCTTCCTTCCTTCCTTCCTTCCTTCCTCGCCACTAGAGGCTTTCAAGAAGAGACTGGACAGCCATTGGTCTGAAACGTAGAGGGTCTCATAGCCTGAGTAGGGGGTTGGACTAGAAGACCTCCAAGGTTCTGTTATTCTATCCTTCCTTCCTTCCTTCCTTCCTTCCTTCCTTCCTTCCTTCCTTCCTTCCTTCCTTCCTTCCTTCCTCGCCACTAGAGGCTTTCAAGAAGAGACTGGACAGCCATTGGTCTGAAACGTAGAGGGTCTCATAGCCTGAGTAGGGGGTTGGACTAGAAGACCTCCAAGGTCCCTTCCAGCTCTGCGCTTCCTTTCAGCCGGAGATAAGCAGCCCTTCCAAAAACTGCTAGTGTCTAGGGTTTTATTAACGCCTCTTGACCCTTCCTCTACCTCTTCCTGGAATGAAAATAATTTTTAAAAAGGGCGGACAGGGAGGAGGAGAAGGAAGAGAAAAATGCCAGAAGATTTGGCCTCCAGCCCTTCTCCGACACACACACACACACACACACACACACACCCAGCCTTTTTCCTGTTCTCTTTTGCCCCCCCCCTCTCTCTCTCTCCCTTTTTTGCACACCCCCCGGGTACCTGCAGGCTTCCACGGGTGCAATACTCCGTCAGAACGCAGATATTTGGGGGATCAATGCAGGTGCCGATGAAACGAGTCAAGTGCTTATTCTGGACGTCTCTCATCTGGAGAGGGGGAAAAAAAAACCTCCCTTAGTCTTGCTGGTGTACACACACCCGCACTCTGTCACGCTTGCAAATCCCACTCGGCGGTATCGTGGGCCCAGTAGAAAATTTAGTTTGCACCTCACCTGGGCGAAACCCAGTTTTGCGCGTCCCCCGGTGGAAACCTACTTCTCAAATCCGGCTTTGCACGTCACCTGGAGGAAACCCAGTTCTCCAAGCGAACTTTGCATGTCACCTGGAGGAAACTGAGCCACCCGCTTGGTGCTCAGCTCAAGCCAAAGAGGGTTCCTCAAGAGAGGGCGGGCAAAGCTCTGGCATGCTGGCTTGTTCGTGGCCTGAAAACACGGAGGCTGTCTCTGGAGGTGGTTTTGCGGTAGGATTGCGGGAACTGGTGGACCACGTCCCGTGCATCTTTGCTACCGATGGGCAGAAAAGCTCTGGATGCTGGCCAGGTGGCAGCCTTGGCACCATCCTCTCAAGGGCCACCCGTCTGACCGGGGAAGGGCTGGACTCTGTCTCCGTCACGTCACTGGTGGGCCCTGGATTGCCCCCAAGCCAGCCGGTGCATGACTCCATTTCCCCTTCCGCTGGGCTGCTAATCCCCAGCCATTGTGTCTGCCCATCACCCAGCCAAGGTCTCATCCTGGTTTATCTCCTTCCTTGCTGGCTGAGCTCCGTGGCTTTCCAGCAGAGATACCCCGTGGCTCATTAAGCAGGGAGCAGATGGCTATCGGCCTCCTGCTTCCTCGCTAATGAGTCAGGCGCCCTGGTGCAAGGGGCAAGTCTTGGGGCCAGCTCCCGCCTCGATCCAACTCCCGCCTCCCTGCTCTCTCCTTCTTGCTAATGAGCCAGCAGAGGCTGCCCAGCCACCTCCTGTATGAACCCTGGGAAGGGGAGGAGAAGGGGAGGAAAGAAGGAAAGAAAGAAAGAAAGAAAGAAAGAAAGAAAGAAAGAAAGAAAGAAAGAAAGAAAGAAAGAAAGAAAGAAAGAAAGAAAGAAAGATGAGGAAGGAAGGAAGGGAGGGAGGGAAAGGGAGGGGGAGCAGGAAAGACAAAGAATGGGAAGAAAGGAGGGAGAGAGGAAAAATAAAAAGGGGAAGGGAAGGGAAGGGAAGGGAGAAAAGAAGGAAGGTAGAGATACAGATGATAGAAGATAGATAGAGAGAGAGAGAGAGAGAAGAGAGAAATAGATACATGATAGATACAGATTGAGAGAGAGAGAGAAGAGAGAGATGAGAGAGAGAGAGAGAGAGAGAGAGAGAGAGAGAGAGAGAGAGAGAGAGAGAGGAGAGAAATAGATACATGATAGATACAGATTGAGAGAGAGAGAGATGAGAGAGAGAGAGAGAGAGAGAGAGAGAGAGAGAGAGAGAGAGAGAGAGAGAGAGAGAGAGAGAGAGAGAGAGAGGGCAAAAAGGAGGAATAAAATCTGATTACGTGTTTCAGCTCAAACAAAACATCCCGCGTCAGGTCGATGCGCTTCTGATTCATGTGCTTCACAGCCACCAGGTTCCCCTGGAAAAAAAGAGGAAGGTGACCCAGTGTTGGGGAAAAGAAGAGACCCCCCCAAAGACCCCCAACATTGGGCTGACCTGGCCCAAAGACCCCTGCCCTCAATCCCAGGGCCTTCTCCTTTTCCGACCACAAGGATCGGAGACAAAACTTACTTTATAATAAGCTGTCTTGGCATAAACCTGGAATTGTCCTTCCGTGGTCAGCAAAGATCCGTAATTTGAGCCTCTCTTAAAAAAAAAAAAGTGGGAAACAGGTAAGGACACCCCTTTTTTGCAGGAGAACACCCCCCCTCCAAAGTGATCAAGGTTTTCCTTCTTTCCGAGGTTTTGAAAAGAGATCCCAGCCTTCGGATGTTTGGTTTTGGGTCTGTGGGCTTCGGCAACATCCCAAACCTACAGGCCTACCTCGAAGGGATGGTGTATGCATTGCACCAAGGGGATATGTATAAAGGGCTATGCAAGCAGGGAGAGGACCTAGTGCAGAGTCCAAAAGCACTTTTTTTTTTAAAATTGAAATGCACAAAGAAGAGGCAGTCCGATCGGAGACCGACGAAGGCGGGGTACGCACCAGCGAGAGTGTGATTTTGCTGCCCGTGCTGCGTAGATTTTTCTCCAGGTTGCTCGACTGCACGTCCTCCCAGCTGACACGCCAAAATTCGGAAGCCAGCTCCTTCTCCAGCTTCATTTTCCTAACCACATGGGGAAACACACCAAGGCAGAAAAGTATAGTTGGCCCGTCCCTCAATTTTCTTGCTTTTTTAATTTTGCAAATAGGTCATTCCCACCACACCAGTTCAGATGGTTGAAAGGTCCAGAATCTCACAATTTCCCCCACCACGACTCACCCCATCTCATAAAATCCTCCAGTTAATTAGCAGCTCGGAATCGGCTTTGCTTTAAACTGCATCGCTCAGAATCGGCTTTGCTTTAAACTGCATCGCTCAGAATCAGCTTTGCTTTAAACTGCATCGCTCAGAATCGGCTTTGCTTTAAACTGCATCGCTCAGAATCGGCTTTGCTTTAAACTGCATCGCTCAGAATCGGCTTTGCTTTAACTGCATCGCTCAGAATCGGCTTTGCTTTAAACTGCATCGCTCAGAATCGGCTTTGCTTTAAACTGCATCGCTCAGAATCGGCTTTGCTTTAAACTGCATCGCTCAGAATCGGCTTTGCTTTAAACTGCATCGCTCAGAATCGGCTTTGCTTTAAACTGCATCGCTCAGAATCGGCTTTGCTTTAAATTGCATCGCTCAGAATTGTCTTTGCTTTAACTGCATCGCTCAGAATTGGCTTTGCATAAACAAACCTTTTGGGCGAACCGAGGAAGGCCCACCCAGAATCAACCAGTCATGAATATCCTGCCTGAAAATCAAGTGGATCCCAGACCTGAAGCAGGAAACTTAGTTTTCCATCGGGCGGGATCAATCCTGCCCACTCACCGGTACGCAAAGAAGGCCGTGACGATGATGCCAAACAGAAGCAAGGTCATCACAAGCGACAAGATCTCCAGCAAGGAAAAGGAGGCTGGGTGGGGGAAGGAAAAATAAAAAATAAAAAGAGAGGACGGAGACTCTTGTGAAACTGATCCCAATTCGGTGGCTTCCATTATCCAAATTTAAACCAATGAAAAACAAACCCCAATTCTTCCAAGCTGGCTCAGTCAAGGTGGTTTAAATCCCTGAATCAACACATCTACATTTGATGTCTCTTGGTCCCCCTCCTCCCCTGGGGCATATCAGTCCACAATTCAAGTGGAAGAGAGTTCCATAGTCTCTAGTGGCTTCAGATCAAACCCGTTTCTCTCCATGTCACCCCAGAGCTGCACCTTTCTGACAAAGTGGGTTGTTATTCTCAAAACCGCAAAAGGGAACATCTCTCGGGATGGCGTCGCCTGGCCAGTGGATCCTTTTTCCCGGGACCATTTCGATCTTCTTGGTGGTCCCGTTGTAATTGGCCACGATCTGTGGAGAGAGAAAGGCCAGGGGGGGAATAAGACGAACTTTCTTTGAATTGGGGTTGGGCAATGTCCAACCCCAATTAACTCGGTCTTTCTCCACCTTGGCAACTTCAACTCCCAGAATTCCCCATCCAACCATCTGACTGGGGGATTCTGGGAGTTGAAGTCCACCCCTCTTAAAGTTGCCACGGATGAGAAACACTGCCTTAACCCAACAGGGAGTTAATCTTTGGAACTCACTGCCACCAGGACCATTTAAAAGGGATCAAGTGGATGGAGGAGCCAATCAGAGAGACAATTCCTGCAACGGCTGAGCAAAGCCTCCATGTACAGAGGCAGGCTACCTTAGCCTCGGGCTACAAACTCAGCAACATAGTGAAAAGGCGCCAGTGGATCCGTCGGTCTCCCTAGAGAAGATTCTTCTACAACAGCGTAGAAAAATTTCTTTTGATAGCATCCAAATCACCATCACATCCTAGCGGGTCCGTGGAACTCCAAGACACGTTTTGTTTTTGTTTTTGTTCCCCCCTCCCCCCATTCCACTAACCTCAAACTCTCCCCTGACCGGATCCAGGTCCCAGAGCGTGTGATCCATTTCCCGGTCCCCGTTCTGATCAATCCGCAGGGCTCCCGTGATTCCTGCAGGGCGGAAGATTTAAAAAAATAAAATTAAAATAAAATAACCCCCAAACCTTCACATTGTTAACACTTTCCCCCCTAACAAGGAGACCCCCCAGGAAGAGGGGTCTGCGCCCTTCAATAAACATTTTTAAACATCTCCAATTTTAGGCCATCAATACCGACCGATGGAAGAATAACAAGAGGTCCAAAATGCTCTAGGACTTGGCCCCATCAGCCGAGGGCGAGACTAGATGACCTTTTAAGATCCCTTCCGACAGATTTGAAGCCAGTCTGCCGTCGTAGATCCCACACATACACACCCAAAATGCAGGGATGTGTCGATCCCTCAATTATAGACCTGGACGGCCGATTGGCATCACCCCAAAATAATCCCCCCCCCCACTAGTTTTATGGATGGAGACCTAATCCGGGTCCCTCTGAAGGGTCTATATCCCCACAAGTGGCCCCCTCCTCAGGGAAAATCCCCCCCAGCTCTATAAAAATATCTCCAGACCCTGCAGGGAAACTGACCGTAGAAAGTCCGGTTCCGCATCTGGCGCGTGATGGTCGTGCTGTTGGCCAGAGAACCGTCCCGGGCCAACGTCTCGTTTACCGCCTGGGCGTAGAGCATCACCCCGTCATGAAAAGCCCCCGCGATGAAATTTTCCTGGAGAATTTAGAGAGGGTCGGGATGCAGGGGGTAGTCAAGGAAGACTGGAGAAGTGGGGGATCGGGCCCACTGCATCGAGGGCCAGGTGGTGGTGGGGGGGCACCACGGAATTCGATCCCAAGACCCGGATGGCCCCCAAACCCACTCACGGGGGGTGCCTCAACAGCTTCGCAACAGCAGCTAAATGGCGGCTCTCCCGTTTAGAATATTTGGAATTTTAGAACAGAATAGAGCTGCTGGAAGGGGCCTCGGAGGTCTTCTAGCCCAGCCCTCATTTCAGACACGGGACTGTCTAGTCTCCTCTTCAAAAGCGCCAGCGATTCAGCGCCCGCAGTTGTGCAAGGAGGTCGCAACGCACACACCTTGCCCGTTTACGAGCCTTGCTGGATTCCCGCTTTGCACTCAGCTCAAAAGGGATGACTCGCTGGGTGGTGTCATTTCCACGTCGGATGCATGGCAGAGCAAGCGGGAAGCCGGGATCTACAAGCCAGCATCGTTTCTCTCACCCAGGGTGGCTAAGCCAGCCTGGAGGTTCAGACCTGGTGGGAACCAGGCTGGAAATCAAGCCGGGCGTTGGGTTCCGAGTGCGAGGATTGCCACTTTTCAGCCCCAAATATGAACAAAATGTGGGGGGGGGGGTTTTCCCCCAGCTCTTACAGCAGGGGGCTGGACTAGAAGACCTTTAAGGTCCCTTCCAAGTCTCCTCCTTACCAGCCCGTCTTCCAGGGTGAAGTTAAACTGCTCCTGGGAGGTGCGCTTGATGTGCTGGAGAAACAGACGGTATTCCGGATTTTGGGGTTCGGCGTAAGTGATCAGCATGACAGCCTGGGAGGGGGGGGGTCAAGAGGGAGGCAGGACAAAATGACTTAACCCCAATATTCGGGGAGGGGGTGGATTATCTAGCATCATTAACCTGAGCCCACCAGCCTGTTTTCAAGACACTTCCAGGAGATGGACTAGAACTCCCATCTTCCCTTCCCCGACGGCCGAGCTACCGGGAGTTTTTCGATTCCCCCCCCTCTCCAAACCTTCGGGACAAGTGCCCAACTTTGATTTATGTCACTCAGCGGCTTTTTCCCCCCCAAAAAAAGTTTCACCCCCACCGTTCCAAGGGGTCAGATAGACTTCCCCGTCCCACAGAGGCTCCGCCGAGCTTGTTTCGCACAGCAGATCGTCCATAGAATTGTGGAAAGTAGGGACACTAAGAGATCCTCTGAACCAATCTCCCATCTGGGCTGGAAACCTCCCCTTGCAGGTAGTCCCGGTTCCTTTAGCGACCGAGAGGCAAGCTCTTCGTTTAGCGACCGACGGCCGAGAAAAATAATCCAAATTTAAGACTTTTGTCCCTGGTGGGGTCGCCAACTGGTCTCATTTTCTTTGGTTTCTCCCCCCCCTCCCACAAATGCCTCTTTGCCGGGCCTCCGTTAATTGCTCGCAACGTAGCCTGATATACTGCCACTGAGTCTGGAGGTTCTACTGAACGAAGAACGGGAAAAACACGGCCGCGGATCAGCCTTTCTCTAGAAACGGTCTGGTGCCTTTTTAAAACTCTTTTTTCAGCTCCTAAACCCGCCTCCTTCTACCCCAAAATGATCCCTCTTTTTAAGTTTAAAAAAGCAGCTTTTTATTAATGGAAACAACTTGTCGGCTTCAGAATCTGGCCCATTTATCTGACTTCCTTCCTCTCTTTCAGGCCAGGCTGGAGGAGAGAAAAGCAGGGGAGGCTCGCAGTAGGCAAGCCCCTTCCGGTCACTCTCCAGCCCCTCGTCCCCGGCCTGCCTCCCTCCCCCCCCAAAAAAAGTGAGAATCCGAATCCAAGGCTGGAGTGTTTCTATCCGACCCTGTGCTAAAAGGAGTCGGGATTCCCTTCTCCCTGAGGGTCTCTTTCCCCCTTTCTTTTTCCCTCCCCTCTTTTCCCACTTCTCCGTCTCTTTGTATTTTATAGAGACAAAAAAGAATAAATGGGTTGTTGCTGTTTTGAAATTCCTGCTGAAGTTTAGCTTCTCAGCCAGCAACATAGTATGATCCACATATCAACGACATACGTGTTTATAGTCCTGACCAGTATTCCTCTGGCATGAACATGAACATGTCTGTCTGTCTGTCTATCCCTCCCTCCCTCCTTCTATCCATTCCACCATCCCTCTATCTATCCCTCTATCTATCCCTCTATCTATCCCTCTATCTATCTATCTATCTATCTATCTATCTATCTATCTATCTATCTATCTATCTATCTATCTATCTATCTATCTATCTACCAGTATCTATCTATCTACCAGTATCTATCTATCTATCTATCTATCTATCTATCTATCTATCTATCTATCTATCTATCTATCTATCTATCTATCTATCTATCTATCTATCTATCTATCTATCTATCTATCTATCTCTCCCTCCATCCATCCTCTTTATCTCTCTCTCTCTCTCTCTCTCTCCCTCCCTATCTACCTATCATCTATATCTATCAATCATCTATATCTATCATCTACATCTATCTATTGATCGTCTATCTATCTATCTATCTATCTATCTATCTATCTATCTATCTATCTATCTATCTATCTATCTCTCCCTCCCTCCATCCTCTTTATATCTCTGTCTGTCTGCCTGTCTGTCTGTCTCTCTCTCTATCTCTCTATCTACCTACCTATCTACCTATCATCTATATCTATGTCTATCATCTACATCTGTCTATTGATCGTCTGTCTATCTATCTACCGGTATCTATCTATCTATCTATCTATCTATCTATCTATCTATCTATCTATCTATCTATCTATCTATCTATCTATCTATCTATCTATCTATCTATCTATCTATCCATCCATCCATCCATCCATCTTTATATAAAAACTGAATTCTTGGCACCAAACGTATGACTGAGATTAAAGCAGGACAAGATGGTTCCTCTCCCACCACCGTCAGACCTGCCTTTTTGACCCAGGGTGGGACAACGAAGCTTGGCGCCCCTCACTCACCTTATAAGCCTCCCGGGCCGCCCCATCGTCCCCGTCCCCACGTCGCCAAGGGAGCGTCCGGTCGGGGAATTTGGAGCTGCGGAGGGTGGTGCCAAAGAGGTCGATGTAGAAGAAGGCGTAATCGCCGGCGGTGAGCCCTTCGCGGTGCGCCTGGAGCATCAGCGCGCGAAAGATGTTGGCGGCACAGCAGACGTACACAACTGGAGAGGAAGCAGCACGAGGACTCACACATTGGCCCAAGGAGACAGGGTGGGAGAGCCAAACGGGCCAGAGAAGGTGGGGGGGGGTGTCTTTGAAATCTGTGTTTCATTTCCGAGGATGCTTCCCCCCCCAATCGTGTGGCGATTGGACCACAAAGCCCATCATCCCCAGCCCTCCTGACACATCATTAAAGAGTGGGGGAAGTTTGGATCCAATCCGGTTTCGGGCCTCTCTGCCAGGTGGCAATCTTTGGCCATTGGTCTGCCCGCCAGAAAAAAAGGAGGGGTGGGGGGGGAGCTGGTTTCTGAGCCTGTGTTGGACCCCCCCCTTGAGAAATTTAAAAATTCTATGAATTTAAAATGTTAACTCTGGGTAGGGAAAGCTGTTTTTTTTTTTTCTTTGTGTGTAAAATAATGGCAATTGGACACTTTCTGGAGGGTGTTTCTCCACCTTGAGGGACTTTCAAATGGGTGGACTTTTCTTTCTTTCTTTCTTTCTTTCTTTCTTTCTTTCTTTCCTTCCTTCCTTCCTTCTATCATCTTCCTTCTATCATCTTCCTTCTATCAACTTCCTTCCTTCTCTATCATCTTTCTTCTATCTTCCTTCCTTCCTTCTCTCTATCACCTTCCTTCCTTCCTTCCTTCTCTATCATCTTTCCTATCTTCCTTCCTTCTCTCTATCATCTTCCTTCCTTCCTTCCTTCCTTCTCTATCATCTTTCTTCTATCTTCCTTCCTTCTCTCTATCATCTTCCTTCCTTCCTTCCTTCTCTCCCTTCCTTCCTTCCTTCCTTCTCTCCCTTCCTTCCTTCCTTCTTCCATTCTTCCTTCCTTCCTTCCTTCCTTCCTTCCTTCCTTCCTTCCTTCCTTCCTTCCTTCCTTCTTCCATTCTTCCCTTCCTGGGCTTGCCAGCCTCGACAAATCCCTCGGGCTGATTCTTTGCAAGGAAGCAGCTCCTGCCTCCCCCGCTGGGAGGGCCGCCCAGCTGAGCAGCCGGGCATGATAAAAACCTAGCAACCTGCCCCCCTCCTCGCCCGGGCAGAGCCGGACCCCCGCTTGGCAAAACCCTGGGCAGCCAGGAGAAAAAATCCGGCTGGGGCTGGGGGCGGAGGAGGACGAGGAGGAAAAACGCAGCCAGTGCCAAGAAGGACATTTGGACAAGCTCCGTTTTGCTTCCACAAGTGGTTCTTGCTGCAGGTCAAAGAAAGCCACCACCCCAAAATGAAATTAAATTCGATTTTTTTTCCCCCTGTAAAAGGAGACCTTTGCCCTTTATGCCAGCAGAAAAGCAGAGTGGGTTTTAATCTTACAAACATAACCAGGATTCAGACTGGGTGGGGAGGGGGAACCGGTCTCACCTCTCTGAAGCTAGAAGGAAGCTTCTTTGCACAGTGGAACTCCCTGCCACAAGATCCGCTAGGAATAAAGATCTCTCTGCTCTCTGTCTCGAATCCAGAACCTCATTCCAACTCCCGGAGCCATCAAATGCGTTCGGATTCGGCGCCCCGGACCTAACCAACTAACCATCATTGGGGACCGTCGTGGTTTGAGGCGTCCTGGCAAACCCGGGACTGCTCCCAATCCTTGCTGGCCCTACCGCCGTTCGCATAAAGAGGGGGAAAGGCGCCAGGCCAGGCGGGCACCCCTTTCATGCCCATTGCACACCCGGGCGAGGCTGGACTTTCGTGCTTCGCAGCTGCGCTCGCTGGGCCTCGGGCCGAGTGACATCCTGTTATTTTCCTGCTCAGCGTCTTTCCCGCCACCGGCAGCCACCAAGGTCAAGGGCCACGTTCTGCCCCCGGGCAGGGTCCCAGCAGACGCCCACCCGCCCGCCCGCCCCCCTCTCCAAGCCAGCTTTTTCCTGTTTTGTGGACTTGCAAGATAAGGGAAAAGCAACTTTCAATCCTTCTCCCGAACCTGGGCTGGGGCTGGGGGCTCAGGCTGTTTCCCAATCCATTTCAAAGCTTGGCACGGCTTCGGCCACTTTTTTAATCAAAAAGAAAATGTGCATATGGCTCTGGGTTGAGCTGAAACAAGCAAAGGAAAGAATGATTTCTTCCTCCCATATTTGGGTTTACAGGGTGCAATCTAAAAAATAACCACTTGACACATATCCTTACTCCCTGACTACTGACAAAGTGGGAGAGAACTTGTGGCTCAATAGGTTAGAGCATCTGCTTAGCATGCAGACTAGACTGCCCAGGTTCGAATCCCGGAAGGGTGAGTTCTGACTGAAGAGAGTTAAGAAACTCGAAATAGCTATATCAGAAATCCCTTATTTCTTTGTCAACAATTTTAAAACAACATATATATATTTGTGCTTGCAAGATGGCTCTGGGTTGAGCTGAAACAAGCAAAGGAAAGAATGATTTCTTCCTCCCATATTTGGGTTTACAGGGTGCAATCTAAAAAATAACCACTTATATATAATATTTTTTGCACCGTTCCTGGTACACCCCAAAAGTTTGACGTTTAGGGTGCAATTTTAGCCTTCGTAAAAGCGGTCTCGCCACCAATCCAGTCTTCCCTGCCTCGTGATTGAACCCCCAACTCTCAAACCTGGTGAGAGGATCCCACGGCTGGAACATAGGATGACAAGAGCTGGAAGGGACCTGGGAGGTCATCTAGCCCAGCCCCCCCCCCCGTTCGAGCCTCCGTTGGGCCAAGAAGAATCTCTGCTCCTGAACAACGAACTTGCTTTCTTTATTCAGCGAGCAATTTCAGTCAGAGGAGATCATATCTGGCTTTATCTGCAGGTTTGGGGCTAATGATACGGAAGTTTTTTTCCCAATGAGAGCCGCTGTTTTTATGACTGCATTTCGTCAGCTGACCCGGATCGTCGCAGATTGGAGCGGTCTATAAATCTCCCCCACAAATAAACCATGGATAACTTGCCAGAAAGTTAAATTGTACGGGGAACAATTGATTAAAACCGTTTCCAGGAAGGTGCAACCGTCCACATCCTACTGTTAGGCAAAACGGCACAAGTACTTGGTCCTCAAGGAGAGAATATTACAATATTACTACATATATGCATTCGTGTGTGTGTGTGTGTCTGTATGTCTGTGTGTATATATAAACATATATGCACACACACACACACACACACATTATATATGATTTCGGCTGGATGTTGCAAGAGATGTCAGCTGCTGTGCGATCAGGGTTATCTTTCCCGCCATCCATCCAACATCCATCCTCGGAAATCAGGAAACCGAGGCTTAGCCACGACTTCTTGCCTTGAATAGAGCAGGGGTGGGACAGATGACCTCGGAGGAGCCTCCCTTCCTAAAGATCCCTGGTTAGCCAACAAATCTGTTCTCGGCCAAGCTTTTAAAATCAGCAGGAAACAGCCGAAGGCGAAGGGCAGGAGTTGGAGAATGGCAGGAGACCTTTACTACGCAGGGACAGGCCTGCACACACACACACACACACACACACATGCACACACGCACACGCGCGCGCGCACACACACACACAAAATTTTGCCCCCAAAAAATCACGCAAGGAGGACCAGGATTCCTTCATTTGGGAGTTGCATTTGCAAAAAAGTTACCCTCAGCCCAGGTAGCCTTGCAAAAAAAGTCCAAAGATCCCTCTCAAGTGGAAAGGTTACAACACCCCCTTGGTCCATATATACACACACATATCTCAGCACTGTTGGGACAATCGCCTCCAAAAGGTCTTTGCGGGGCCTTTGGGTGGACCCCTGCAGACGGAAAGACGGTCAACGCCTCGGGTCCCATTCTCTCAGGGGCTGGCTGGGCTAATAAATTGATTTATATTTATTTCCTGGCTTTCTCTGCCAGGAGGCTCATCCGCCAGCTGTTTCAGGCTGGGAGGATATCGGAATTGCGATATATATTTTGCAAAAAAAAAAAAGAAGAAGAAAAAACTCAGCATATTAACTGAGCTCTGTAGGATATGTTAAATTTGCGGGCTTCACAAGCCCCTTTTGAGGAGGGGGCGTTTTTGAGCGTCTGGAAACATTCCTGAGAAAGAGGCCGGAGCCCGGAATAACAACCCCACAGACAAGGACAAAACTCACACCAGGCTAAGGAAAATAAGTTTCAGGAGGAAAGGGGGTGCACGCCCCTGAAATTTTAGCTGGACCCCATGGGGCTTTAGCTCAATCCTCCCTAACACAGGCAGTCCTTGAATTACGATCGCAATGAGGACTAGAATTTCCATGGCTAAGCAAGGGGGTCGTTAAGAGAGTCTCACAGAACTGCCATTGCTAAGCAAGTCACTCCTAACCTTACAGACTTTTTGGTAAGCAAATCACGGCAGTTGTTAAGAGGATCACATGGTGGTAAGTGAATCAGGAAGGAAGGAAGGAAGGAAGGAAGGAAGGAAGGAAGGAAGGAAGGAAGGAATGAAAGAAAGAAAAAAGAAAGAAAGGAAGAAAGAAAGAAAGGAAAAAGAAAGAAAGAAAGAAAGAAAGAAAGAAAGAAAGAAAGAAAGAAAGAAAGAAAAGAAAGAAATAAGGAAAGAAATAAGGAAAGGAAGGAAGGAAGGAAGGAAGGAAGGAAGGAAGGAAGGAAGGAAGGAAGGAATGAAAGAAAGAAAAAAGAAAGAAAGGAAGGAAGGAAGAAAGGAAAAAGAAAGAAAGAAAGAAAGGAATAAGAAAGAAAGAAAGAAAAGAAAGAAATAAGGAAAGAAATAAGGAAAGGAAGGAAGGAAGGAAGGAAGGAAGGAAAGAAAGGGAAGAAGGGAAGGGAGAAAAACGAAGGAAGGAAGGAAAAAAATGAAAAAAAGAAGAGCAGAATAACAGAACAACCGTGTTGGAAGGGACCTTGGAGGTCTTCTAGTCCAACCCCCTGCTCAGCCAGGAGACCCCTCTCCCATTTCCCACCAACGCCCGTCCAGTCAGTCCCTTCTTAAAAACCTCCCATCTCGAAAAAGCACCCCCCACCTCCAGCAGGGGAAGATGCCCAAGACCAGAGACCAGGGCCGTGTCCGACTTACTCCGCGCTTTCTGCTTGATGTACTGGACCAGATCCGTGTAATTGGTGGACATGAAGCGCACGTCTTCGATGGTCATGTTCTGCACCGAGAGCAGCTGCATGTAGAGACCCTCGGCGACAAAGAAGCACGGCTGGTCCTGCAAGTTGTCATTCCAGTAGAGCAACATGGCTCGGCTGGTCCAGTTGAAATGCTGGCTCAGGCTGACCACGAACTCGCCCAGCTTGCCGTGGCTGGGCCCTGTGCGGGTCAGCAGGGCGTACTCGTCCCCCTTGTTGCCGAAGCCGATGGCCTCGGCCGCCGCCGTCACCAGGGGCAGGTCCCAGTGCCTGGTGTAGCGGCCCACAGGAGCCGTGGCGTAGACGCAGCCCGGCCCCAGGAAGGCGTGGGGGCTGTGGGCCATCTTGATGTCCATGGCGGCCAGCGGGGCCATGATATCCGAGCAGACCCCTTGGGCGTTCTCGCTGCTGCCGAAGATCATCTGCACCTGGTGGTCCGGCAGGAGGTCAGGCCGGGCGTTGAGCTTCTGGATGGCCAACTCAACGGCCGGACCCACCCGTGGCCAGGCCCACGGGTACGTCGTGTTGTGCAGGGGCAGGACCACGGCCAGGGTCAGGTTGGCACCGGCTGCCTGGCCCGACTGAGACAGTGCCCATGCCAGCACCACAACCTCCATGGGCCACAGCTGGGTGGCCCTCATCCCCAAAGCTCCTTCCAAAGATTCCCACCTTTCTCTGACTCAGATTCCTAGTTCTGGCTCCAAAGGGGGCAGGGGGCTCCAGGGAGACCCCCAACTCTAATTCCTCGCCTCCCCCCTCCCCAGATTCCTCCCTCAAAGCCCCCAGCTGGGCAATGGCATCTCCAGAGACAAACCGGGCACTGGGTGCTCATCCAGAGGTGCTACCCAAACTTGCTCGCTCCCCTGCATGGGGGGGGGGACAGTCCCCCACTCACTCTCTTCTGGATCTGCCTCTCCGGCACAGTCAGGGATCCCCCCCCCAAGTTGCTTCGGCAGCCGCCCAGCAATCTGGCAGCCGTGCCAGGCGTCCCCTGGGGTCCCCAGCCCAGCAAGTTCTCCAGCGCCGCCTTCTCCTTCCTTCCCGAAGCTCAGACGGGGCAGGAATGAGTGAAGCCTTCAGCTTGTTTGACTCTTTTCCTTCCCATTGAGTGAGCAAAAAGGGCTTTACTATCTCACCAGCCAGGCAGCTTAACCCTTGCCTGCCCAGAAAGTCCCTCCTCCCCAGCCCTGGCAGAAATAAGGGGGTCATCAGGTGGGCAAGGCTTAGCCCCAGATAATCTCCTCCTCCCTCCCCTCAAAAAACCCCCCCCAACCCTCTGGATTGGGATTGGCACCCTAAAGTCAGTCCAATTCCTCTCCTCTGCAATCTCCGGCATGGATCAAAACTGCATATTTGAAGGATCATTCAAATGAAAAATATATGTTGGACTGGAAACAATGGATTGACTACATACAAGAGAAACATCAATCAAAGAAAATGTATCTGGCTTATACTTAAATCTTGATATACCGAGTGAAGAATGTTTACAAGTTTAAAATGATTGTATTAAGTTGAATAGCATTCAACTTGAATTTTTTCTTTGTTTACATTTACAAAAATATATCTAATAAAAAATTTAAAATATATATTAAAAAAAAAAGCATTTGCTGCTCTCAACAAATCTAGGGAGACACATTGCAAGCGCTAGCGGAAAGCTGATCTTGGTTTCCCAGGTGCCAAGGGGGGGTTCTAATTTTTTTTGGGGGGGGGAGGAACAACGTCAATTCCTTCCTCCTCTTTCCACCCCCCCCATTGATTTTGTTTGAAAGCAACTTGGCTGTTTTGGAAAAAAAAACAAGGTTATCAATGCAATGATAATTCTGCGACACACACCCCATTCCCAAAGCTATCTGTTGCGATAGATAGATAGATAGATAGATAGATAGATAGATAGATAGATAGATAGATAGATAGATAGATAGATAGATAGATAGATGGATAGATAGATAGATGGATAGATAGACGATTGATAGATGTAGATGATAGACAGATTGATATAGACAATAGACGATAGACAGATATATAGATGATCGATAGACGTTGGATAGATGTAGATGATAGACAGATATATAGATGATTGATAGATATAGACAATAGATGATAGATGATCGATAGATAGATGTAGATGATAGATATTGATACAGAAGATAGATAGATAGACAGACAGACAGACAGACAGACAGACAGACAGACAGACAGACAGACAGACAGACAGACAGACAGACAGACAGAGACATCCCAAAGCTTTCAAATATTCTGAAATTTTAAATGGCATTTTATTCCAAAATGTTCTTCCTCCATTTCTGGAGATGTTTGAAGATGCCGGACTAGTTCTTCAGGAGCGTTGAACTGGTTTTTTCTGCCCATTGCATCTGGCTGGCCTAGATGTCCTTTAGGTTTCCTTCCCGCTTTACAATTCTATAAAGCATTTTTTGTTTGTTTTGCTGGGTTTCCAAATCCTCTTATAAAAAGCTGCAAGGCAGGAAATTGATTTTTCTCTTCCTCTGCAACCAGCCTGGAAACAAAGGTGATGAAATCTTGGGCAAGCACATAATTTAAGTGGATTCCTTTTTTTTTTTTAAAGGAGTTTGCTATATTGGGGATTATGGTTGATCATTAATCCAGCACCCCGCTGACATTTTTAGCGAAAAAGACTTATTTGAAAAGGTAATCGAAGTATCAAGGCTGATTCAGTTTTCCAGGATTTTAAAGGCTCCCCAATTTGATCGACAAAAGAAGAAGAAAAAAAATCAAATGAGACAATAAATAAATTTTAAATTTCTGTTTTTCACACTTTCCCATAAACCTTCCCGGATTCTGCTAAGTTTCAGCTGCAGCTCAAATGGGATTCTAAGTACCCCTAGTCAGAAATTAATGAGATGAATAATTTACTTCTGCGTAAATACACACAGCAGCCTGAGCACACTTCCATGGACCCAGATGGGTGGTAAACACATTTCCCAAGAGTCAAGGCTTGTTCCTAGCAAACACACACAATTCTGCTTTTCCTGCAATGCCGCAACGTCCTTCAAAAGGATCAACCTGGAATAAGGGAATTTAGGAATTCTCCATTGGTGCTTTGCGGAGGGATGAATCCATTGAGCACAGCGTGTTTAAACCACTATTTCTTAACCTTGATAACTTCTTGAAGATGTGTGTGGACTTCAACTTTCAGAATTCCTTAGCCAGAATTTGGGGGGTTGAAATCCAGACACGCTGGGTGGGGAATTCTGGGAACTGAAGTCCTTTTACCTTGCCAAGATTGAGAAACACTGATTTTATGCTAGACTCATTGGGTATGAGATGAGCGGTAAATAAATTTAATAAATAAATAGGTAGGTAGATGATAGATGTGATAGATAAGATAGAAGCCAAATAGATGATAGATAGCTGATAGCTGATAGATAATAGCTATGATAGATTAGACAGAAAAATATAAATAGAAATATAGATGGATAGATAGATAGATAGATAGATAGATAGATAGATAGATAGATAGATAGATAGATAGATAGATATGGATGGATGGATGGATGATAGTAATATGGATAGATGGATGGATATAGATATATAGATATAGATATTAGGAAAGAATGATAGATAGATAGATAGATAGATAGATAGATAGATAGATAGATAGATAGATAGATAGATAGATATGGATGGATGGATGGATGGATGATAGTAATATGGATAGATGGATGGATATAGATATATAGATATAGATATTAGGAAAGAATGATAGATAGATAGATAGATAGATAGATAGATAGATAGATAGATAGATAGATAGATAGATAGATAGATATGGATGGATGGATGGATGGATGGATGATAGTAATATGGATAGATGGATGGATATAGATATATAGATATAGATATTAGGAAAGAATGATAGATAGATAGATAGATAGATAGATAGATAGATAGATAGATAGATAGATAGATAGATAGATAGATAGATAGATAGATAGATAGATAGATAGATAGATAGATAGATAGATAGATAGACAGAAGTTTTTCCAGGGTTTTGACAGGGAAAACATAAGTTATAAGCCCTGGTTGGGGAGGGGATCCGCCCCGCCCATTGAGCACCAAAGGTGGGAGACTCAGATGGGTTAAGAAACGGTTGGAAGGACAAAAGCGCCCTCTGCCGGAAGACGTTTTGCTCTGCACTGATTTCACCCAGAGAAGGGGAAAAAATTAAACATTAAAAAGGAAGACAAACAGGAATGGTTTTTTAGTTTAAGAATCAAGGCTACCAACAAAAGATCATGCAAAAAGAAGCAGCCCATCTGCATGGGTAAACCGAGCCAGCTTCTGAGTTCAAACTGGATTCTTTCTCCAGCTACATGGAAAGCAGTTTCTTAAAAAAATATTCAACCACCTAAACCCAGATTCTGCACAATTAAATTCCCAGACAAAACAAAACAAAAATAAAATCAGTTTTAAACTCAATTAGGCTTGCCAGTTTAATGCACAGCCTATAACGCAATGCAGAGGAAAACTTATAGCTCATTAAAATAAAATAAAATAAAATAAAAACTTGGAATCGCAGACAGGGGTGGAAAAAGGCAGGGCTGGTGGAAAGACCCAAGAAAAGAAACCCAGATGCAGAAGGGGGGGAAAGAAAACCCATCCATGATGGAAACAATTTTCCCAGTCTGGCTGCGGGTCTATCATTCCCAGGGACGCCCAGAATGCAAAAGTCGGAGACTTAAATGTGATAATAAGCCAAGCGCCTAATTGGAAGACTAAAGAAAAACGTGCATGGGGTTTTCTGAATTTATTTTGAATTGTTTTGGAGAATTTAGGTGGGGGGGGAAGAAAAAAAAATAATCAGGCTAGTTAGTTAGCAGAGGATGGTTTCGATCCATCGACCTCTGGGTTATGGGCCCAGCACGCTTCCGCTGCGCCACTCTGCTCTTCGGGCGATAACGGTCTCTTTTGACCTATTATGAAAAACATGCGCACTAAATACTTTCAACTCTGCTTTGAATGGACTCTTGAAAGTACAGGCTTCCCGCGCCGCGCGTGCGTCGACGTCGAGAACCTCCCGCCCACGACTCTTGTTAGGATTGGTTGCGCTTCCCGCTCGCCACTTTCCCATTGGCTACCTTCCCCTTGTTTGCAAAAGCGGGGACAGGCAGGCGGAAAGACCAATGGTTTTCCAGAGAAGGGCGGGGGAAAAACCCAACCCGCTCCCACCATTGGCCGAAACGGGCCAGCGGCCGGAGTAGCCCGTAGCGAGCCTTCTTACTGGGCCGCGCATCCAATCGCGGCGCGGCTTGTTGCGGGGCGGGCGAAGCGGCGGGTGCTGGAGCAGGCCGGGTGGGCTTTTCTTTCAGATTTATCCTCACGCTTTTCTCCCCCCTTCCGAGCGCGGCCGCCGGGAATCGCTTTCCCCGCCTCAGCCGGAGCGGAGACGGTCCCTTCCCTGACGGAGACATGAGGTGAGGCCGGAGGAGGAGGGGGGGAAATCGAGGCCTTCCTCGGGGGGGGGAAGAAAAAGCACGAGAGGAAGTGGGGGGGAGGGGTGTGGAGGAAGACAAGGGTACGGCCGGACTACAACTCCCATCGTCCCCGCCTCCTAGCTTCGCTCGGGAGGGGAGGCGGCGCCTGGACCACAACTCCCATCGCCCCGAGAGAGAGAGAGAGAGAGCCTTAATGGGAGTTGTAGTCCCGGGTGGGGGGGTGGGGGAAAGAGGGAAAGTAGAGCCTCCAGAAACAGGAGCAGTCTATCTGCGGCGCAGGATGCTCCTATTCACATGCTTAATAAATAATTATAATACGGCTCCTATTCATAACAATAGCAATAATAACGTTAAGGATACATTGATACGTCATTGATAATAGTAATTAGTAATAACAAAACTGATTATAATTATTGTAGTATAGTTATATTGTTACGATTATATTACGGTTCTGTTGTCATGATCAAGACGATTGGCCTGTTATGATTGTATTACGACGCAATGATCAAAGTGATTTTATCAGGTTGATTGTATAATTATGTTATGATACGAAAATCCCCCTTAAGCTTCAAGCTTTCCCACACCCAGCAGTGCTTCCCCATCCTTAGGTAACTGAACCATGCGCAGGCTTTTGCTAATTCCCACTCCCCTCCCTTTCTTTCAGGGGCGACCGAGGCCGTGGCCGTGGCGGACGCTTTGGGTCCCGAGGAGGCCCTGGCAGCGGGTAAATTCCACGTGGGGGGGTTGCTTGACAAAGGGGTGCCTACCCCCAGAGCAGCAAACCTAGCAATAGAGAGAACTTCGCATGCATTGCAACTCTAAAGTATAAACACTGCTACGCTTTGCAGCTAAGGGAATTTAACATTGTCTGCCTGTAAGAATTGGCCCTACCTTTCTGCTGTTTCCTGGGGGGGGGGCTTTTGTAGGCCTTGGGAGAGATGGAGGCCTGGGAGATCTGCTGTAGATCAGCTGCCCTGCTTGCTTCTTGATCACCAGTGAAGTCTGTGCAAGGAAGACGACTCCTATATACACACATATATATATATATATATATATATATATATATATATATATATATATATATATATACTTTTCATCTGTGTTGCTCAATCAGAGTAGATGCACCTGGCTCTAGGCCTGATCCTGCTAATACTCAATTCCTGGAAATTCAATTCAGGAAAGCCAAAATCAGTATTTGTTTTTCAGTTCTGCCCAACTTGATCACCCACCTAGCCCCTTGGCCCATGACTTCTCTTCCCATCCTGCTGTGCAGAGGGGAGGGGACTCTTAATCTCGCATTAACCTGGTGCAGAAGATCTTAAATTCTTCTCCCTCCCCCCACCCCCCCACCCCCAAATCTTGAAAGGCAGCACAGATGATCAATCGCGGATCGGGCGAGGTAAGTGTGAGTCCTCACCTCTCTTCTTTCCTCCGTTCCAGGTTCCGACCTTTTGTGCCTCACATCCCTTTCGACTTCTACGTGGTGAGTGCGTCTGGCTGCCTCCCCAAATACGTCTCGTAGCTGACTTTCGACAACTTTATAAAACCAAACTGAACCGTTTGCTCTAAAAGGCAGGAGATGTGGGCAGGGGGGGGGGCAAAAAAGTCACCTTCCTTAATGGGATTTTTCTGCCTTCAGTGCGAGATGGCTTTCCCCCGGGTAAAGCCGGCTCTGGACGAAACCTCCTTCAGCGAAGCCCTGTTGAAGAGAAACCAGGATCTTGCTCCAACCTCTGCTGAACAGGTGGGCCCTCAAGTTCCTCCCAGGGCAAAATAAAAATATGTGGGTTGAAGTCGGCGACAGGAGCTTAACATCTGAGTACAAGTCTAATTTCCCTATTTTAAACATGCTGAGAGGTGGAGAATTAAGCCTTTTAAATGCTGTTTCCCTCCCCTCTTCAAATTAGGCCTCCATTCTTTCACTGGTCACTAAGATCAACAATGTGATCGACAACTTGATTGTGGCACCAGGAACGTTTGAAGTGGTGAGTAGGATTGTGGAGAATGGGTGTGTTTACCAAGCCAGCATTCAAAGATTAAGAATTTTTATGGGGCTTCTTGCTTTGTGTTCCAGGTTATAACTTCACTGTAGTTACATTTAAACCATGGCCACGTTTAAACAGAATAACAGAAAACAGATTGGCAGGGACCGTGGAGGTCTTCTAGTCTAACCCCCTGCTCAGGCAGGAAACCCTGTTTGATTCATTGCGACCTTTCTGTGCCGCTTAGCACAGTGTGGAAACTGCACCAGTTGTGCTTTGCTGCAAACCCAGAGTAGATAATAATCTGGTTCCTATGTGAATTTCAGCTTTCTTATCTTTGGCCCTTGACTGACATGGTGTATTCACCAGCTTTTTTTCTTTCAGACAAGCAATTAACACAGACAATTGTGAGCTTACCAACTAAGCCTCCAAATGACGTTGCCTTCCCGAAATCCCATTTTTCCCATCTTTTTTTTTCTTTCTCCCTCCTTCCCAGCAAATCGAAGAAGTCCGCCAGGTGGGCTCATACAAGAAAGGCACCATGATGACCGGTCACAATGTGGCGGATCTGGTTGTGATCCTCAAAATCTTGCCCACGTGTAGGTGTTGGCCGGGAGGGAAGGGAGGAAGGTGGAATTGGGGGGGAGCCACAACCTCCTAAACTGACTTCTGCCTTCTCCTGCAGTAGAAGCTGTTGCCGCTTTGGGGAACAAGGTGGTGGAGTCTCTCCGGACCCAGGACCCCGCGGAAGGTAAGCGACAGCTCCCGCAGAGTTACAGACCGCCGGGCTGGGAAAGATCTCCTTTCTCAAATAACGGGATCCATAATCTCGTGAATTAACTTCCTCTCCCTTCCCCTTTTTTTCACCTCTTCAGTGCTGACTATGCTTACCAACGAGACGGGCTTTGAAATCAGCTCGGCGGACGCCACGGTGAAAATCCTCATCACCACCGTGCCCCCCAATCTTCGCAAGCTGGACCCTGAGCTGCACCGTAAGTGTAGCAGGCCACTTCCTCCCTTGGGAAAAGGTGGGAGTGGGTTAAGATCTGGGATGAGGACCTTGCGTACAAGGTCGGCGAGCGTGGGAAAGCCTCTGTCTCCAGCCTGCTTTGGGGGACTTTTAAAACTGGGTAAAAGCGAAGAAGCAAAGTGAGTCATAAAATATTTCTCCCCCCCAGTGGATATTAAAGTGCTGCAGAGCGCCCTGGCCGCCATCAGACACGCCCGCTGGTTTGAAGAAAACGCCTCGCAGTCCACGTAAGTTTATTTTTTTCTGGAATTTTTTTTGGGGGGGGGGGAATCTGGGAGCTGCTTTCTGTCCCTGCGAAAGAGGAGCAAGTTTTTGCATTTTGCCTGCCGTTTTTGGCTTCTGTTTAGCCTAGTTTTTGCCTGCCTTGTCTTAAGCCAAGTTATTTCGAAGAAGGCTGTAATACTGTTGCTTTAATTTTGTCTAGAAGCCAGCTGTTTCTCAGCGTGGCAGGTTTCCCAGTCAAATATTTAAGCACGGGTTTGGGCACCATTGCAAACTGGTGTGGTCCTTGTGCATTACTTGAAGGTGTTTGCTGAGGTGGAGATAACCAACTCCTTGGCTTCCTGGGCCAAATGTTTTGCATCAGAGAGGACCACAACTGCCCTTTTCTCCTTTCAGGGTGAAAGTTTTGATCCGCCTCTTAAAGGATATCAGGATGCGGTTTCCAGGCTTCGAGCCTCTCACGCCATGGATCCTGGACTTACTCGTAGGTTTCAGAACCAGTGGGGAAGTTTAAAGGAAACTAAATTCCAAAATTTAGATTCGCCAGTTACATTCTTGGCACTTGGATTCCACACATAAGCCTTCCCTCGCCTCTTTCGCGCCATATAGAGCCCAAATTTCAATTTCCGTCTCCCTTGAGGTCGTTTAGGGAAGCAGAATTCTTGGGATCCAAAAAGGCAGCCCAAATAATTTAGTTTTAGGCTTTTTCCCAGAGAGCCACTCCTGGATTTGAACTCATTGAGAAGAACGCCAGCCGTTTTGTCATTTTCCCCGATCCTGGTTTTATCTATAAATATTGCTCCCTTACATAGAATTGGCCCCCATCCCATCAGGCAAAATGTGGACCGTGAGGATGCGAATCCCTTTGATCACCAAAATATTCCTATTTTCGAGTTCACACTTGATAGATTTGAGCTCCCAGGCAGAGGGAAGTGAAAATCAAAGTCTCCTCTCGCTGAATTTTTTTCTCTGTGATTCCAGGGACACTACGCAGTGATGAACAACCCGACTCGGCAGCCGTTGGCTCTCAACGTAGCTTACAGGTACAGTTGAAAACCACGTTCCCAAGAGTTGAGATGGGTTTTTAAATTTTATTTTAAGGGTGAAAAAGTTTCCTTGCTTCTGATCATCCTTAAAGCCCCATTGAGTGCTTCAGGTTCCCAGAACTGGGGAACACACACACACCCCACACTCCCAAGCTTCGCACTCACTTTTTGTTGTGGGTGTCTCTAGACCAGCTGGGGAAATGTCAGAGGATGAGGAGGAGCAACCAGGCCCCTCTGGGTGCTTTCCCCTCCCGGCAGGAGAGACAGAGAGGGAGGAGATTTGCATGCAGTCTGGGTCAGACTCTCAAAGCGGAGACTCAGATTTGGAACAGGAAAATTTATGGCTTGATCCGAGATTCCGAAGGTTTGATAGGCGGAGGTCTCAGTTACGTGGAAAAAGGAAGCCATGGGGGAAGTGACGTATCGGAAACTATATTAGAAGATAAAGGAGGGACTAATTCTTTGTCACGAGCAACGTTAATATCAAGGAGTAGCTTGATGCCTTGCGCAGTTCGTTTGAACTCAGTTTTCTGGTGTTTTTGGACTCTACGGAAGATTAATGAGCTCTTGGACAACCTGAGAGATAAAGAGTGAGTTAATTGGAAGGGAGGGAGAGCATGATTAAGCTGAATGTAAATAAATCAGACTTGGCCGTTCCGGCCAACAAAATGCCAGCAGCTTGCTTTGCAATGAATCTCTTGAAATGTGTTAAATAAAACTCTTAAAGAAATATTCCTGTGGATTTTACTAAGCTGAGAAGGGCCAGACATAACACTTTTCAGGATGAAAACATTAGCAACTCAAATTCCCGATCAAGAACAGCCATGGAGAAATTTTTATCTTTCTGCTTTTTTTTTTTTTTTTTCTCTTCCCAGGCGGTGCCTTCAGATCTTGGCTGCAGGGCTGTTCCTTCCCGGCTCGGTCGGCATCACTGACCCATGTGAGAGCGGGAATTTCCGAGTCCACACCGTTATGACCCTGGAGCAGCAGGTAGCGTCCTGCCTTAAATTGGGTCACCCTCAAGATCGATCAGAGCTTTTTCCAGTTCACTTTGACTGCAGCCGAGTCACTTGTCCGGCCTGCGGGATGCCCCAATTAAATCCCTTTGCCTCTCTGCCCGATTAGTTAAATAAATTTAAAGCCTTTTAAATTTAGGCTTTTTTTCCCTGTGTCTTTTGCAGCTTTGGTTAGAAACTGTGCTTTGTGTGGTTTAGACACACCGGGAATTTGTCTCTCATTGAGTTCAGCCTGGATGTCCCATTAAATACAGCCTGGCGCTGTGATTATAGTTGCAAATTGTAAAGTCGTGTCTCATTTGCTGGTGTTGGACACTCTTGTTTATAAGCCTGGCTTAGCTTCTCTGTAGAGTTGGTTAAATTTAAGAGGAAGAGCAGCGAGGCCGTGAAAAGTGGGGTTTAATTCTTCCCAGGTCTGAAGCCCCCTAACTCAGGGCAGCCTCCATCTTTTTTTCCTCTTAGGACATGGTTTGCTACACGGCTCAAACCCTAGTCCGCATTCTCTCTCACGGGGGCTACCGCAAGATCCTGGGGCAGGAGGGAGACGCCAACTGTAAGTGTGGAGGCATTTGGAGAGACCTGGCGGAGGGAGGGGAGGGCAAGGCCGCCACGCCGAGTCCATAAGAAACCCAGAGAAATGGGCACCAAGGGGTGGCTGGCATGCCCCTCGCCCACCTTCCTGGACCACTGAAGTTCCTTGGTTTGCAGACCTCGCAACGGAAATGTCCACCTGGGAAGGGGTGATCGTGACCCCGTCGGAGAAGGCTTACGAGAAGCCGCCGGAAAAGAAGGAAGGGGAGGAGGAGGAAGAGAATCAGGAAGAGCCGCCCGCTGGGGAGGAGGAGGAGAACATGGAAACACAGGAATGATCCAGGCTCTCGGGTACGTTTTGAATCCTGTTGCTGTGCCATTTTCCCTCTGGAGGCGGAAGGGGGGGGGGAAATCTTCCCAAAGGGCTCAGGTGGGATCAATCGGGTTAAGGTCTTCTGAACACCTGTTCTCAGGACCCACCAAAAGCTCACAGTCCCAAGCCAGGATCTCAAAAAGGACTGGCTGGGGCTTCTTTGTGAAATATTTGCAGCCTTAACTGTAAGGTGGCAAGTGTCCCAAAACAGGAGCTCCCCCTCCCCCAAAATGGGGAAATTTTTAAAATCACGTTTCTCTCTTCCAGAAGACTCAAACTCAATCCTGTTTGTCTTTCAGAGGAATTCTCTACGTCTGAAATGCAATTGGATGAGCCAGCCAGAGTCCGAAAAAGCCCACCCTCCTCTATCCAGTTCTTAAATGTCTTCGTTTTTATAACTTTTACCATTAAAATGAGGTGTTCCTTATAAAAAGGTGGTGTTTTGTACAAGAGCTTTGTAATTCTTCATTGCTGTCAAACCCAAGAGGCCTTCACATTATCATTAACAAATATATATACATATTTCCTCACCAGGAATCCCCTTCTAAGTCCTTTTTAACAGTCCTTTTCACTACAGGAAGAGGGAGAAAAAAAATTACCCTCTATGCTAAACTTCCCACGACTTCGGTTATTTTTCTGAATTTTTCAAATCAACCAGTAACCGTCCTGAGCCTGAAGCGGTCACATTTTTGTTGGAAATATGTGTTGCCTCCCATGCTTTTTCAACAAATTCATCCCCCAAAGCAGCCGCAAATTTAAGATTGCCCTTGGTGTAAAAGGCACTCAGCTATGCTCTTCCTGGGCATTTTTCCTTCGCCCCTTTTCCCAATTTTTTTTCCCCGAAATCAGCCTGTAAGATGAACAGAGTTCATTTTCGTTGAAACTTTATTTCCCCCCCCCCAGAAGGGAAAAAAAATCACGGTCCAACTTTTTATGTTACTGTTATCCCACACCCGTTAAGGGAACCATCCTTCCACTCTGCAGGAGTATAATTTTAACACCCCGCGACACAAAATTACTTCCATTCTTCGTCTCTGGTTTGAGTTGCAAAACGAGCCCAGCAAAGTTCTTTCCTCTGGGCTGCAGTACCCCAAAAGCCCATTTTTTTTTTGTCCCTTTCCAAGATTTATTCCGGAGTTTGTGGTGTCTTGTAAAAACAGCTACAAGCTTGGGTTTTTTTTTTTTTCAGCCCCCCTCCTCACTTGCTGGGAGAGCTATGGGGGTAGTTGCTACTCGCATCCAGGAAGGCCTTCCTCCGGGCGGTCTCCTTGCCCACGCTGTGGTTGAGCCTTCTCAGGCGTTCCTGCGGGGAACACGGTTAGCAGAGCGCTTGAATTAATAAGCTGCCTGGCTTTTGACAATGTTTCAAATCCCTCAGCGAAGTTGCTAGTCCTTTACAAGGAAAAAAACTAAAGCTCAACTTTCTTACTCCATTTTGGTAGCTGCAAAAAATATCCACAAAGAACTACAGAAACTGCCCTCCCCACTGTGTCTCTAGACACCCTTTGGGCTGTGCCAGACTCCACTATCTCCATCATCCCCTGCCCGCAATCCAGCCCCATTCAAGGCACCTGGGCATTCTGCAGGATGTTGTTCACCAAGACGACCCTGCGCCGGGCGTTGAGCAGCTTCTTCACATAGGGATCCAAGTCGAGGGCAACTTTCTGGTCCTCATTGATCCGGCAGAGCTCTGGAATGGAAGGAGGGAAAAACTGTGATGGGGGGCTTCGGGGGGGGGGCAAAGTGGGCTCCACCACTGATGTTCGGACTTACCTGCAGCCAGGCTGTCAATGTGCTCCCGCAGCTCTACCTGGCTCTCCCTGCCAGAGAGAGATAAAGACTGCCTGAATTAGGTCTGGGGGGTCTTTTAAGCAGATTGAATCTACAATGAGGCCTAAAGGAAGCTGCACCGGATGCGTTACACCCACCTGCCTGTCTCCGAAGGCAGAAGCATGGCCTCTCCTTCAAATCAGGGCAGTTACATCGGACGGACACCCACCTGTCTGTCTCTGCAACACACACACACCGTCCCTAACTGATGGCATGGACGTGCATGTCCAGGAAAAGGAAGCTGCACCTGGTGGATTATATCCCACCTGCTTGGCTCTGAATGCAGAAGCCCGGCTTCAAATCAGGGCAGCTGCACCGCACGGACAGCCATCTGTTTGCCTACCTGTCTCTGAGCCACCGGTTCTCCCCCCCCTCCCCTGCCTATCTGACGGTGAGTCCAGGAAGAAGCTGCTGCACCTGATGGATTACACCCCACCTGCCTGGCTCTAAACGCAGAAGCCCAGCCTCGCCTTCGAATCAGGGCGGCAGCACCAGACGGACACTCACCCACCTGTCTGCCTACCTGTCTCTGAGCCCCCCCCACAGAGCCTAATTGAAAGGAAGCTGCACCTGATGGATTACACCCCACCTGCCTGGCTCTGAACGCAGAGGCCCAGCCTCGCCTTCAACTAAGGGCAGCTGTACCAGGCGGACACCCACCTGTCTGCCTACCTGTCTGAACATCCCCCCCCCCACACACAGCCTAACTGAAAGGAAGCTGCACCCGACGGATTACACCCCCACCCGGCGGCTGAACCGGACGGACACCCGCCTGCCTGCCTGCCTACCTGACGGCGTGGACATGCGTGTCCAGCTGCCGCACGGCCGGCCGCAGGAACTCCAGCAGCCCCTCGGCGAAGAGGTCCCGGGCGGCCGGTACCGCCGGGCTGGAAAGACCCGCCGCCGCCGCCGCCATTGCTGCCCCAGCAGAGCCTGCAGGGAGAATCCGCGCCTGCGCACAGCCTTACCTGGAAACGAGCCAGGCCGTTGAGCGCCTGCGCCGGAACTGCCCAGGGCGGCGCCTGGCCAGAGGCACCCTGGGAAACCGAGTCCTCCCGAAGTCTGATGGCCTATCAACCTAATATAAAATTTAGGGGGGAAAAGTCGCTTGCAACGCCTCGTTTTTTCTCCCTTCGCAGGGTCGGAGGACGCCTGGGAGAGTTGGGGTCTCCTCCATAGAGCTTTAATTGGAAGCCTTCCTAGATTTTTATGTTTACATATGGTATTATTATTATTATTTACAATTTTATATTGGGGGGAGTTCCCTTTTGAGAGCTGCATGCAACGAAATCTCATTTTAATATATGCTGATTAAAGTGCCTATTAATAAAGTTATTATTCTATTAATGTACGTATACACCATTTGTTTATAAACAAAGCAAAGCCAATCTTGTATTCCATTCCTCCTCCCAGTAAGCCAGGAAGCTTTTAACCAAAAGCCAGCAAGGTATTAATTTTCCAAAGACCAAACTTGAATAAATCTACCTCCCTCTAACGATATATATATCTTTTGATTGTAAACCTGGTGTTACGATAGGCAGCCAATTAAACATAAAATCTGCCCCAGAAGAAAGAATCCAGAGGGGTGGGTGGCCCCAGGGCTAGTTCCCCACATCTTGGTTTGTTGATTTTGCACAAAATGACTACCCAGCTAGTGTGGCACACAAACCCTCATTTGGGCTTAGTGTGGTTGAATCAACAAAAAGAGAGTATTTGTGTTCTATTTTCAAATTTTAATTTGGAAGATGCCCAAAGCCAACAAGCTGTAATAGGGCACAAAGGACATTCCTTAGTTGGTTCCCCCCCCCAATCTCTCTGCCTTTCCACACACCCCAGAAGTGCAAATCATTCAAACTTTGAGCATGATTTGAGAAAAGGGACACCCCAGAAAACGGAGCATCCAAACTTTGTGACACGGAAAATTAGAGAGCTAGTTTTTTTTTTTAATTATAGACTGTTTATTTAGCTGCTTACTGAAGTTGAGAAATAAAAACTATAGGAAATTTAAAGAAAAATTGGGATCTCGGCAGATGGTGGCCAGCAATGGGGCTGAAGGTAGCAGCACAATTCAATTCTTTGAAGATTCCCCCCCACCCACCGCTGGATTCATCATTTGGACTCCCGACTGGCATCTTTCCTTGGGAAAAAAACAACAATGACGACACACGACACACAGTCCAAGTTTTCATTTCCCTGCAATTGTTTCTTACAGAAAAACCGGGATGTTACAAGATGCCGTTCAGAACAGAGTTCACAAAACTGCAGATCCTGAGGGTGGGAGGGTGGGGGGTAGGGGGAGAGGAAGAGCAACCGTCTCCTTGGCAACCCACAAACACCCGCAACGCCCCCCCCCAAGAACATGTCACTGAGAAGCCGTTAAAAACGGACAAATAATAATAATAATATAAAAAAACCTCTTGGCTTCTTCTGGGGCTGTTGGGCTTAGAAAATTAAATTTGGGGCTGGATTTTAATTCATTTTCTCCTGGGGGAGGGAAGGATCCCGCCGCCTTGAACTCCCATCCATAAAGTCACAGCACGGCCTGTTGGGCAGGAAAGTGTGGGAGGGTCTCTGATTCGGCCAAGCCCCTCCCTCAAAGCTGGCCTTTGGGAGGGGTGTTTGGGGAGGGGGAGACATGCGTTGTTCCTCCATTGCGGGGCAAAGATGGGGGTCCCCGTGAGGACGAGACAAGGCTGCTTGGCTAAGAAAAAGGGGGGGGGAACAAACAGGAGCTGCTCAGCCCCCCCCCAATGTTTAGAGGCCTTTAGAAAGGGGTCTTCGCTCCCCTGACGCGTCCACACAACCAGGAGCGTCAAAACATCAAAGAGGAAACGTTATAAAGGGATGGGGGGGGTCCTGGGTTTTCTACATTTCTGCCTCGGAGGTCCTCCCTGGTGGCAATCTTGGGCTGCCAGGAGGGGAGGGAGGACCATTCTACACCCCCCGTGCCCCCCCTTTCCCAGTCTCAGTCATTGGTTTCCGGGTCTGTCTGAGCCATGTAAGCGTCCAGCTCGGCGTCCAGGTGTCCTTTCGTCTTCGACATGTAAGCGTCCAGCTGGTTGTCCAACTGCTCCTTGGTTAGTGCCGGGCGAGGGGCACCTCTACCCCGGCCCCGGCCTCTCCCGCGGCCCCCGAAGCCGCCCCTGGCCCGACCAGCCATGCCGCGTCCTTGGAGGGGAGAAGAGACAGTTAGAAGGCCGCGAGGAGTGAGGGAGAGCATGGGAGGCCCAACCCAATGACCCCCCAGCTATTTTGGAGAGTATAAACTCGGAATATTATCTTTATTATCGCTCAACTCCCAGAATTCCCCAGCTGGCCTGACTCGAAGACTCCTGGACTTCAACTCCCAGAATCCCTCAGTCGGGGAAATTCTGGGAGTTGGGAAGTCCGCCAGTCTTAAAAAGTGGCCAGGTTTGGAGACACACACCCCCGGGGTTCATTTCACTCACCTCTGCCGCCGAGACCGCCCCGTCCCATGGCTCCTCGGCCGAGGCCGCCCCTGCCAGGCCCCGCTCGGCCCCTCATGCCTCCTCTCCTCAGCCCCATCCGGGGGGCCATCCCCCGTCCTCCCCGGAGCAAGCTCTGTCCTGTAAGAGGGAGAGGGGAAGGGTCCATGCAGAGGTCTGAGATTGACGGCCCTGCCAGTAAATTCAAACCATCTCTATATGCCTCCCTAGGTAAGAGTTTCCACCTTCTCCAGGGCAAAAACCCCCCAAAAGAATGTCAACCCAGCCCCCAATTCCCCTGAAAAAAAACAACACAAAATGAATTTCCCCACATCTAAGCTTCTCTCTGTCCCCCCTCCCCAAAAAAAGATACGACAAGCCGGGCCCTGTTTAGATGCCAAGAAAGTTTCCTGGCTAATTCAAAAAACTGGCCCTTCCCTCCTGCCACACCCCCAACCACACCCTCAGGTTTGTTAATGGGTGGGAGTCCTCCACTTACGACCGCTTGAAGTCACAAAGGCACTGGCAAAAGTGACCGGTGAGCAGCCTGCGCTTGCGACTGCTGCCATGTCCCCTCGGTCACCCGATCGGGCCCTGGCATGGATTTACGATGGTGGCTGCGTCGTGGGATCATGTGATCGCCACCGGAAACGGTCCCAGCCGGCTTCTGACAAGCAAAGCCGATGGGAGCAGCCAGACTCGCCCCATTGCTGCCGTGATTCCCTTCACAAATTTCAACAACAAAAGGCTGCAGAATTAGGCACGACTCATTGCTCAACAATGGAGATTCGCATCCCGATTGGGGTCCTAAGCCGAGGACTTACGACCCGTAACAACCTGTAACTCCTAAGCTACTAAGACAGCAACTAGCGTCACAAGCCCAGAAAAACCACAACTTTCAAGTCTTGCTGCCCAAGGGCCTGAAGAGGCCACTTTTTCTGAGCCCCCCCCCCAGGGTACTCACCTCGCAGGGAGATCCCTCCGCGCAGAAATCCCCGTGCGCCACGGCCCCCACGCATGGCACCCCGGGGCAAGCCTCTGTGCCCCATCGGCAGCCCCCGTCCTCCTAACCCCCGAGTCAGGGGTCCCGCCGGCCGGCCTAAGCGTGCCTGGATGTTACTTTTCCCCAGACGTTGCTTCAAGCTCTTCTGGAAGAAGGGAGAGTTAGGAGGAGGAGAAAGGCAGCAGGGACAAAAGCAGAACGTGTAACGAGGTGTGAGCTACCTTATGTAACCTATAAGGCAGAAATTTGCATATTAGCAGCATCACTGGGGCGGGGGGGGGAGGAGGAGAGAATCTCACACGGCTGACTTTAGTCGCAGGAAGAAATCAGCCCTGGAAATCTGAGTTCAGAGGCCGAACGACAGACTCTTCATTCAGTTTGAGGGCAAGCCAAAGGGGAGACTGGAAAGCCCCCTCCTAGTTCAGGTACGAGCTTTGTGGGCGGAAATTTCTGGGTTGAGCTTCAGATGTCAATCATCCAGGTTCCGGTTGTCCCAAAAGGCACTTCTCCCCCCCAAAAGGCAACTGGAGTTAGGTTCCCCCCCTTTTGAATCCATAAATCAGGGGTCTTCAAACTTGGCCCTTTTATGACTTGTGGATTTCAACTCCAGAATTCTGGGAGTTGAAGTGTACAAGTCATAAAAGGGCCAAGTTTGAAGACCCCTGCTGTAAATCCTTCCATTCCCCACCCGTCAGTGAAGCCGCTTGTTGGATGAGAAGCAAAAGGCTTTCAAAGGGAAAAATAATGTCTTAAGAAGGAAGGAAGGAAGGAAGGAAGGGAGGGAGGGAGGGAGGGAGGGAGGGGGGAGAAGGAGAAGGAGAAGGAGAAGGAGAAGGAGAAGGAGAAGGAGAAGAAGAAGAAGAAGAAGAAGAAGAAGAAGAAGAAGAAGAAGAAGAAGAAGAAGAAGAAGAAGAAGAAGAAGAAGAAGAAGAAGAAGAAGAAGAAGAAGAAGAAGAAGAAGAAGAAGAAGAAGAAGAAGAAGAAGAAGAAGAAGAAGAAGAAGAAGAAGAAGAAGAAGAAGAAGAAAGGACAGAGAAAAAAAACACCTTTGGGACAAAGCATCCCATCCCCAAAAGGATACAAGAGAAGGAAAGAAGACCTCAGCTACAAGAATCAGGAGTGGCTTGACTCACCTTTATAGAAAAAAAAGAAGCCCCCCCCCAAAAAACCCCACATTAACCTTCCCGATGCCTCTTTGCTGGCAGGGCGGAAAAGCACGAAGGTAATGCAATTTGTCACTGCCACATCACAGAAGAGCCCAGAGTGATAAAAACACTATTTCCCCCCTCTTTTAAACAATTATCACCAAGCAAGGGAGATGCCACTTAACCATCTAAAATGCAAAGGAAACAAAATCCAGCTTGTTTGGGGGACAGGAGAGGATTCCACCTCTCTTGCTGGAGTCTTTTTTGTTGCAAAATCTCCAGCAACTAAAAGCACAGCTTAGAACAGCGGCTGCTTTCATTCATAAACTAATCGCTCCCTGGCTTTCTCGCCCTGATTTTGCAACCCGACAATTCCACAGAAGAAAAATTGTAGTTGTTTTTTTTAATTTTATTTGTTGGCCAATTCACCCAATTATTTTTGAAAGGAGAGAGCCTGAACGTAGCCGTGCAGGATCCAGTCTGAGCCGGTCCCAGTCCTTCCCCACCCATCCAGCTGCTGAAGAGTCCCCACCTGGTTCTCCTCTCCCGGCCTCACCTGCTTGAGTTTCAAGGCAGCCTGGACGGAAGGCCTGTTTTCCATCTGCTGGGCCAGCCTCCGGTTTCGGGCACTGGCTAATTGCTGCTGCTGCATAGTAGCACGAATATTCACCGGGATCGGCTGTTTGTTCTTCAGCATATTAGTAAAGCTTCAAGGTCGAACAAAACGGGTGTGTTTAAAACAAACCTTTCAATTATAAACCCATTTTTAACCGGCATTCCACAGCCCTCTCAGAGCAAGGGGGGGCAGCTGCATCCCACGATTTTTTTTTTTTTATAAACGTAATAAGGTGGTTACACACTCAAGATCCCGTTTAAAGCGTAATGGGAACTCTTTTTTTTTTGTTTTTCCTCATTTTTCCACAAAGCGTGCTGGGGGAGGAGGGGGGAAAAAGACAACACACAACATTCAAAAAGGTGTGGATGAAACCCAGAGACGGGCGTCCGAATAAAATCAGGCGAAGGTGGGAAACGGACAGAGCGAAGCAGAAATGGCAGAGAAGAGATGGGGAGGGAGGCGGAGGGTCCCAAGCAGACAAGGAAGGAAAAGATTTGGAGAGTGGAAAGCTGCAACTCTGTAGACTTGGCACAGAGAGAGAGAGATCAAAATCAAAGAATGGAGAACCCTGCAGCCCCCTCAACGCCACCATCCTCGGGGCCTAAAACTGGCATAAAACCATCAACTCAGCTCCCTTCTCCTTTTCCTGCTCAAGCTGGTCTATGCAGCAGTTTAAAAAAAACATAAAACGTGCATCGGATTATCACCGTACAAGAAGCATTTTGTGTACTTTCAACATCACCTCTGGGAGCAGCGATCCGATCGGATTTCAAAAGGTAACATAAATCAGGAGGGCCCACAAGACTGACTATTTATTTCCCCCCCCCCTTTGCTTCAAGAGCAGAGGGCTAACAAGGTCTCGGCCGACACGAGACAGATCCCTGAGCTTTGCCAACTGGATCTGACGGGTTTTTGGGGAAATCAAGTTGCTGATTACATCCAGAAAAAGAAAAAAAAGACTACAGGCAGTCCTCAGCTTACCACAACGGAGCCCGTTTCTGTTGCTAAGCGAGACAGTTCAGTGAGTTTTGCCCCTTTCCTGCCCATTATTACGTGAAACACTGCAGTTGTTAAGTGAGGAAGACGGCTCTTAAGTGAACCTGGCTTCCCCACTGCCTTTGCATAAGGCAAAGAGGATCCCGTGATACTGTGACCATCACAAAGACGAGTCGGTTGCCAAGTGACTAAATTTTGATCAGCTGCAATAGTCGTTAAGTGTGGGAAAAGGTCATAAATCACTTTTTGTCAGTGTCAAACGCCCCTAAACAAACTGTTGCGAGCCGAGGACTGGCTGTAATAATGATCTTTTCCAGGGGGAAGAAAGAATGCTGTGAAACTGCTGGGTCACAATTCTCTCCTGCTGGAGATTTGGGGCGATGAACCTAGGAATATAGTTTAAGACAGAAGGGGAACACAGCAGAAGCTTCAGGCCGACAGTCGGACATTCGAACTCAGAGACACGGAGGAGGAGGAGGAGGAAGGCATGCAGAGGAGAGGAAGCAGGTGATGGAGCCAAGCACTTGCCTCTTACAAGGCCTCCAAGGAGCCTTAGGGCTGGTTCCAGTGGCCAGCTGCCTGCCTCTTACAGCACAGACCACGCGGGGTGGCGCGTCTGCCTCGGGCACGGCAGGTAGCCTCCCACAGCTGCGGTGACATGCTACCACGCTGCAGGCTCATCTCTTATCATATGAACACATGTGGAAGAAAAAAAGGAGGGCGCGGAGTTTCCTCGGGACACAATCCCACCACACGACCGTTTGCCAGTTAGACCGACACATTTGCCCTTTCAACCTGGTGTACCACGGCGGGCCGCGGGATCGAAGGGCAGCGGGGAGCTGCCCGCCACTCTCGGCTGCCTCTGGGTAGAGAACAAGCATCGCAAAGGCCGCTCTTGCTCTGGATGCCAAACAGAGTGACAAAACTAAAAAAAAGAACGTAAAAAAAGAAAAAAAGATCTTATGAGCTGAAGGTGGCCGTTGTGTTCCTCACCGCTCGTTAAGAGACATCTTGCTGGTGCTCTTAAGCACGACTTTCGGCACTGACTGCGCGGCCATCTCGGGTGCCCAGAACCTACAGAGAAAAAGGGGAGGTTACTAGAAGATCCCAATTATTTATATCCTGCCTTTATTATTTTTTTTCTCAAATCACTCCAGGTGGCGGACATATCCAAGACACTTTCTTCCTCCTATTTTCCACACAACCACCACCTTGGGAGGTAGGTCCAGCTGAGAGGGAGGGACGGGCCCAAAGTTACCTAGATGCTTTCCTGCCTAAGGCAGGAACTAGAACTCACTGTCTCCTGATGATTGGCCCAAAGTCAGCCAGATGTCTTTCCTGCCTAACGCGGAACTAGAACTCACCGTCTCCCGGTGATTGGGTATTTGAAGTCAACAGTCACAGTCTCCTACTTTCTAGCCTAGTGCCTTAATTACCACCCCAAACTGGCTCCATTTTATTTTTTTATTTTGCATTCTTGATTATTGACTCCTAGGGACCACCAGAAAGTGACCAGCTGCCCACTAAAATCCCCATCTCTGAAGCCAGCAGCCACAGGAGCGCCTCAGGTGACTTTGGGCCTCCCCTCTCCCCTCCTGCCTCCCCTGCTGGGTTGTTGTTGGGCAAACTTCAGGAACTCTCGATAAAGAATCCAACATAGGCTTCTAGAGGGGGCTAATTGCTCGGGGAGAGGGAGGGGGGCAAAAACCCACACTGGGATATCCCGCAAGGCTAAACACTCAAGTAAGCCAGCCTGTCCCAGGCTGGGGTCCTCCCATAGTCCACCTCCAAGCAAAGCTGGACTACAATTCCCATCTTCCCCCGAGAGAGGAACGGCTGCAATCCCAATAATACCCAGAAGAGCCTTTAAAGAGCTAGGTGTGGAGGGATCCGCCCCGCCCCGCTCTACCGGAAGTCCCTCCCACCCCCTTCCGGTAGGCCGCGTTTCGCGCCGATCACGTGGGGCAACGGCCCCCCCGAGCCCCCTTTAATTTCCCCCACCCAGCCAGCGCGGCCCTCACCGTCGGGGGCGAGGCTCGCCCTGCTTGTTTGGCGACTCTGCCGGCGGCTGCGACGGGAGGCTCCGTTCCGGCCTCGCCCGGCCGGCCCCGTCGGATGCCCTGAACGCCAAGATGGTGGCGGTGGTGGTTCTTCCTTCGCTATCCGTGTTTGCGGAGCAGCACGACGCGCTCCCCGCTCCGGCTTCTCCGGCTCTCCAATCTCTCCTCAGAAAGAACCCGGCAAAATGGCGCCGCCCGGGCTTTTCTTTCTTCAGGGCTCGCGCATGCGCCGGCGGAGGGACGCGGCGGCTCCGCCCTCTCCCACGAGGCGCGCAGGCGCAAACAAAGACCTTTTTTTAATATATATACCTATATATAGACGAATAGCTCTTCGTTTAGCCGCGAAGGGGCGGAGCTACGCTCCTTCCGCAGCCTGCTCTTCATCACGGGCTGCGAGGGGGCGGTGCTTGGAGGCTGTGGGCGGGGCGCCACTTTTTATGAATGGGGGAATTTCCCCCCCCTCCCGAAAACTTAACTTTTTACCGGTAAGAGGTTTTTTTTTTTTGATTTGTTTTTCTTTTAAACGTCAGAATTGATTCCCAAAGAGCCTGTTTGGAGCCCGGCTAGTTGTCTCAGTGTGGAAAACAGTGCAGTTTTTGCAATTTTAGCTGGCCAACCTCCCCAGGGCCATTTTGTGAGTGCGCCCGCAAGGCCCCCCCCTCCAGAGTCCCCCTGGGGCGCCTGGGTCTAGCTCCCTGCTTCTCCCAGGCTCCCCTCTTTGTCTTAAGAGCCCCGGCTTGCCTCCCCCCCCCTCTTCCCCAAGCCCCCCCCCCGCTCTCCCTGCCCTAGAACAGACCAGAACATGTGCAGAGTTCACTAAACAGCTTTAATAAGCAGCGCTGTCTCAGCAGGTGGCTACAGGCACTTTGGGGGGTGCTCCCCTGGCGCCCCAGCTGGGCAGAGAAGCCGCAAGAAGGGAAAAGGCCTTGCAAAGGGGCAGCAAACAGCCACTGTGGGGGGGGCTGGACCCTCCCCCGAACTCCCAAGCTTTGCATTCCCACGACCGCAGCTTAGGTGCCCTCTGAAAAGAAAGGGTTGCAGGCCACGGTTACGGCAGCCACCAGGATCACAAACTCCTGGAAATCCACCTCGCCGTCACCGTTCTCATCCAGGTCCTGCATGATCTTGTCCACCACCTCCGTGTCTCTCTGGGTCTGGAAAAGAAGGATGCGGGATCCACTTAAATCCCGGAGTCAGAGGATCCGGCCCTCCCGCCGCCCTCACTCCGGCTCCCTGACATTTCCCCCCCCCCAGATTCTGACTTGTAAATTTTTTTTTTCCTTTTGAGAAAAAAACTGGGAAATGGGCCTGTGGCAGAGCCCGCCTTTATTTCCCAGAATTCCCTGGCTTGCAGCGAGAGCTTCGGTTAAGTCCCTGCAGGAAGCCGGCAACTGCCTTTACACAGACCTCCTCAAGGCTCCCCTTGTGGAAAAGGTGGGCGGGTTTAATGACCTTGTTCAATCTTTTTTTTTTTTGTCTGACCGGCCCCATCCGGTTGGAGAATGGTCAATAGCAATAGCAAAAAACCCAGTTATCTAAATCAAAGCCAGCCCCAAAAGACAGTAAATGGGAGCTAGTTTGGTGTCCAGTTCTGGCCTAGAAGCCAAGTGGCTGTGAGTTCTAGCCATGGATGGAAGGCCTTGCCTCCAGAGGTTGTGGGTGCTCCATCACTGGAGGTTTTCAAGAAGAGACTGGACAGCCATTTGGCTGAAATGGTATAAGGTCTCCTTGCCTGAGCAGGGGGTTGGACTAGATGACCTCCGAGGTACCTTCCAACTTCCTTCCTTCCTCCCTCCCTCCCTCCCTCCCTCTCTCCCTGATTGAAGGTTTTCAAGAAGGGAGTGGACAGCCATTTGTCTGAAATGGTATAAGGTCTCTTTGCCTGAGCAGGGGGTTGGACTAGATGGCCTCCGAGGTCCCTTCCCTCTCTTTTCTGATTGATTGAAGAAAAAAGGCCGGGGGGGGGAGGAAAAACAAACTTAAAAAAGGAAGGACGGTGGAAGTCACTTTTCTCCTACCTCCAAGAGACCGCCCAGCTCATTCTGCAGCAATTCTTTCAGTTCCTTTTTGTTCAGCTTATACTTATCCCCTTCCTTGCAGGAGTAGCTGTGGAAGACGGAGATGAGACTATCCACGGCCGTCTCCAACTGCGACGACATCCTGGCGCCTGCCGGGGGGGAAGAGAGAGAGGGTGCTGAAGGATGCTTACCTGTGTTGCAAATACCCTGATTTTGTCTGCCTAAAGACCATCTTGGAGGGAAAGAGAGGGAGGGGGAGAGAGAGACAGAGAGAGAGAAAGACAGCGCTCATCCACTTCCCTGTAACTCCCCTTCTCTGCGAAGTTGGGGCATCCTCAATCAGCTCCGCAACCATCAATCAGATACAGCAGCGGTTCTCAACCTTGGGGTCGCGACCCCATTTGGGGTCGCACGACCATTTCGCGGGGGTCGCCGGACACCGCGGGCCGCCATTTTGTTTTTTTTTTTAATTTTTTTGGCGCGCAGATGCGCCCGTCGCACCGAAAAAAAAAAATAAAAAAAATAAAAAAAATAAAAAAATAAATAAAAAAAACAAAATGGCGGCCGCGACGGGCAGATCCGCGCATGCGCGGCGCGCGCGACGGGCCAATACAGGCAGCCCTCGATTTACAGCAGTCCATTTAGTGACTGTTTGATATTACAACGGCCATGAAAAAAGTGACTTCGGACCATTTTCCACACTTACGACCATCCCAGCATCCCCAAGATCACGTGGTCAAAGTTCCGACGCTTGGCAACTGTTGTGGGTGTCTCTAGACCAGCTTGGGAAATGTCAGAAGATGAGGAGGAGCAACCAGGCCCCTCTGGGTGCTTTCCCCTCCCGGCAGCAGAGACAGACAGGGAGGAGATTTGCATGCAGTCTGGGTCAGACTCTCAAAGCGAAGAGTCAGACTTGGAACAGGAAAATATATGGCTTGATCCGAGATTCCGAAGGTTTGATAGGAGGAGGTTTCAGTTACGTGGAAAAAGGAAGCCACGGGGGAAGTGACGTATCGGAAACTATATTAGAAGGTAGAGGAGGGACTAATTCTTTGTCACGAGCAACGTTAATATCAAGGAGTAGCCTGATACCTTGAGAAGTTCGTTTGAACTCAGTTTTCTGGTGTTTTTGGAATGTACGGAAGATTAATGAGATCTTGGACAACCTGAGAGATAAAGAGTGAGTTAATTGGAAGGGGGGGAGAGCATGTTTAAGCTGAATGTAAATAAGTCAGATTTGGCCGTTCCGCAAACAAAATGCCAGCAGCTTGCTTTGAAGTGAATCTCTTGAACTATGTTAAATAAAACTCTTAAAGAAATATTTCTGTGGACTTTACTAAGCTGAGAAGGGCCAGATACAACAGCAACTGGCTCCTGTTTACGATGGTCGCAGAGTCCCTCTTTTGCGACCATCTGACAAGAAAAATCAATGGGGAAGAAGATTCGCTTTATGACCGTCCGACTTATCAACTGTGGTGATTCCCTTAACGGTGGCGAGAAAGGTCGTAGAATGAGGCAGAACTCATTTAACAAATGTCTCGCTCAAGAAAAAAAAAATTCTGGGCTCCATCACCGTCGTACGACAAGGACTACCTGTGTGTCCAGGAAGGTTTTCGGGACGTCACAGCTGCCTCCCTGGGCGAAGGGGTAACTGATACAAGATATGAGACGAGGGATCAAGTGTCTCTCGCCAGCTCCAGGCGGACAATGGGGAACCATCCCCAGAGGCCGCTCAGGTGACCGGGATGAAAAGGGTCTTTGTGGAACGAAAACCGTCCACCCTGAACGAGAACGGAGGCGCCGCGAAACCGGATCCCTGGACAAGCAAAGGATCCGAGTTCGCATTATGGGACAGGAAGGTCTGAATATTTCAACATAAATCATGCAGGAGACCGAATGAATTATGGATCAGGCTGTTGACTTTGTTCCAGGTTAAACAGGGACAACAATCAGCTCAGGCCAGTTCAAGGTCCACTCCGTCCACTCCTGGTGGGATCTCGAAAACCAGTCCGAGACAGATAAAGTAGAGCTGCGGATCGGTTTACTTGGAGACCAGAAAGGACCCTCAGGCTAGGAGGCGGAGCCAAAAGGGGAAGCCAACCCAGGGGAGGAGCCTTGAGCGGACGTGCAGCACAGGAGGCGGAGCCAATGACCACGAGAACATCTCTGGCAGAAGAACAGGTCACCTTCGACTTACGACCACCTTAACTTTTTGCAAGTTGTGAACTGGCCGAAGAACATTTAAGACAGAGAACCTTCCGCAAATACCCTACAAATCTGCCCCCTTTTTATTGTTGGCAAGGGTAATCGTGCGCCAAAAAAAAGATCATACAGGTAGTCCTTGACTTACAATAGTTCGTTTAATGACTGCTCAAGTGTCCCACTTAGCAACCGAGGTTTTTGGGTGGTAAGTTGAGAACCGACCTGTACAAAACCTTGCATGCAACACCAGCCATCCGCCACCAGGGGGCGCCCACCTCTGCCAACCTCTCAACCTGGAAATCTGATTTTGCAAGCGATAAATCTCGGCTATTCGCTGGGGCCGGGCCCTCATTCCAGCCCTCTGAATTCTGCTGGCCTTTCGGTTCTTTTCTTCCTTTCATTTCCTGCTCCCGAAATTGTCGGGCAAATTCCTTCTCGTGGAACAGCTCCAGTCGTTTCTTTTTTTTCCCAGGACGGCTACAAACCTCCATCTGGAATGTTCCTGTAACCACCCAGCCTTACCCACAAAGGCTTGATTGATTTGGCCTGAGAGAAATCAACCCCAAATCCCTGCCTGCAAAATATACCTTTTTGGGGCATTCACCTGGGAATTTTGCCAAAAGGCTTGAGGGGAGGGGGACAGGTTTGGTCCCCACTTTACAAAACAGATGTTGAGACTTTGGGGGGAGCAAAACATAGGAAGAACAGTTGCAGGAATTGGGTATGTCCGGTTTAATGAAGAGAAGGACGAGGGGGGACATGATAGCAGGGTCCCCATATTTGAGGGGCTGCCCCAAAGAAGAGGGGGTCAAGCTATTCTCCAAAGCGCCTGAAGAAGGCAGGACAAGAAGCAACGGATGGAAACTGACCAAGGAGAGAAGCAACCTGGAATTAAGGAAAAAAATTCCTAACAATGAGAACAATTAACCAGGGGAACTGCCTGCCTCCAGAAGTTGTGGGTACTCCATCACTGGAGGTTTTCCAAGAAGAGATTGGACAGCCATTTGTCTGAAATGAAATTGAGCAGGGGGTTGGACTAGAAGACCTCTCGGCTCCCTTCCAGCTCTCTTATTCCGTATTCATTCCGGAAGAATGAATATCCCGGACGCAAGTGGCTTATTCTTTCTTTTTTCTTCAATTCAGTGGGAATCAAACTGGAGAAAGGGAGGGTAAGGCAGACACCAGCACACACACACACACACACACACACACACACACACACACACAAACAAACAAAGACAGAGGCGCAATCAAAAGCTGTTTACAACATTTTCCTCTCTGCCCAAACAAAGGATCTATTCAGGGCCGGGTGGCACCAACAAGTTTGCTGGCCTTTTGAACAGGGAGGAAACTGCACCGAAAGGACCCAATTCAGCGCAAGGACCGGGACCAAGAATTGGGGGGGGGGGTTGAACCCTCCCCAAATCAGAAAAGACTCTCGCCGGAGGGCAGAGCTGGCGAAATTGCAAAGGGTTTTTCAAAACTGTTTCAAAACTTCTGCAAATAAAAGGAGCCGAGCGCCTTTCAGCCTTTCAAATCCAAGCCCAGCCAAACTGGCCAGATTAAAACCGGGATTGATGGCCAGTTTCCTTGTCAATTTCATATCTGATTTTATTTTTATTTTTTTTTTAAATCCAGCAGTTGTTTTCTGCCAGGGATATTCACGTTCCTTTGTGCTGAGTTTGGGTCATTTTAAAACAGGATGTATTCTTATTTATCCTCCCGTCTTCCCTTCCAATAAAACAAGCATCTCGCCAGAGTTTACTGATACTGGTTTAATTTTTTTTTTTTGTTCTTGTTGTTCCTAACCAAAATTTCCAGTCTCCCCCCCCCCAAATTTCCAATTTCTCTTTTTTTTTTCTTTTGGGATGGGCAATCAGGGTTTCAGCAGTTTATGCTTAAGGCTCACGGAGCCCAAATAATCACCAATTTAAAAGTTGGGGTCTAAAATGACATATGAAACCAGCAATCTGCAGACTCTGATTCTCTCTTTTCAAAGAACAAGGTTTAGTGCTTTAGTGCTACCGGTAAGACGCCGGTTCTTTTTTTTCGATTTCCACTTGGTATCAACCAACCACGGAGAAGAAGCATTTTGTAACGTATCTTTTTGGGGTGTTGGCCAAGTTCTTCTGCTGTCCTGTAATATTTTTCGTGTTTGTGTAAGCTCGATGGAGACACGGGGCTTTGTTATTATTGTTATTAGTATTAATTGCTTATGGGGATGACACGTAGGCCGATGGAGAGCTTCAAACTCAGCTGATATATGATAAAGAAATCATGCATTCCAGTCGTGCTTGGGAATGGCGAAAACGGGCTTTTGTAACCATCATTTAAATAAAAAAACACAAGCGATTCAACAAATTCAACACATACCATACATGTATCCCCCTCACTTTTTCAGAAACCACCTTTTTTTCAAACATTCGCTGAATTACTTTACTTTTTTTTTTTTGGACTCGCATATTGAAAATAATTTTATATATAAATTCTCATTTAAAACCAGTTAACGTCTCCTTTAAAAAAAAATCCTCATTATTCTTAATCAGAAAGCAAAGCACCATTGAAAACCGTGCAACCTGGCTGAACAGGAAGAAAATGTGATTAAAAACAATATATCCACAAAATCAAGTTTGCATGCTCGCCCAGGTTTACCTCTTTCGATGAAAAAAAACAAGATTCTGGGTCTGCCCAGTTTGAACTAACCCCGGTTAGTTCAAACCTCAATTAAGCTTCGCTTTCTGCGGCGGAGCGGGGGATGCTGACTTAGTTAACTTCGGGTGAGTTGCTTACTCAAGGGATCTTACGCTAACCTTGGCTCCTCAAACCAGCTAGTTCCACAAGCAGGTCCAATGGTTGTGTGAATGCACCCTTCCTGAATGGTGGACCGTCTTCTCTCCCCCCACCCCCACCTGTCCTTGCGCATTCCACCCATCTTGGAAAAGGGGGGGGGGAATTAAACTTAAAAGCCAAGTTCAGCTTAAAAATGGTCATTTTGGGGTGCTGTTGGGGAGGGAGGGGAGACAAAGATTCTGCACCACCGCCAGCCCCCCTCCCCAATTATCTTTGGTAAAGTTTGCATTGACTAATATAATAATAAATGCAACCCCCAGCTGGAAAATCTGGGGGTGTTTTTGAGGGGGGGGGAAGAGGGGAGACAGATAGAAACATGCCAAGGGTGGCAGACTCTAACCACTAGGTGACCCCCACCCTCGCTGCCCTTTAAATGGAAAGGACTTACTGAATGGGAGGGTGGTGGGCTGGCTGGCTGGCTGGCTGGAGGGATGGAAGGAACAGCCGGGTGTGAGTTTTGCCCTAAATTCCAAGCCACGGACCACCTTCCCCGGACCCTCCCCACCGGGGACGACCAATCGGGAGGGTTTGGCAAGCCGGCCCGTGGAGACAGATGATGGCTTGTTTGCCTCTTGCGGCCGGGTGGCACAACACAAAAGCGCAATTGTACTGCGGTCCCTGCAGGGAGCTGGTCAACCTGTTTCCTAAAATATAAAAGCGAGGGAGGGGGCTGCTTCTTTGCATTGCAGGGAGGGGGGCAAACACAGGGGGTCCCCAATTTACAGCATTCGTTTAGCGACTGTCCCAGGGTTACAACAGGGCAAGAACAACCGGTGAGCGTTTTTCACACCGTTGTGGTCACACGATCAAAATTCGGACGCTTGGCAGCTGACGACGGCTGCAGTAGGAAACATCTAGGAAGAGCTGAGCTGGGTCAGCCAGATGCCCTTTGAGGAGCCCCCAAAGAGGCTAACTGGCTCCCAGAGGTTGTGGGTGCTCCAACACTGGAGGTTTTTAAGAAGAGACTGGACAGCCACTTGCCTGAAATGGTGTAGGGTTTCCTGCTTGGCCAGGGGGTTGGACTAGATGACCTCCAAGGTCCCTTCCAATGCTTTCATTCTGTTATTCTACTATCCTTCCTTCCTTCCTTCCCCTATCTATTCCTTTCTTTCCTTTCCTTCTTCCCTCCCTCCCTCCCTCCCTTCTTCCCTCCCTTCTTCCCTCCCTTCTTCCCTCCCTCCCTCCCTCCCTCCCTCCCTCCCTCCCTCCCTCCCTCCCTTCCTTCCTTCCTTCCTTCCTTCCTTCCTCATCCCTGGAAGTTTTTAAGAAGAGTTTGGACAGACACCAGTCTGAAATAGCGCAGGGTTTCATGCTTGACCAGGGGGTTGGACTAGATGACCTCCAAGCTCCCTTCCAACTGTTATTCTGACACGCCCTGCTGAGGCTCTCCAGCCATCAACTGGCATTCCTAGATACTTGACTCTAAGCACTACACTGCACTGCCTCATCAGTCATCCAGGCTGTGTTTTCTCCTGCAGACCTGCCCCGGCACGCAGCCTGTGTCTGGCGGGCAGGCAGCCTGGGAAAATCAACGGCGGGCAGGCCAGGTGTGTCAAGGGTGAGCGGGCGTGCCTGGGCAAGCACCAGGTGCCTCTGGGAGAGGACTGCAAGCCCCAACATCTGGAAGCCCAGAGAGGCTCCCTCTTCCCCCCCCCCACAGCAGCTGGCTGCAGCCCAGGATAAACCAGTTGGTCCCGCCAGTCTGAACTGGGTGGGGCAGAAGCTGGCCTGGCTCCCTTTTGGGTCTCTAAGGCTGAGCAAATGGGGAGGCTGGGCTCACTGGGGGCAGAACGCAGGATTTTTAGGGGGGGTAGGGGCTTTGGTGGGGGGGGTGGAGAGAGTTGGGGAGGAGGAGGAGGAGGGTTTGGGGGTGATTGGAGCTTGTAGGATCTGGTAAGATACATCTGTCTGTCTGTCTGTCTATCTATCTAGTATATTCTTTTCTAGTTTATATTACTATCAATCAATTACATCCATCTATCTGTCTGTCTATCTAATCTATTATTATTATTATTATTATTATTATTATTATTATTATTATTATCTATCCATCCATCCATCCATCCATCCTATTTTGTATTTATTTCCTATCTTTCTAGTTTCTATTATCTATTCCTCCCTCCCTCCTTCCTTCCTTCCTTCCTTCCTTCCTTCCTTCCTTCCTTCATTCATTCATTCATTCCCTCGTTTCTCCCCCTCATAGTTTAACTCCCAAAACATGATCTGGCATCCAGGCTGCTCCCCTTGAATGTACACACACAGCCACAGCACCCTAAATCCTCGCCAGGGCGAGGCTCCGCCCTCAAACGAGGGGTGCCCCATCCCTCCAGCCATTAAACCCCACCCTCCCATCTTCACCTGGCAATCTTCCACAGCCCCCTCCCAGGCTGACACCCCTCCTCTTGAAACCCACCCAGTGGGGCGACTTCACCCACCCCAAAACCCACACTCTGCGTGGGACGCCAGCAATGCAGCCGGTCGGCTTCCCCATGGTGTGGGCGCCCTGCTGCCGGGGGGCACGGAGAGGTGGGGCGGGTGACGTCAAGGCATTCCTGAGTGGGTGGCATCACATCCTTCCCGGAGTGTTTGCTGATGTTGCCTTGGTGCTATTTCGGGCCTGGGGTTCGGGGGGGGGTGGAAGGGCAAAGAGGACCCCCTCCTCACTGTAATTGCAGCAGGGGAGCTTAAAAGGGCATTTGGGGAGGGGGCACCCCACTATTTCGCCAGCCATAAAAGGGGGGAGAGATGGGAATAAAAGGGGGATGGAGGAGAAGAGGGCAAAATTAACCAGCACTTGATTTAGGCAGAAATATTTGCAGAGACAGAAGAGGCCTGGCTAGTGGGGCTACTTCACGTGCACCCACAATTTCAGGTCATCTGAAAACAAACGGGTCCGGGCCCGGCTGGGCAGGGGATACGACAGTTTGCAGAACCGCGCCATTGCTGTTCTTGCAAGCCCTGATGCTACCCATCAGGAAGCCGGAGGAGAAGAGTGTCCCTGAGCATGTGCAGAAGGCCTGCCCTTCTCTCCTCTCTTGGAGGCATCTCAGGCCGAATAAAGTGAACCGCAGTCTTTCTCAGCCTGGGCAAAGTTTGCAAGTGGGTGGGCTTCTAACTCCCAGAATGCCCCAGCCAGCAGGCTTTAAGAGGGGTGGACTTCAACGCCCAGAATTCCCCAGACTAGACTCTAACCCAACCAGACTCTTAATTTCCCCATCGGAATAAACCGGGAACTCACAAAAACATCCCTTGCGGTGCAAACAGCCCCGGATTATTCCAGATTACGGATACAGAGGTAGACTGCAACTGAGGCTGGAGGCTCCTCGGATCTGCCACTAACCTGAGATAGAAAGTAGGCAGCTTTTCTGGGGCGGGATGGGGGGATGACTCAACCGTCCAACTCAACCGGAGGGCTGTTTCATTTCTCAGCCAAGTTAAAAAAAAAAAATTATGCTATTTTTTTTTTTTTTACAAAGCAGCCTCTCTGACTCATTGCTTCAAACCGCAAGTCTTAAAGGGGAAACTGGGCAGCTGTTTTTGAAATGTGATCCCCCCTTCTCTGGGATCACTCTTTCTTTCTTTCTTTCTTTCTTTCTTTCTTTCTTTCTTTCTTTCTTTCTTTCTTTCTTTCTTTCCTTCCTTCCTTCCTTCATTTTCTTTCTTTCTTTCCCCTTCCTTTCCTTTTTTCATGCATTTATACTCGATTTCCCCTCTTCCCACTTCCCTTCCCTTTCTTATTTTGCTCCCTTTATTTCCTCCTTTTTTTGTTTCCTCCCTCCCTCCCTCCTTCTCCTTTCTCCTTTCTCCTTCCCTTCCCTTCCTAAGCCACATTTAAGCCTGGCTAAATCAGGTCCAGCTTTCGAAACATCAGGAAACGTCCTTGATTTTGCTCAAGGAAAAGTTGGGAAACTTTCAATCAGGCCCCCAATAATTTGAGAATAATTTGCCTGGCCCCAACCCCACCAGCTGGGACATCCTGTTTCTCCACCAGGCTGAAAACAAGACTCGTCTCTCCCTTCCTGGTTCCCTGTGCCAAACCAGAGAGAATTCCAATCTGCTTGGAAAAAAACGAAACACACTTTCCTGTCTAAGGGACGCTCCGTCCCAGGGTTGCAAACTTCTCACACAAATGCCCCCTTATGCGCCTGTTTGCCCGGCTGCACAAAGTCTAAATTTGTTCTGCAGGGTGGTGTTTTTTTTGGGGGGGGGGTGGGGGTGGGGAGGAAAGATTTTTTTTTTTAAGCCCCGGCCACTCTGGTTTGGAATCAATAGTTTCCAAAGAAAACTCTGTTTATGGGTGAAAAAGCTTGGAAGAGTTTTGCCAAGTGGGGAGGAGAGAGCAGGCTGTGAGCAACTGACAAGTGGAAAGAGAAACCAAATACTCCACTTGACCAGCCCTTCCCTTCCCCACCTCCCCATCCTGGCCGATCCTGGCCGTATAAAAGGCACCCCACACCTTCCCACCTGGACGACTCCTTTGCAAGGGACCAAGGTTGGGGTAAGTGGCCGTGGGGCTGCGGGAAGCAGTGGGGGGGGGGAGGAGTTAGGCTGGGATAGTTTTGTTTTTTTTTGCAAAGTTTTCCTTTGCTTAGAGAGCAGTGGCTCTTAGAGTAAGCATTGTCCAGCCTGCGAATGAACATTGAGGATCAGTTACTCTTTCCTGGGGTTTGAAAGAAAGACAGACAGAGCCAGCAAACAGATGGGCATGGTAAATAGGCATGATGGGAAGAAAGAAAGAGAAAGAGAGAATAAAAGAGAGAAAGAGAGAAAGAAAGAGAGAGAAAGAAAGAAAGAAAGAAAGAAAGAAAGAAAGAAAGAAAGAAAGAAAGAAAGAAAGAAAGAAAGAAAAAAAGAGGGGAAGAAAGAGGGAAGGAAGAAAGAAAGAAAGAAAAAGAAAGAGGGGAAGAAAGAGAGAAAGAAAGAAGGAAAGAAAGAAAGAAAGGGAAGGAAGGAAGAAAGGAAGGAAGAAGGGAGGGAGGGAGGGAGGGAGGGAGGGACAAAAAAGATTAGTAAATGGACAGACTGAATAAAGATAGATTAGTAGATAGATAAAAATTGGATTTGTAGATAGGTTAGAAAATAAATGAGATGCATTAGAAGACTGATGGATAGATGGATGGACAGATAAGATTAGTAGATAGATTAGAATAAAAATGAATGAAAGAAAGAAAGAGAAAGGAAGGAAGGAAGGAAGGAAGGTAGGTAGGAAGGAAATAAATTTAAGGCGGATTTCCGATTAAATAAATAAATAAATAAATAAATAAATAACCTCGCTTAGTGACAGACCTGCCCGTTCCAACTGCGGTCGTAAGCCGAGGAATTCCTGCATCTCCTGGGACCGCTTGCTTTTCAAAGCTGTCTCCACCAAATACGCCCCCAGGGTTTTCTTCTGCATCACACCCCCCCACCCTTTCCCCCCCACCCTTCCTCTTCTCTGGCAGCCTGCCTCCACCGGACAGAAGACGGACCACCCTCCCTCCCTCGCCATGGCCAGCAGCGAGCTGACGGACCTGGAGACGGCCCTGCACAAAATCATCCAGGTCTTCTTCGACTATGCTGCTCAGGAGGGGAACAAGACCACCCTGACCCCCGGAGAGTTTAAAGAGCTGGTCACCCTGCAGCTCCCCAACCTCATGAAGGTGGGCACGGCCAGGGGCGGGAAACGGGGTGTGTGTGTGGGGGGGAGAGAAGCACCAACTTCCCCCCCCAACAGATGTGGGAGGCGAAACCCCAGATGTTCCGGGTGCAAACCCCCCCCCCAGGTTTAGGAGAGCCGCCCCCGGGTGAAAACGCCAGGCCTGCCTGGTTGCTACTAGACTGAATCATCGCAGTTGTTCAATTAGCCACCCGGTCGCTAAATGAATCTTTTTTATCCCCTTGTCTAAAGGTCGCCAAATTTATGACGGTTGCAGGGTCCCCGGGGGGGGGGAGGTCACTTGATCCCATCTGGCCACCTTCTGACAAGCCGCGTCAATGGGGAAGCCATTTGTCTGAAATGGTCTAGAGTTTCCTGCCTAGAGCAGGGGGTTGGACTAGATGACCTCCAAGGTCCCTTCCAACTTTATTTTTATTATTATTTTTATTATTATTTTTATTTTTATTATTATTATTTTTATTATTTTTATTATTATTATTATTATTATTATTATTATTATTATTATTATTATTATTATTAACAACTTGCCTCCAGAAGCGGTGGATGCTTCAACACTGGACATTTTTAAGAAGAGACTGGACAGCCATCTGTCTGAAATGCTCTAGGGTTTCCTGCCTGAGCAGGGGGTTGGACTAGATGACCTCCGAGGTCCCTTCCAACTTTATTATTATTATTATTACTATTATTATTATTATAATAAATGTCTCACTTAGCAACAGAAGAGTGGGGCTCAGTTGTGTTCGTAAGTCGAGGAGAACAGAATATATTCTATTTAAATGTCCCCCCCCACCTTTTTTTTTTCCTCCCTACTCCTTCCATTGTTGTTTTTGTCTCTCTGGATCTAGTATCCGCAGTGTCGCTTTCTCGACATGGGAAAGTTTTCCATTTACAAAAAAAAAAAAAAAAAAAAATTCCCCCCTTCTATGCCTTTTTTTTTTTTTTTTGAAGAATGTGGGGGACCTGGACGAGAAGATGAGAACTCTGGACGTGAACAACGACAAGGAGCTGAAATTCAGCGAATACTGGCGGCTGATTGGGGAGCTGGCCAAGGAGCTCAAGAGAGAGAAAGTGGGGAAAAAGAAGTAGATGGGATTGTGGGTGTGGACTGTGCGTCAAGGGTGGGGATTTCAGGAGAAATGGGGGGGGGGGGTTCAGGCAGGAAAATGCACCACCAGGAAGACCTCCGGACTTTGAGAGTCACAAACCCTCTTGTAGCTTTCTAAACTTCAAATAAATCTTTGCATTCCAGATGGGTGGTTGTCAAGCATTTCAGAGGTCAAACCAGAAAGAAAAGTGTGGGGGGTTTTGTATGTGTGTGTGTGTGTGTGTGTGTGTGTGTGTGTGTGTGTGCATGCAAAAGAAACGGGGGAGGCGGGGCAGATCCCTACCAAAGTGAAGCCAAGATCTGATGCCGGCCAGGGAATGCCGCATTCCTGTTTCAAACTTCTCAAGGTCCCACAACACAGGGTTGCTAGATTAGAACAACAGTTGATTCAAGGTTGAGTAGATAAGCCAGGAATGTAAAGCTGAAGGGAGCTTATTAGGAAGGAAGATGGTCTGTCTGGGTGGCTTTGCTTTCCACGCAGAAGAGACACACCAGTGTCCTGGTTTTTGAACTTTGGAAAGAGGGCAGAGAAGAGCAACAAAGATGATCAGGGGACCGGAGGCTAAAACATACAAAGAACGATTGCTGGAATGGGGGATGTCTGGTTTAATGAAGAGAAGGACGAGGGGGGACAGGATAGCAGTCTCCCCATATCTGAGGGGCTGCCACAAAGAAGAGGGAGTCAAGCTATTCTCCAAATCACCTGAAAGCAAGCAAGAAGCAACAAATGGAAACTAATCAAAGAGTTAGTAGTACCTTGGGTTAGTACTTTATAAGTCTAAAGGCTCCTGGCAGTTCTTTTTTTTTTTTCAGTAAATAAAGAACTTTATTTTAAAACTGAATTCCATTTTAATGTTTCTTGCTCGCAGCTGCCACCTGTCCAGCAATCCTGTCCAGATCTCTCTGTCCCTGAGGAGTAAGTTTGCGACCTCCATCCTGGTCCTTCTCCACCATTTTGAGCCCTTCCAAAGCCTGGAGCACCCTCCTGGCAACACTTTTGGAGCCCCGGCTGAAGTGACTGGGCATCACGCCATTGCGCTGGCGTCCCCCATAGATCTTGGTCATAGAGCCGACTCCAGCACCACCCCGAAGATAAAGGTGACGGGCCGTGGATGCAGCTCTGGTATAAAACCAGTTCTCATCATACGGAGCCAATTCTTTGTGCTTGGCTAGTTTGACTGTGTCCACCCATTCAGGTACCTTTAGTTTACCTGACTTTTTGAGAAAGGCTGCAAGGGCCCGTACAAACTCCTGCTGGTTGACGTCTTTTACAGTTACTCCAGGCATCTATTTTTTCTCATTTCCAAGCGTCCCCCCGCTTATTCCTCGGTTCCCTCCCACGCTGCCACATGGCCCACAGGCCAGGCCCAAGGGAGGCTAGGCCAGAGCACCGAGAAAAATTAGGGAAGCCGAAGCCGGCCCCATGGAGGGGGGGGTGTCAGCCGGACCCCCCCGGACGGGCCACGAGCCGCTGCCGCCTCGCTCACCGTGTTGCCGCCTCAGCGCTACCGGGCAGGAAAAAGAACGCACGGGGCTGCCCCTCCTGGCAGTTCTTGATAAATTACCTGGCTACACTTTGATTAATTTCTCCTCCGAGAAAGCAGGGGGTTGGACTAGATGACCTCCAAGGTCCCTTCCAACATCATCATCATCATGCAAGGTAGCGCCAGAAGTTGGGCCAACAGAGGAAAAAGGAATTTAATGTCCTTCATCCAAAGAGGTTACCAAACAGGGCTATATCTAGTAGCAAGGGGTGTTTTTTTTTTTGAAGCCACATCCATTTAGGACATCATCATCATCATCATCATCATGATGGAGTTGGAAGGGGCCTTGGAGGTCATCTAGTCCAACCCCCTGCTCAGGCAGGAAACCCTATCCCACTTCAGACAAACGGCTATCCAGTCTCTTCTTAAAAACTTCCAATGTTGGAGCATTCACAACTTCTGGAGGCAGATAGTTCCACCGGTTAATTGTTCTAACTGTCAAGTCAAGAACATCCTTTGAAAGCCTCCCCTGGTCCCAGTCCATCTCTCCTTCTTTTATTCAACACTTTTCTTCAGCGTGGGCTCCTCCGAGCCTAGAAGGTTGAGTCCCACCTCTGCAGGACTCAAGAGAGATTTTTGGGCTTGGTGATCACCCTCCTAAGTCTTCCTCCAGACCTTGGTCCATCCTAAAGGTCTATTTGGCCAAGAAGGTCCTTTTCTTCTCTGGGAGCTCTCCCTGGTCCTGAAACAATTGTCCCTGGGTCAAGAGCCAAGCAAGGTAGACAACCGCAGGCAGGTGGAACCAGGGATGGTGGTGAGATGAAGCCAGATCTTTAAAGATTTTTCTCTGAGAGAACTCCTTCCATATTTTTAGAAGGTCCTTTCTAGAAAGTCTTCATCCTCAAAGACCCTTAGATCTGATCTATGAGATGTAAACTCAACCACTGTTAGCAGGAGAAGGTGGGAAGGACCAACCAGATGCCCCAGGGGAAAGTAATCTCCCCATCTTCAATTATTCCTCGGTTCTCAAGATTGTGTCTCCACAATGCTAGTTGCGCAACGCAGCAACCCCACCCACCACCAGGCCAGGTAGGTGGGGTAACACACCATCCACCGAGCTATCGGAAGCTGCTGAGATGCCTCCACCAAACCTTGGCAGAGCAGCTAAGCCAGAGACCAGCTCAATGAGTCATGAGGAATGAGAACCATCTTTGCAACTCCACCGGATATGAAGCTCCGGAGTTCCTGCAGCACGGGTCGGAAGACGAGAGCGATTCTGACAGGCTGAAGTATGTGCCAAAGAATTTCAGTCTGCAGGGTGGTGATCTGTCACCGCCGGTGACCATGGAGACGGGCTTAGCTGCTAAATTCACACGGCAATTGATCCCAAAGGGCAGGTGTGACGGAGAGAGAAGGCAAGAGAGAAGAAATCCACCCATCAAATCCCCAATAAGTCAAGTGATGGCTTGTTAGACACATACAGAGTCTGGGTTAGGCAACAATGCTAAACCACAAGCCATGGTTTAATACTTTGGGAGCTGACTTCGCAGGTGGCACAAAGCCGCATGGAAAAGGACTCACAAGAGGGCCAAGTGTGAAGTTTGATTTTCAAGGAGCATGGGCTCCTTGTCCGTCTCTTGACTATGAGACCCACCCTTTCTTTGTGCTTCACGTGTAAAAATGTCACAACAGGGGCAATATTTTTACATGCTTAAGTTCCTCATGGATCCGGGCACCTGGAAGTGGCGGGTCTGCCAAATTTGCCAACCCAGACTCCATACAACACAGATAGTCCTTGACGTATGACCACAGTTGAGCCCCACATTTCAGTCGCTAAGCAAAGACAGTCGCTAAGTGAGTTTGGCCCCATTTTACGACCTTTCTTGTCATTAAGTGAATCCCCGCGGTTGTTAAATTAGTCACGCACTGGTTAAATGAATCTGGCTTCCTCACCATCCCAAAAGGGGGAGGGATCACGTGAACCTGGGACATGGCAACTGTCATAAACACGAGTCTGACTTTTGATTACGGGACCCCCGGGAGGCTGAATGGATCATCAAGTGTGAAAAAAGGTCACAGGTCACCTTTTTCAGCACCATTGCAATTTCGAACGGTCACTAAATGGATTGTTGCGGACTGCTTGCGGTTGTGAGAATCCACACAGGCTTCACTCCCCTCATACCGGGGTCCTGCTCAGCTCTTGGGGTGAACCGTCCAATTCCAAAGCTAAAGCTGGGAGAGATTTAGCAGACAGGCCCCCCCAAATAGCTCAGAGAGAAGTTGTCAGGACACCTTGGAAGGTGGACATTAGAGATCCCGGGAGGTGGACATTAGAGAGGGGCTATTTATCCAGAGAAGATGAGGCTTTGTCCAGTTGCTTCACGATAAAGTTCCAAAGTCCAGGTCAGACTTTGATAAAGACTCCTGGACATCAGAGAGCCGATAAACAAATATTATTAGGTCTTTAGAGCTCGCAACACTGGACTCTCTAAATTCTGCTCTCAGCTCATGTTGTTCTGTAAGGAGAACCTTCTTGAGAACTTCCAAAAAGGGCTACTGGTCGGACAGAGACTTCTTCCTCTGGGAGTAGGTCTGACGTCCTCATTCGTCCATGCTCCTTTGCCAGCCTCAATGCTAGAGACATTCTAGTGGGGTCTTGTCCAACCTCAAGCTCTCCAGGAGCCGCAAAGTTCTCCTAGAAGGTTCCCAGAAGGATGAGGTGTAAGTCCAAAATCACAGTGTCCCCAAATCTTCTCCCGAGACTTTCCATGGAGCTAATATGCTTGCAGTTACCCCACACCAGCAGGAGGTGAGTCCTTCTCCTCAACATCTCAAGATGTTAGGAGCCAACCGAAAGGTTCGGTGAACTTGGACCATGGGGGAAGGGAGGAAGCTCCCTTCCAAGCAGGCTCATCCTTGAGCTGTGAGTAAGGACAGAGAAATGGGTGGCGTCTGAGCGTTGTCTTCTGGCCAGGGGCCAGTCAGCACAAGGAGAAGATTGCACCACAACTGCAACTCTCAGCTCCCTCCATGAGGTGTCTCTTGGACACACCTTCCTGAGGTATAAAACCGTGGCGACAACCGACAGCAGCATATCCAATCTCCAGTGAGCAGGTAAGTGGGCCTTCTATCTTAAGATCCCTTCCCCAAAACCGAGAGAGGAATTTGAGGGTCTTCTCTCCCCTTCCCCATCTTCTTGGCAACCTTCCTTCTCTTCTCTCTGAATCTTTTCAGTTGGACAAGTTCGGGCAAATTTATTTTTCCAAACATGCTTGAGGCAGCCCAGAGCAGATCCAACGGTGTGGGACTCGTTCAGTTTCGAATGCAGATTCCAAAAAGAAGCATTTCTCACAAATATCCTTTCTGCTTTTTCCGCTGTCCTGTGATAGGAGACCCCACTTTCTGAAGACCCCTTGAAGCCGGGAGCGACTTCTGAAGCGCCACAGAAAACCGACTGACGTCCCGTGTTTATCGTATCGTCCGAAGGGGGGATTTTGCCGAGACACCGAGGATCCGATCTGTCAGGAGAGCTATGGGTTGTCGATGCGGCAAGAAGCGAAAGGTGAAGTGGAAACGGGTGTGGTGGGTTGCGTGTTGTGGTTTTGGGGTAAGCAACAACAACAAAAAATGGATGGAAGAGGATGGGCATAGTTTGGGAGTCTTGAGTGGCAACGGGGGAAAGATCACGAGGTCGTTGCCCCAAGTTAGATCTCTAATTCCAAATGGGGGACTCACGTCCTTTAAAAAGAGCTTGAGGGAGCGAAGAAATTTATTTTTCAGAAGAGGAAGGTGGACAGAGATGGTGGCACTTTTTCAAACTCTGGTGGAGAATTGTTTAGAAAAAAATCCCCCTTTTTTCCCCACAATTGTCCTTAGTTAGAGTATGGATCTGAGAGCCTTACAGGGGAAAAATTAAGAAAAATCACCAAAGATTAAGAGAGTTTGGTCCCAGAAATTTTGGCAGGGATCTTCCCATTTAATTGCCTGCAAGGAGTTTTCCCCTAACATCCAATTCTCATTAAAACTCTTCTGTTTTAATTTAGAGTAGGAGGCTATTCTACTATATATTTATACCTGCACTGATGACAGTTGGCAGCCCATCTATTTCATTTCATTGTTTTTCTTGCTTTGTTTTTCATTTTCCCTCCCTTTGGATCCTCTTTCTCTTAACTTTTCCTCCTTTTATTTTGCTATCTCTCTTTGAAACTTTAGCAAGTGGGTTGGATTCAAGACAAAGCTTTTTTAAGGTTAACCACCATTTTATAATAATCGAACACATTGGAGCAACCTCGCTTTTTCTGGTCGGATGGGGCACCTGGAGAAAACACAGCTGTTTGATTGCTAGAAATCAGAAACAATGGCACATAATCAATCAATCAATCCTGACGGGAGTTAATCTCTGTCCTAAAGTCTATTATATTATTTGCTTTAAGTCCTGGGAAAGTTTGTCAGGCCGGTGTTTGATATCAGATCCATTCAAAAAGAAACCATCCTTTTTTTAAAAATAAAAATAAACAATTCGCATCTGTATCAATCTCAAATTCAGCATTTGAATACATCATCTGATTTCGCAGATCTTGCAATTAAATGGTGATAAACGAACCACACCTGTGCTGGGAAAATTGACAAATATTTATGATGATTTGGAGTGGCCTGAAAGAATGATTAAGGCCACCCTTTTTATGTGGAAGAAGTAGCGGGGGGGGGGTGAAAATCAAAGTTTGGGCAGAAGATGCTTCAAAACACAGATTGTTACTTGCTTCTTCCTCTTCTTTCTCCCCAGAAAGTCCATTTTGCAGATTTTTTAAAATGCATTTTGTCACCTTTCCCGCCCCCACCCCCCACACAATCCTCCCTGATGGATCTGCAGCCAGGGCATTCTGGGAAAATAAAAATGGCTGTTAATCTTGCCAAAATTTTGGCTATGGGCAAAATTGGCTCCTAGGCTGAGATCTCCTCAATGTTTCAGGATGGATGCTTCTTCTTTCTTTTTTTTTTAAATGAAATTTTGCACACACATTTCCAAATGCTACGAGGAATTGGTGGATTTGTTCAGGAGATACGAAGGACCCAGCCTGGATCTTAGTTTGGGCCAAATTCCTTCCTCAACAATTCATCTTTCATCCCGCTATCAACCATTCCTTTCTTGAGAGGCATCCTGGCTTGTGTTCAGCCAACATCGAGAGGCGTCCTGGCTGGTGTTAAGCCAAAACAATTTAAAAAATGGAAAGCGGGTGAAGGATTCAGCTGGAACACCACTCGTTTGGGAGAAGGCACCAAACGCAATCAACCGTCCTAGTGCTTTGAAAGACTTTCAGAATATTTAGAAATATTTATTTTGGGGCTGCGATAGGAGAGTCCCTCCCAGTTTGATGCTTCTCATGTTCCTTGCAAAATCTCCAGAGGAGGCAGTTAAGCCTCAGAAAGAATTACCTGCCCAGGTAGCTTCTCAGGTTGATGTGTTTTGTTGGAATTCTTCATTGCAACACAAATATTCTGCATTTTATTGTTGCTTTTAGAGTAGGAAACCACCGTGTTTTATATCTGCATCCCACCCCAACGAAAATTGGATTTTTTCCCCCCTATAGTTCTGCTTCCCCCCCCTCTTGTTCTGCACTCTTTATTTTGTTCTTTTTTTCCTGTGTTGTTGAAATTTGCAGGGTGATGGTGGGGCAAATTGTCCTCCGTGGCTTTCCTAGGCTAACCGATTGAGACTCAGGGGAGAGGCCGAGTGCGAAACCGTGTCCTAGACTTTGGCGTAAAACGTTTGGACGTGTTAATGAGCTGGGTGTTTCGGGGAGGGTGCAGTTGTGTAGGAAGAAGCCGGGCAGGTTGAACAACCTCGAGAGCGATTGTGCACACAGGGAGTGCGTGGCTGGGAATGGATCTCAACCTGTCCTCTTTTTCCCACCCATCGTCTTCTGCCTGATTCCAGGATAGTCAAGAACTCACCGATGTCGAACGAGCCATTGAAATTGTCATCAACAATTTCCACTGTTATGCCGTCAAGGGCCGCAAAGAGTGTCTCACACCCAGCGAGTTGAAGGACCTGGTTGGACAGAGGCTGCCACACTTAGCCAAGGTTAGACCACGATAGGCAGGACCGCCAAGGACACAGGGTTTCGGAAAAGAAGCCTCTTGGCTGATTAAAATCCTTCTGAAAGAATTCTGGAGTTTCGGAATTCCGTTTGGCAGGAATTCTCACGTTCGGGGCCACCACCGAGAAGGTCCCGTCCTGCAGTCTCTTGGGGTTGCAAGGATTTCCATTTATAAATGAAAAGAAATGGAGTTTTTACTCTTTTTTTTTTCTGCTGGGGTAAAAACCCAGATTGTGTTTCGAGGCAAAAATCCAGGTTGCATTGCAAGAGAATAAAATCCTAGTCTGGATTTTTAATTTCAATAACCCAGTTTTTGCATTAAGGCAGGCATTTAATTTGCAAGCTTCTTTATGTTTTTGAATGTTTTAGTTTAGCTACATTTTCAAATGCTCTCAAGTGCTCTCAGGTTAGTGCCAACTCATAGAAATTTATTACAGATAGATTTTATTTCAGGAACCCCAGTTTGATAACGCACAAACGGAACCCCAGTTTGATAAAACATGCACAAAAGGGCACCCATTAAAGAACAGACGAGGGTGCAGAAATAATAAACATGACCAAAACTGTACATCACCCCCCCCAAAATGTATTGCTTGCACTAATTAATAACGGCCTATTGAAAATACTTGCTATTAAGAATCTGTTATTCATTTATTCAGCTCCCCAATGCATCCAATGGGCTGTAAAATAAAATTTAAGCAAGGGATTAAATCCATGAAAACCTCTTTAAAAAATAAACAAAAAAACCCATCTGATGGTTTAAGAAAAATCTCAAAACTGGGAACCTTTTTTAAAAATAAGAGCAGGAATGCAATAAATAAATAAATAAAATTAAGATATGTTCATTCTTTGTTTTTAATTTTTTCCCCTTCTTCTTTCATTCCCCCCCACTCCAACAGGGTGTCGGGCCTTTGGAAGAGAAGATTGAATGTCTGGGGGATAATGAAGAAGCAAAACTTGAATTTGGAGAATACTGGGACATAATGGGAGATGCAGCCAAGGGGTCCCGTGTGCCGAAAGGGAAGAAGTAAAGAAGCCGAGCCGAGTTCGAAAGGCGACCTTGGACCCACTGTGCAGAAGAACTGGGCGATCCCCACTTTGATCTCAAATCTGTTATTCATGCAGCAGTGTTAATTATTTGGGGGATTCGTTTGACCCTCTCATTGTCTTGATATCAAGAAATTTTCAAACCTGGGGCCAGAAGATTTCCATTCCAGAACAGAAAAAGAAAAAAAAGTCTTCTCAAATTCAATCTCCAGAGCTCCTGACGCCAAACTTTAGAATCTTCCTAGAGTCTCAGGCTTTTTTTCTTTCTGTTAGCTGAGCTGTGAAGAAAGATCCTCCAGATCCAGAATATTTTTAATTTTCAGCTCTGATGTTAGCAGAGTTTATCCCGGGACTGTTTAAATTCTGCACATTTTCTTTTTTTTAAAAAAAAATAAAAAATTAGCAGCTCAGAATTTCGCCTTGAAACCCCCACCCCGAAACCTCTCATTTTCAAATGTGTACCTCAGAGATAAATATTCTGTTAAATATATATACAGTATATATAGATAAATATATATAAAGTTGCACATAGGATTTTATATATCCCTGCCAAAACCAGAATTGTTATAAATTAAATTTAAAAGCTGGATTTTGCTAGTTCGTTTCTTTGTTCCTTTCGCGTTTTCCGAATCTTATATATATATTTTTGGTCTTTACTAAAAGTAAGTAGCTGCGTTAAAAAAAAAAGTGACAGAACCAAAACTGGGTGGGCGGATTTAAAAGTCAGGATTAAAAAAAAACAAAAACCCAGAATTTCGACATGAAAAAGAAAAATTACAACTTGTATATAGATAGAAGCTTCTTTTAAAAACAAACCCTGGTTTCTGTGCCTCCAAGGAAGTGGGGTAACTATACACAGCAGTTAAGAGAAATTCAGAATCACAGAATCGGAAAGTCGGGGGGGGAACCACAGAGATCATCTAGTCTGCTCCCCTGATGCAACAGCCTCTTCCCCCAGTCCCTGAAGCCCAGATATATGTTTGCACCCAACATACCCCCATCCCCGGTGTCAATCTAGTTATTTCTGGATCCTCTTTTGCTTTCCTGCTTAAGCAGGGAGGGTTGGACTAGAAGACCTCCAAGGTCCCTTTCAAGTCTGTTATCCTATTAAGAGGGGCTGGACAGAGGGGTAAATCTCCTTCCTTCAGTGCCAGGGGAGAATATTTTGAAAAATAAAATCAGGGGTCTCCGGAGACCACTGGAAAACGGGGGGAGCCCCTTCGCCCCTCTGCAACATTCCCCAAGTCCTAAATGGATGGGTTCTAAATCCTCAGGGCTTCTGCACCAATGTCATTAAATCCAATGTCATGGATTTCTTACTGTTGCCCGGAAGAGTTGGTGGTCTGAACCCACCACCCCTTTGGGTGAGGGGCTGCCACAAAAAGGAGGGGGGTCCACCTCTTCTCCAAAGCACCAGGACAAGAAAGTAATGAAGGAGAGAAGCAACCTGGAACGAAGGAGGAATTTCCTGACAGTGAGGACAATGAACCAGTGGAACTGCTTGCCTCCAGAGGTTATGGTCCTGGAGATTTTAAGAAGAGATTGGACAGCCATTTGTCTGAAATGGTATAGGGTCTCTTGCCTGAGCAAGGGGTTGGACTAGATGACCTCCAAGGTCCCTTCCAATTTTGTTATTCTGAATCCATCAAACTAATTATTCTAGGGGGGGTTTGAGGGTGGTGGGACCCCTCAAGATATAACCAAATTCAAAGCCAACACACTGATCCACCAAGAATTGGGAGATCCAACTCAAACTGCAAACTGATTGGACAGGACCTTGGGCTGATGCCCCCCAAGGAGAATTTTAGTATTCTTAAACTTAAACAACATTATCTGCCTCTCCAGGACCTTGGAAAGGACTCGGGAGGTGGATAAAAAAGTCAAATCCAATCTAAACAGCTATTTGGCCATCCATCTAGTCATCATCATCATGATGATAATAATAATGAATTCAAACAGACAAGCACCTGCAACATAACACCCCGGACTTAACAATTGTCGATAAGAAAGACAAAAAAGTCTGGATAGTGGACGTGGCAGTGCCTGGAGACGGCAGAATAGACGAGAAAGAACTGGAGAAGATCACAAAATACAAAGACCTACAAATAGAAATAGAAAGACTGTGGCAAAGGCAAGCAAGGGTGGTACCAATAGTCATAGGCGCCTTGGGTGCCATCCCAAAACAACTGGAGCACCCCTTGGACACCATCATCGGCATTGACAAATTCGCCATGAGTCAATTGCAAAAGGCGGCCTTACTGGGAACTGCTTCCATCCTGTGACGAGATCTGTAATACCATCAAACGTCCACATCTGCCTATCCCAGGTCCTTGGTAAGGACTCAATTGGTAGACAAAAATGCCAAATCCAGTCTGAACATCTGGCTGACTGTGCGATTAATAATAATAATAATAATAATAATAATAATAATAATAGTAGTAGTAGTAGTAGTAGTAGTAGTAGTAGTAGTAGTAGTAGTAGTAGTAGTAGTACAGAGAAGAGCAACAAAGATGATTAGGGGACTGGAGGCTAAAGCATATAAGGAAAGGCTGCTGGAATTGGGTATGTCTAGTTTAATGAAGAGAAGGATGAGGGGGGACAGGATAGCAGTGTTCCAATATCTCAGGGGCTGCCCCAAAGAAGAGGCAATCAAGCTATTTTCCAAAGCGCCTGAAGGCAGGACAAGAAGCAATGGATGGAAACTAATCAAGGAGAGAAGCAACCTAGAACTAAGGAGAAACTTCCTGACAGTTAGAACAATTAACTAGTCGTGGAACAACCTGCCTCCAGAAGCGCTGAATGCTTCCACACTGGAAGTTTTTAAGAAGAGACTAAACAGCCATTTGTCCGAAATGGTATAGGGTTTCCTGCCTGAGCAGGGGGTTGGACTAGATGACCTCCAAGGTCCCTTCCAACTTTACTATTATTATTATTATTACTATTATTATTATTATTATTGAACACCATTGGCATTGACAAAATCCCCATTGGTCAATTGCAAAAGGCAGCTTGAGTTGAAATAGCTGACATCCTGTGAGGAGCCTTTTAACACCACTGCGTCTGCCTATCCCAGGTCCATGGGAAGGACTTGATTGACAGATAAGACACATGCATCTGATTTTAAGAAATGCATCTGATTATAATAGATGCATTCAATTTTAAGACATGCACCCAATTTTAAGAAATCCATCTGATTTTAAGACATGCATCTGATTTTCGGAAATGTATCCGAGTTTCAGAAATGCATCTGATTTTATGAAATGCATCCGATTTTAGGAAATGCATCCGATTTTAAGAAGTTGCAACTTATTTTAAGAAATTGCAGCTTCTTTTCGGAACCACATCAATGGCCCACATCAACTCAACCTCCTCTCCACTTTGCTCTCCTGATAAACCCAAAAACTTATAGCTGGGGTTTTTTTCAGCGCTGAGACAAAAGCCTTCCACCTGGGTGGTGAGGTGGCCGATTCTTGGAATCTGTAAAGCCCGTAATTAACCCTCTATCAGAAACAGGAAACAATTTTCTCCCGAAATCTGGGCCGGGAGCCTCTTGTCACCTGCCCTGCCATGTCCTGGTGCCGTCGCCTGGGTTTTGCTTTCGGATCTAAAAAAAGATGAGTGACGCAGAGGTGCCGGCAGAAACTCAGAGAGCAACGAGGGATGATGGATGGATGGCAAGCTTGCATGCCCACTGGCAAAAATTGCATTCCAAACTTGGAAAGTGGGGTGCTTTTTTTTTTAAATTTCGAAGTTTTGGCTCACTCCCAAGGAGGCAGCGGACGGAGTAGCATCAGAGTGAATCAGACGGCGTTATTCATGCCCACGAGATTTTTGGGGTGCCCGGTTGCAATCAGTTTATCGGGGTGACTTCACACTGAGATTGTGTAAAAATGCCGCAGGGAGATGAGATAATCCTGAATGTCTGAGCCAGTAAAATACAGGTGGTCCCCGCTTTACGACTGCCAGAATTTCCACTGTGAGCGAGGCTGGTGGCTAAGTGAACGGTGTCTGATTTTGTGATTCTTTTTTTTTTTTTTTGTAACTTGAGGACTATCTGTATTATTTTCCTGCCTTTTATAAACTTCCTGCCTCTACGTTGCTTTCCTGCCCCTTTTTCTTTTTCTTTTTCTTTTTAAAAAAAATAAAAAATAATAAAAATAAAATAAAATAATAAAATAATAAAATAAAATAAAATAAATAATGAAATAAAATAAAATAATAAAATAAAATAAATAAAATAAATAAATAAAAATAATAAAACAAACAAACAAATAAATTAAATTAAAAAATAAAATAAATAAAATAATATAAAATAAAAATAATAAAATAAAATAAATAATGAAATAAAATAATAAAATAAAATAAATAAATAAAATAAATAAATAAAATAAAAATAATAAAATAAACAAACAAATAAATAAAATAAAAAATAAAATAAATAAAATAATATAAAATAAAATAAATAAAATAAATAAAATAAAATAAATAAAATAATAAAATGAAATAATAAAATGAAATAAAATAATAAATAAATAAATAAATGAAATAAAATAATAAAATAAAATAAAATCCACCTTTCACCCCCCCCAGCCAGGCTGACATCACTTCGGCATTCCCACCTGATGAAAAGGAAATGCTTTTCAAATTAGGCCTCGGCAATTAACCTGGGGAACTCCTCGCCACAGGATGCTAGCGCCGAGGCGAAGAACGCCGATTTGGGACACGGGCCAAGCCAGGGACAGCTCTTCCCTCCCCAGGAATGATAACAAATTATTTCGGAGGCTGGAATGCCAGGGAACTCGCTTCCCAGATTGCAATCAATAGCTGCTTAGCATTCCTCGGCGTCATCCGCTCAGCAACCGGTTTTGCAGATTGCAATCGGCCTTAACTCATCGCAAACCTTTGGGATGGGTCACAGCTCCCTAGAGGATCTGGGCGCAGGCCGATCGCCCCCAAACCTCAGGCTTCCGGTTGACGGTCAGATTTTTCTGAATCCAATGGGATGACATCCTTGCCTCAAAAAATCTTACAACGGGCAGCCTCTCCGGACGTTATCCAGGAAGGGATTTGAGAGGGGTGGGGGTGGGGTCTCATTTCTTGAGGGGGTGGGGGTCCACTACAGGAAGGGCTCAAGTTTCAACCACAATGGACCCCAAAGTTCACGTTGTTAACTGAGACATTTGTTAACTGAGTTTTGCCCCATTTTACAGCCTTTCTGGCCGCCGTCGTTAAGTGGATCACTGCATTGTTAAGTTAGCAACAGGGTTGTTAAGCGAATCTGGCTTCTTCTCTTGACTTGTCAAGAGGAGATCACGTGACCCCAGGACTCTGCAACTGTCATAAATACCAGTAGAAATTTAATAAATAATAATAATAATAAATAATAAGTCTCTGAGTTTTGATCTCTTGCCCATGGGGAAGGCTGTGATGGTCGTAGGTGTGAAACACAGTCCTAAGTCACCTTTTTCAGTCCTGTTGTAAGGTCGAACGGTCAGTAAATGAACTGGGAGGGGGAAAGAGGCCTACGACGCGTCCTCGCACTTACAACAGGCGCCGCGTTCCCCACAGCCATGGGATCAAACTCTGTACGCTCGGCACCCGACTCATATTTATGACAGTTGCAAGTGCCCCGGCGTCACGTGATTCCCCCCTTTTGCCACTTTCTCGGATTCACTTAACAACTGTGTTACTCACTTAACAACGGGAGTTGATTCGCTTAAGGACGGTCGGCAGGAAACGCCACAAAACAGGGCCGAAGGAGAAGTTCCGGTTTCGAGCAAGCGAGGCCTGCTTAGAAAGAGATTAGAAGTCAACCAGGGGTGACAAAAACACACCCCAGCTGCACAGGTGGCTGCCAACCGCCGCAAATCCCTCCGATTAAAACATCAAAAACTTCCCTGCCAGCCACCCAGAAAGAATGCGACCCATGTCCCATCAAGACTGAAAGGTGTGTGTTGTTTACTAAGGTGGGCCGATAGGCAAAATAAATCAATAAAAGCCCTATTTTCAGTTCCCATGCTGAGAAAGGGACCGACGGAGCCCTAAATCGATTTATTTTTTTCCAAAAAAAATAATAATTTAAAAAGGCCATCGATTTTAAATTCACTGCTCACATTTTTACAGTCAGATGGGTTCAAGATATTTAATGGGGTATCCAGATCCAGCTGAGCTCTAGAGGGCAGCAAAGGGGTGATGTGTTCAGCCTCTTTGCTGCCCCCTGGTGGGTGTTCCCAATACTTGCAGCCGAGATAGGACTGCTCTCTTTTAAGGTTAAAACAGGCTGCCAGTTTTAGCCCCGTTGGCTTGGCTGTTTTGAAGAGCCCCCTCTTTTTAAAAGGGGGAAATGGTCGTAAAAAGAGAGTGAAAGGTTATTAATTCGTCTAGTGCCAGTAAATCGAGGACTATTTGCCTACAAATAAATGGGCCTGGTATCTTTAATATCTCTTGCCTTTTTTTTTTTAGTGCATTTCTGCATTTTGGGGTTTTGTGCTTTGGAGCAATCTGATTTTTGATAGATAGATAGATAGATAGATAGATAGATAGATAGATAGATAGATAGATAGATAGATAGATAGATAGATAGATAGATAGATAGATAGATAGATATGATAAATAAGGGATAGATAGATAGATAGATAGATAGATAGATAGATAGATAGAGAGAGAGAGAGAGAGAGAGAGAGAGAGAGAGAGAGAGAGAGAGAGAGAGAGAGAGAGAGAGATGATAAATAAGGGAGAGAGAGAGAGATATGATAAATAAGGGATAGAGATAGATAGATAGATAGATAGATAGATAGATAGATAGATAGATAGATAGATAGATAGAGATGATAAATAAGGGATAGATAGATAGATAGAGAGAGAGAGAGATGATAAATAAGGGAGATAGATAGATAGATAGATAGATAGATAGATGATAGATAGATAGATGATAGATAGATAGATAGATAGATAGATAGAGATGATAAATAAGGGATAGATAGATAGATAGAGAGAGATAGAGATGATAAATAAGGGAGATAGATAGATAGATAGACAGACAGATAGATAATTGATGATAAATAAGGGAGAGAGAGAGATGATAGACAGACAGACATGTGCATTGTATCCCAGTTACTGTAAAAACGGAATGAAGGAAGCCAAACATAAGTTTTAAATTAAGAGGCCTCTCCTTCTTGAACTGATTAACCAACAGCTGCTAAGGTGCAGCCGCTTACTAATTCTGGATTAACGAGAACAATCTCATGCTCAAGAATGTCTCAGAGCAGCTGTCCAGGGCGTGTCTTGGAGAATGACAGCGACAGGCCAACCCTCCAGATCCTGACCAAAATATGCCACCCCACCCCTCCCTCGGAGATTCCCCCCCCCCAAAAGGTCAAAGACCCTTTGGCCTTTCCCCAGCCTGGGCCTTGACTATCCCCTCCTGGAGACCAGGGGGACACCCTCTCTGCCCTGCCTGGTGCCATCGGAGGGCCTGGCACGGCAGTGCCAAGCCCGGGGGAGATTTGGCAGTCATGCTACGTGGGATTGGGGGGGGGATTAGTCAGAGGAACACCCCAAAGAGGGCAGGAGGGGGGGTAGGTGGAAAAAAGAGGGAGGGAGGAGGGATTTGTCTTTAAAAGGAAGCCTATCCTAGCCTCGTGACCCAGGGACCGGGCGTAACTTTGGATGGGAGTTACTGTCTCTCTCTCAAATAGACCAGCTTGATAAACAGAGGCGAGTCGGACAGGCAGGCAGGCAGGCAGGACAGGACAGGACAGGAAAGCTGACGGAGCCGAGCCAGACAAGCCATCATGCACGGTAAGGAATGCAAGGGCGGCTGGCACACACAATGGCGGCGTTGTGGGTGGGTGGGCAGAGGGTCCCTTAAGAGTTTCAAGTTTGCAAAAAGCAGCCCAGCATTTGCGGATGGCCCCCTTCCACTGGAAGAGATCTTGGCCCGCCTGTGCATCGGTCGATCAATCGATCGACTTATTGATCCATTCACACAACCGGACACGTTCAGAAGAACAAAGTGGAAAGGGAGACTTGGGGAAAAGAGGAAGAAGGGGGGGCTTCAGGGGGGGCTGTGGCCTAAAGCAACTCTGAAGAAGGCAGGCTGCATGTCGTCCAAGCTCTGGCACAGATTCCCACAACACCCAAGACCCAGGTTAGGCAGTTGGGCACCGAGATGGCTGGGGGGGGGGTGCCAGTTTTTTCTCAACGGGCAGAGAATTAGATTTTCCTCTTTGGATTTGGAGATAGTTTGGGAGGAGAAGCATGCTGCCCCTCGGTTTGACCTAGGTTTGACTGGGGGGGGGTGTCTTGTGAACCTGCCTTGTTCTTCACAAGATAGGGGGAAATTGTGGCACCCCTTCCTCCTTCCGCAGCCTGCCCGGAGCCCTCGATCCGATTCCTCCCAACTTCGGAGGCGGTTGAAATATGACAGCTCAAGTTGAAACTTGTCAAAAGTTTTGCTAACACCCAGTCTGGAGTTTAAAAGGAGAGAAAGGTGGGGGGGGGGAGAGGGAAAAAAGCACAGTTTTTGACTGCTTCGGGCAAACTTTCTGCAACCTGGCGCCCTCCAGATACAGCAACCATCTCTAGAGAGACTCCCTGGATTTGGGGCTTCTGGGATTTGTCGTTCCAAGTTTCCGGGATGGGGAGAGATTGGAATAATGTTGTGTTTAATTTGCAAGGGGCTTCCCAGGCTGTTTTATTTCAGAAGCTGCGTCCAGTAGCAATTGTACAAAAATGTCACGTCCTGGGTGTAATCTTCCCTTAAAATAATAATAATAATAATAATAATAATAATAATAATAATAATAATAATAATAGTAATAATAGTAATAATAGTAATAATAGTAATAGTAATGGAGAGGGATTGTTAATTTGACAGCCTTCTGACATTCCCTGAAAGGGTGCCGATTTTCAGCTCAAGTTTAAAAAATCAGGCAAGGAAGATTTGGAACCAAATTTATCGATAATCCGAAATCAGTTTCCAATAAATGATTGCAGGGAGTCCTCGGTTTACGACGCTCTCTTTCGTCACTGTTCGAAGTTGCTTAACGGCCGCGTGATTCGCCAATCCAGCACAATGGATCGTTTCATGATTGGGCAAAAAAAAAAGGTCATTCAATCGGACGGGACTCGCTTTTAAAAAAAAACAAAACCGCCTAGCTTAGCAGCGGAAATCCTGGTTGTTAAGTCGAGGACCCGCCCTCATCGAGTCATTTAAGCCACAGCTTTCTTGAAAATGGCCTGGGAGGGGAGGGGAGGCACTCCCCCAGGGCTTTCCCTAGCAAACGGCGCTCCGAGGTAGACTTCTCCTGGACAGGGAGGCTCCACCGGGTTACTCAGCCTCGGCCTCACGATAAACCTCTGCTGCGTAAACCTGCTCTCCTCGCCTTCCTGCGGCACTGTCACTTTCAGAGTTGTGGTGGGGCTACTCCCGAGGCAAGGATGATGGTCACTGTAGTCTTTAGGAGCAGTAAAACCCACGCTGGGACCTCGCAGCAAAGCCAAAGAGAGCTGGGCCCTTCCCCACCTTGTGGCCATGAGTTCCACAGGCACAATTAAGCTCTGCCGAAAGGAAGGATTTCCTGTTGACAGGGACCAGGGCAAATGTGAGGAATTCCTGTTGCTAATTCGAATTATTACATGGGGCAAATCTCTCTCTCTCTATATATAAATATACACACACATACACATATACATACATATATATATATATATATATATATATATATATATATATATATATATATATATATATATATATATATATATATATATATATATATATATATATATATATATATATATATATATATATATATAGTTCATCTGTATCATCTATCTATCTATCTATCTATCTATCTATCTATCTATCTATCTATCTACCTACCTACCTATCCTCTTCTTTCTTCTATTTCTACCCATCCATCCAATCTATATCTATCTATCTGTCTGTCTATCTGTCTGTCTGTCTGTCTGTCTGTCTGTCTGTCTGTCTGTCTGTCTATCTATCTATCTATCTATCTACCTATCCTCTTCTTTCTTCTATTTCTACCCATCCATCCTATCTATCTATCTATCTATCTATCTATCTATCTATCTATCTACCTACCTACCTATCCTCTTCTTTCTTCTATTTCTACCCATCCATCCAATCTATATCTATCTATCTATCTGTCTGTCTATCTGTCTGTCTGTCTGTCTGTCTGTCTGTCTGTCTGTCTGTCTATCTATCTATCTATCTACCTATCCTCTTCTTTCTTCTATTTCTACCCATCCATCCAATCTATCTATCTATCTATCTATCTATCTATCTATCTATCTATCTATCTATCTATCTATCTATCTATCTATCTATCTATCTATCTATCTATCTATCTATCTATCTATATCTATCTACTTGCCTGCCTCTCTGTCTCTCTATCTCTATCTCTCTATCTCAATCTCCATCCATCTTTCTCTCTCTCTCTCTCTGTCTGTCTCTCTATCCATCCATCCATCCCTGGGGTCCACAGAGGCTTAAGACTAAATTGAACTTGGGGCCGCCATTCAGCCAAGGGGCCTGCCTTTTCACCCCACCCCTCCCCTGATTTATGAATGGGCTTGCTCTCTTGCTATTTTTCCCCCTTTATAATTCATCCATCGCACTCCGCTCCCTTTGAAAACAGAGAGCAAAAATCCCCTTTCAAAACGGGCTGAAAATCAACTTTGCAAAAAAAAAAAAAAACAGCTGGCAAAAAAAATAAAAAATAACGACAAACCCTAACCCTCACCGCCACCCCCCCCCCACACACAGGGATATTAAAAACAAACAAAGGAGCAGGAAAACAATCACAACCTGAAAATTAAAAGACGGGGTGGGGGGGAAGAATGAAAAAATGGGGAGACGCCCCGATTGCTCAAGCCGCCTGTCTCGAATTGGGAAATGCTAAAACTGGAGCTGGGAGGAACGGAAAACTGTTTATTTTACAGAAATTAGCTGGAATTCACACAGGTGGTCCTCGAATTACGACCGTAACCGAGCCCCATATTTCCGTCACTAAGCGAGGCCGTTCTTAAGTGAGCTTTGCTCCCATTTTACGACCTTTCTTTCCGCTGTTCTTAAGCGAACCGCGTTTAAACTAGTAACACGGGTGTTACAGGCTTCCCCCGTTGACTTTGCTTGCCTGTGCTCGTCATAAAGGTGAGTCAGTTGCAAAACTTCTGGATTTTGATCCCGGGGATGACGTAACGGTCGTACGTGCGTCACTTTTTTCAGTGCCGTTGTAACTTGGAACGGTCACTAAATGAATTATTGTTAAGTTGGGGACTTACCTGTCTCGGCTTCCCCTGCTGGAAAAGAATATTTTTTCTTTCTTTAAAGAGAGCTCAGATCTTCCTAGAGAATTGTTCTGATTTCAATCTCTCCCTTTTTTTTTTTTTGCTTTTTTGTTTTTGAGGTCCTTGCTGTGAAGTTTGAGCTGCGGGAAACTAACTGGAGATTTTTGGAAACAAGGACTAGTTGGAAAGGAGTCAAAATAAATAGGCCAAATTGGAACAGAAACACCAAACTTTCTAAAAGTCCATGGCAGGAAACAATGCTTTTTTTTTTTTTTTCCCCCCTCTCTGTCGGGAACAAAAACGTTGATTTTTCAAGAGTGGCTTACCCCAAACTCTCCATGGCAACGGAAGGAAAACAGGTCCGGAAGAAGGGAAAAAAAGGGGGGGGGAGAAAATAGGTTTTTTTCGTACAACTAAACGACATTATTATTATTCAAAGGATCATTTTAAATATCTTGATCAGTAGCAGGGATGATTCTACAAAGCTCAAGTCTCTGTGCAGCTAGTCCTCCACTTACGACATTTAGTGGCCATTCAAAATTAAAGCCCCGAGGGAAAAAAAGTCATTAAGGGCTGGTCCTCGCACTTATGACCGTCGTAGTCACGTGATCGCCATCTGCAACCGTCCCAGCCGGCTAAATCAGTTTTCTCAAAGTTGACCACTTTAAGAGACGGAGGGATTCTGGGAGTTGAAGTCCACCCCTCTTAAAGCAGGCCGGCTGGGGGGATTCTGGGAGTCAAAGTGGAAGCAAACTGACGTACCCATTGCACAGATGGGGAAAACCGAGGCAGCTCCACTCTGGGAAATCCCTAGGGACCCAAACGCCCATTACTTTTATGGCAGGCCCTAACTGGAAGCTAGAGAAACACGCTTGACTAGGAGCTAGGCACAGCAGTTGGCAACTCCCTTATCGCAAGCGCTCTGTCTGTGTGTGTGTGTGTGTGTGTGTGTGTGTGTGTGTGTGTGTGTGTGTCCGCCTCCCATGTTATCCGGTTCCTCCTTCTTCCTTCGGGGATGAATTCTTGGGAGGAGCCCAACACCCCCCAACACACACTTTCTCAGGCTCTGAATTTGCACCCCCAAATCCCCATCGGACAATTGCAAAAAGTTCGCTTTGCACAACGGACGTCCTGCCTTGGTGCGTTTCACACCATCGCAACCAGCAGAATTGCCCAGCCCTGGCCCTTGAAAAGGACCCAATAATCGGACAAAAAAAAAAAGGCTAAATCCAATCTAAATCCATCTGGCTGACTGTGCAAAGAACGACACCACCGACAACAACAACAAAATAGTCCTCAATTTACGTCAATTCTTTTAGTGACTGTTCAAAGTTACGACACCTTAAAAGGGGACTTAGGACCGTTTTTCATACTTACAACCACTGCAGCATCCCCCCCGCGTGATCAAAACCCGGACACTTGGCAACTGACTCACATTTACGACGGTTGCCGCGTCCCGGGGTCACATCGTCTCCTTTTGTAACGCTCTGACAACGGGGGAGGCCACTTAACAACCGTGTTGCTAATTTAACAACTGCAGTGGTTCACTTAAGAACAGTGGTGAGAAAGGCCGTAAAACGGGGCAAATCTCACTTGACCAGCGTCTCGCTTAGCCACAGAAATTTTGGGGGGCCCTATTGTAGCTGTAAGTGGAGGACTTGCCTGTAACAGACCGCGTGGTCGTGTTCAGCCAACACAACGTTGGCTTGAATAACCAAACTTTCCAAGCTAAGGTTTCTTTTTGTGCTGGATTCCTTTTCAATCTTAAAAAGATTTGCTGGCAAAAATAATAATAATAATAATAATAATAATAATAATAATAATAATAATAATAATAATAATAATAATAATAATAATAATAATAATAATAATCAAAAAACCAGAAGCACGCCAAGCTTTAGTCAGTTTTGGGGGAGAAAAAAAACCCACGCAACCCTCACGGAAAGCCACAACACGCCGAATGACGAATAACACAAAAACTCCGGACAGACCAGAATTGCAAGCTCGGTCAGAAGCGTGACTCGAATCCACATCAAATAGGCAAGAAACTGTGGGGTTTTTTTTTGTTTGTTTTTGTTTTTTTCAGGCAGAGATTTAATTTTCCATTTCAATTCGGCAACATTGAGGAAGGTCTTAACTGATTCATTCCACAAGGCGGAAAGGGTACCAATAGGTGATCAGACCTATTTTTATTTTTCTTTCCTTTTTTTTCCAGGCACCAAAGGCAGCATGACGGTGACAGGAGACTCTTCGGAGCTCGAGTGGGCTATCCAGACACTGGTGAAAAATTACGACAAATATTCCGGCAAAGGATGTTGTTGCCGCAGACGGCGAGGAATCAGCAAATCTGACTTCAGGAAGATGCTTAGCCACGAACTGAACCACATGCTGACGGTGAGCAGGGCTCCCCCTGAACTCGGGTCCCGTCCGAATTTGGGCTCAAAGGGAGGGGGATTTCGGGTGGGATTTCAGGATTTTGTGATCATAACCCGCAACATTAAAGTCGTCACACCTCTGTCAGTGTTTCTCAACTTTTAAGAGGCGTGGACTTCAACTCCCAGAATTCTCCGGCCAGCAAAGCTATAAGCAAAGCAGGCTGGGGACTTCTGGGAGTTGAACTCCATCCATCTTAAAGTAGCCGAGGTTCAGAAAACACTGCCCTATGTCATCCAATTAGCATGCTTGGGATCCTTCCTGGTTCTGACCTGGTCTACCTTGAAGGGCTGGTGGACTGAGCACCAAGGAAAAAAGAAATGCGAAAGCATGACGCTCTCCCCGTTTCTAGGGACTCCGACTCCCATCAGGAGATAGTTATCCTTTTAGGATGATGGGGACCCCAGGCCAGACAGAGAGAAGGCTAAGAAGAAACTTCCTAACAGGGAACAAGGGGTTGGACTAGATGACCTCTGAGGTTCCTTCCAACTCTCTATTCTATTCTATTCTATTCTATTCTATTCTATTCTATTCTATTCTATTCTATTCTATATATTCTACTCCATATTCTATATTATTCTGTTCTATTCTATTCTGTTCTATTCCATTCCATTCCATTCTATTCTATATTCTATTCTATTCTCATCCATATTCTATTCTATTCTATTCTATTCTATTCTATTCTATTCTATTCTATTCTATTCTATTCCATTCCTTTCTATTATTCTATTCTATTCTATTTCTATATTCCATTCTATTCTCATCCATATTCTATTCTATTCTATTCTATTCTATTCTATTCCTTTCTATTATTCTATTCTATTCTATTTCTATATTCCATTCTATTCTCATCCATATTCTATTCTATTCTATTCTATTCTATTCTATTCTATTCTATTCTATTCTATTCTATTCTATTCTATTCCATATTTTCTATTCTATTCTATTCTATTCTATTCTATTCTATTCTATTCTATTCTATTCTATTCTATTCCATTCCTATTATTCTATTCTATTCTATTTCTATATTCCATTCTATTCTCATCCATATTCTATATTATTCTATTCTATTCTATTCTATTCTATTCTATTCTATTCTATTCTATTCTATTCTATTCTATTCTATTCTATTCTATTCTATTCTATTCTATTCCTGTTCTGTTCTGTTCTTCACTCCAAATTAAAGACAGAGTTATACCCCTCCCCACCGCGCCTCTGAACTGGATGGAAATCAGTTTTCCTCATCCGCCTGATCCGCTTTCCTCCACTTCCTACCCTCCAGGACACCAAGAACAGGCAGGCGGCCGACAAACTGATCTGCGACCTGGATGAGAATCAGGACGGGGAGATTAACTTCGACGAATATTGGAACTTGATCGGGGGCATCGCCAGCCCCATCTCCTGCCTGATCCGACAGCAGGAAGAGAATGAGAAATTCAAAAAATAAAGACGGCCGGGAATCAAAGGGAAATAATCCACCGTAATGACCCCAAAAGCCCCTTGACCCCATTGCTGACCCCTAGTTCCCTGCATTTTGGTCCAGCTAACCTTAAGAATGTGGGGCAGGGGGGGGGTCCTCAGAAATTAAGGGAGTTGTCAAACTGTGAATAACACTGGAATAAAGGTTGGTGCCTCAAAACCCAGGACCGTCTCTCGTTTCTTTGTAAAATCTTTCTCCTCAAACAAGCTTCCGGTCCTCATTGAGGCCAGAACGAAGCAACGGCCTCTCTGCAACAAAATACAGGTCGTCCTCGGCTTACAACATCCCCCGCTTCTACAGCTTCTGGCTGACTGTGCGATGATTAATAATAATAATAATAATAATAATAGTTGGAAGGGACCTCGGAGGTCATCTACTCCAACCCCCTGCATGGAGTCTCTATGGAGGGAGGTAAGCCATGGGGTAGCACAAGGCAGCGTCTACTCTTCAACCTCTTCATCAGTGGCTTAGATGAGGGAATAAAAGGGGAACTCATCAAATTTGCAGAGGACACAAAGCTGGCAGGAACCGCTGACACCCCAGAAGACAAACTCAGGATCCCAAAAGATCCAGTTTGTGTCACCACGTTACAGAACAGATGTTGAGGCTTTGGAAAAAGGGCCGAGAAGAGCAACTAGAGACTACAACAGGCGAAGAAGGGCGGCAGGATTTGGGGTATGCCTGTTTTAATGAAAAGAAGGTCTAGTGGGGGACATGATAGCAGCCTTCCAATATTTGAGGAGGGGGTCAACCTATTTCCTAAAGCCCCCGAAGGCAGGACAAGAAGCCATGGGTGGGAGTTAATCAAGGAGAGAAGCAACCTCGCCTTAAAGGAGGCATTTCCTGACCGGCCTTTACAAGGGGGTTTCCAGCGAAAAACCCTAACCCTTAGCAAACTTAACTAGAATTAAGGAGAGATTTCCTGGTCACGAGAACAATTAACCAGTGGAACCGCTTGCCTCCAGAAGATGTGGATGCTCCGTCTTTGGAGGTTTTTAAGAAGAGAGTGGACAGAAATAGGATAGGGTTTCCTGCCTGAGCGGGGGGGGGGCTGGACTAGAAGACCTCCAAGGCCCCTCCCAGCTCTGTTTGGATTGATTCTGACTGATTAACCAGCTTTCAAGGTGGCGAGTTCTGAATTAGTTAGAACAATGTCGTTCTTGGGATGAATCCGGAGCAGCTGCCGAGGGCGCTGATTGCAGAACGAGAGCGCCATGCCCACCCTCCAGATCCTGATTGAAATATGTCACCCCTTCCCTCTCTTGGAGATCCCCCCAAATGGACAAGGACCCCCCTTTTTTTGCTTCTCCAGCCTGGGGCCTTGACTGTCCCCATTGGAGACCGGGCTGGGGGGGGGAACCCTCTCTGCTGTGCCTTGTGCCCTCATAGTGCCTGGCACAGTGGTGTCCAGCGTGGGGGGGACATTTGGTAATTGTGGGTGGGTGGGTGGGTGGGGTTAGTCAGAGGAACACCTCAAAGAAGGCGGGGAGGGGGTGTGGAAGAAAGAGGGAGAGAGAGGAGAAAATTTTCCCTTTAAAAGGAAGGCCTTCCATGTCTCGTCATCTGGAGGCCGGGCATAACTTTGGCTAAGAGTTATTGAACCTTGAATAGACCAGCTTGGTAAACAGAGGCAAGTCGGACAGGCAGGCACGCAGACAGGCCAGGACAGGAAAGCCCTGGGAGAGCCCAGCCAGACAAACCAGCATGGACGGTAAGGAACGCCAGCCACAATGGGGCCACTGAAAGGTAAGTGGGTGGGCAGAGGGGTCCGGCTTAAGATGCCACCTTAAAAGCCAAGAAAAAAGAAAAAAGAGAGATTATTGGACACCCTCCCCATCGCTCTAAGGCATGTGACTTGTCCCAGCTGTCCTGCAGTCAAGGCCATTCACGTCCTAACACAACCACATCTGCCTAACAGGGGTCCTTGGGAAGGACGCAATGGCCAAATCCCGTCTTGAACATCTGGCTGACGGGGCGATCAGGCAGAATACAGCCATTCCGCACACTGACAAGCCTTCGAAGTTACAACAGTGCTGAAAAAGATTTTCTGGCTGAAAAAAGATTTTCTGGAGAGAGACAAAGCAGAACTTTTGTCAAAACATCCAAGGGGCTGCAAACCTACGTGGATTGTAATGACAAAAAATAAAATTAATTAAATTAAATTAAATTAAAAAAAATCTTCGCCGAGCTGGTTTAATCCAAGCTGCTAGTCCTCAGGAAGGAAACTAGAGAGGGCTGTTAGCTGTAGTTCAAGCAGATGAAACTGTGGTGAGCTGTATATATACATATATATGTGTTGATTTATCAAACATTTAGCCTGCCCATCGCATATTCTCCCAAAGCGTTTTCTCTCTTTCTCTTTCTGTTTCTTGGGTTTATTTTGTGGTTCCTGCTTTTATTTTATTTTTATTTTTTTATTTTGCCTTTCTCTTCCTGCCTTTCTTTTTTAATCTTTTCATTTTGTTTTTCCCTTTCTTCATCTAGGGCTTTTCTTTTTATTTCTGTTCTCTGAGGACTATGTGTGTTCCAAAGCCTAATTTAAATGCATAATTGAGAAAGCTCTTGATTTAATTCACGCCACGCAGGAGTGGAAAGGGGACCAACAGTTGATCAAACCTTTTTTTTTTTTTTCCCCAGGAGCCGAGGAGAGCCCGACGGTGACAGAAGAAGCTACTGATCTCGAGCGGGCTATCCGAACTGTGGTAGAGTGTCACAGCAAATACTGCCACAAAAGTTTCTGGAACAATAAAGAGCCAGGGGTCAAGCAGAACAAATTCAGAGAGATGCTCGGAAATAAACTGAACCACATGCTGAAGGTGAGCGGGACGGCTCCTGAAGTCGGCTCCTCTTCAAAACTTCAGATAGGATTTCAGGATTAACCTATGTCAATATTTCTCAAGCTTAGCCACTTTAAGGAAGGGGGGGGGGACTTCAACTCCCAGAATTCTCCAGCCAACAAAGCTATCAGGAATTCTGGGAGTTGAAGTCCCGTCCCCCCCCGCCATCTTAAAATGGCCAAGGTCGAGAAACACTGCCCTATCTATAAGTAGCGTTCTTAGACTCTCTTCCTGTTTTTTGACCTGGTCTACCTCAAAGGGCTGGTGGGCTGAGCGTCAAGGGGGGGGGGAAGCGAAAGCATGACGCTCTGCCCGTTTCTGGGGACTCCGACTCCCATCAGGGAAACGGTTATCCATTCAGGATGATGGGGGCCGCCAGGCAGACAGAGAGAGGGGGGATAAGGACCCCCACTCCAAATTAAAGACAGAGTTATACCCCTCCCCACCGTGCCTCTGAAGTGGGTGGAAATCCGTTTTCCTCATCTGCCTGATCCGCTTTCCTCTGCTTTCTACCCTCAAGGACGCCACGGAGAAGAAGCTGGCCGACAAAGAGTTCAAAAGGCTGGATGAGAATAAGGACAAGAAGATCAGTTTTGACGAATATTGGAATCTGATGGGTGAAATAGCCTGGCACTTCTCCAACAATAAGAAATATGAGTTGGAAAAGAAAGATGGCCCCTGAATCAAAGGCATATAACACCCCCTGTGGGAAAGGAGAAATTCAGGGGAGGCTGGGCTGGGGGGGGGGGAGGTGTCTCAGAAATTAAGAAAGTTGTCAAACTGTCAATAACATTGGAATAAAAGTCGAAGCCTCAAAACTCAGGGTCCTCTGTCCAAAATCTTTCTCCTCAAACAAGCTTCCAGTCCTCCTTGAGGAGGAACGAGGCCCACTGCCTCTCTGCAACAGACTATAGGTCGTCCTGGACTCCGCCACACCTTGTGGCAGGGAGTTCCACAGGTTAACAAATGCATTTTCGCTCCGCTTCGAATCCCACAGTCTTGAGATTCGCCTTAAGGAAAAACAGGGGCAGAATTTAACAAAGTCCCGTTTTTTTTCTTTACCCGGTGTGCAAAAATCAGGGAATCTAATTTCAAGTCCAGCTAAAGCTATCTGTCAGGTCTCTAAATAATGCAAATAAATAAATAAATAAATAAATAAAAATAACATGGCTCTGTCTATATCAGTTTAAGGACGGGTGGACTTCAACTCCCAGAATTCCCCAGCCAGCTTTTTTTTTTTTTAACACTAAAAAGTTTTTGCAAAAAACGAGTGGGAGGAAGCAGAGGCCAAATTCTTCATTCTGACCAGCAGAGGGCGACAAAGGGCTTTGGAGACACTAGCGGACCCACCCTTGCCCTGCAGTGACCTATGCGGACCACCAGAGGGCAGCACACACACAGAGAGAGAGAGAGAGAGAGAGAGAGAGAGAGAGAGAGACTTTTTTTTGGCAACTGGGAAAAGTTGGGAAAAGAATAGGCACCCTTTCAGGGCTCTTGACGGTTATTCAACAGGGAGAGAGGGAGGGGATGTTACGCCCTCTGCGTATGCTCAGGAGCTGGGCACGTAGGGGAAATGTCTCCTTTTTTCCGCAGAATTGTAGCTTCAAAGGGCCATTAAATGGATAGTCATAAGTCGAGGACTACCAGCAATGAGATTTAAAGCCAGCCCGGTCCAATCCTCCGAATGGGAATTTTATCCCGTTGTCGGTCACGAACAAACAGCAGCATCTTTCCTGGCTCAAAGCTGAACTTGGAACAACTCCGCCAGGCCTGTTGGATGACTCATCTCATTAACATCCAGCACAGTCATCTCGGCTCCAGATATGTGCTTTTGTGTGTGTGTGTGTGGGTGTGTATGTGTGTGCCGCTGGCCCAGTGGCGCAACTGAAGAGCCCAGCTGTAAAAAAGGACCAATTTAGGCATTTGGGAAATATCCATTCCCCCCCCCTCTCTGCTCTTTCTGCAGCTCTAGGTTTAAAAGGCAGTTTTTGTCTTTTAAAGTGCTGGTTTGAACTAGTGGTGAAGCCACCAGGTTAGTAAGTGGGAGACTGGGAGTTATAGTCCCGCCTTAGCCATGAAAGCCTGCTTGGTGCCTCTCTGCCAATCAATCACCAGGAGACTGGGAGTTCTAGTCCCGCCTTAGGCCCAATCACCAGGAGATGGTGGAGAGTTCTAGTCCCGCCTTAGGCAGGAAAGTTGACTGGGTGAATTTGGCCCAATCACCAGGAGACTGGGAGTTCTAGTCCCGCCTTAGGCCCAATCACCAGGAGATGGTGGAGAGTTCTAGTCCCGCCTTAGGCAGGAAAGTTGACTGGGTGAATTTGGCCCAATCACCAGGAGATGGTGGAGGGTTCTAGTGCCGCCTTAGGCAGGAAAGCCTGCTTGGTGCCTCTCTGCCAGTCAATCACCAGGAGACTGGGAGTTCTAGTCCCGCCTTAGGCAGGAAAGTTGGCTGGGTGAATTTGGCCCAATCCGCAGGAGACGGGGAGTTCTAGTCCCGCCTTAGACATGAAAGCCCACTTGGTGTCTTTCCTCCAATCCCCGGGAGAAAGGGAATTCTAGCACCGCCTTAGTCATAAAAGCCGGCTGGGTGCCAGCTCACCCCACAAGCTTGTTGTTACAGGGAAAACGAAGCAGAGGAAGGCAAATTGGATATGTCTGAGTGATTTGTGAAAATAATAACCGAAAGAGATAAAGGGAATATTGATCGCCCACCTTCCCCATTCTGCCAGGCACAACATGGCACCGCCGGGGTGTGTGTGTGTGTCAAAGAGCACCCCAAACGGAAAGGGAGAGCTTCCCCTCTGGGGAGCAGTCTACCTCCCAATCCCAGTAGCTGGGAAGACAATCCTTCTAGGCCAGCTTGGATCCGGGGGGCGTGGGGGTGGGGCACGCAGAACTGGATTTCCGCTCTCTGCCGAGACGGTGCCAGGGAACAATGCGGGCATCAGTGTGTGCTCAGCCTTTGGGAGCGGCTGAGAGGGTTCAGGACGTGGCCCATGGCAAAGCGGGCCATGCCTGGCTACACACACACAACACGCACAACGCAGCAGCACAATCAGAAAAGGCATTCTGCCAGCCGCAGACCAACGGGAGGGCCCGGCTGCAGGCAGCCATCCAAAATCTTCCATCAGCAGTCTCCCTTCAAAAGAGGATTGTTCGAATCCAGCCGGGGCTGCAAAATGCTTCTCCCCCCCCCTCAAAAAAAAAAAAAAAAGAACGCTGATCTGCGGAATTGAAGCTTCCAAAAACGGGGTGGGGGGGGGAATGGACGATGAGCACACCAGGGTAGGCCGGCTGAGAATTTTAAGTTTAATTGTGCTCCTTTATTGATCCACTCATTAAATTAATTTTATTTCTGTATCAGAGAGATGGGGAGGGGGGGAGAGAAACTATCCATTTAATAAATGGGTGAATAAATAAAATGGGCAAAGTTAATTCCTCCCCTCCATCCCCCCCCCCCCGGTCAAAAGTGGTAGCTGATGGACAGGAATTGCTGCCACAGTGTGGGAAGAAAGGCCTGGATTGATTGATTGATTGATTGATTGATTGATTGATTTGGGTTTTCAAAATTGATTTGTTGAGTTCATATGCTGCTCTTCTCGCTGTTTAGAGGCCGGAAAATAGAGAGATAGAAACATGGCAAATAATCAAAACCAATTAAAATAACCAAAGATAAAAGACAAGAGTTTTTTGTTTTAAAAAAATCCCATGGATCCTAATCCTATTCTGACTGTAAGCAGAACCTCCCTGGACCAGCACACTCTATCTGCAAAACCTTAAAAAAAAAAAAAGATCCAAGCATCCCAAACTAGGAAAACGAGTCATCTCAAAAGAGTTTTAAGGAAGCATGTTCTTGCCTGGCCAGGAAAAATAAATACACCCAGAGAGAGACAGACAGATGCAAAAGAGATCCTCCAGAGTAAGAGACAGTCTCCATGCAAAATGCGGGCCTGGGGTGTGGGTGTCCCAAGGGGAAGGAAGGTCCAATTTCCAGCTCCTGGGAGGCTGAGATTACAAATCAGGCTAGCCATCCTGAAGATTTCCTGATTATATAACCGAGGAGACGGTGGAACAGGTTGCCACTTGAAGTGGGAAAGTCTCCTTTTCTGGAGGTTTTCCAGCAGACGTGAGATGGTTGTGTGTCAGATGTTTAACTTTAAGTTTGAGTTTAAGTGTGAGTTTAAGTTCAAGGCCTAAGGCTTAAGGTATGAGGTTTAGTTTAATTATTAAGCTTTAAGTTGTCAGATGTTTAAATGTGAGTTTAAGTTTAAGTTAAGTTTGAGTTTAAGTTTAAGTTTGAATTTAAGTTAAATTTGAGTTTCAGTTAAGTTTGAGTTTGTTTGAGTTTGAGTTTAAATTAAGTTTGAGTTTAAGTTACGTTTGAGTTTGAGTTTGAGTTAAGGTTTGAGTTAAGTTTGAGTTTAAGTTAAGGTTTGAGTTAAGTTTGAGTTTAAGTTAAGGTTTGAGTTAAGTTTGAGTTTGAGCTAAGTTTGAGTTGAGTTTCAGCTAAGTTTGAGTTTGAGTTTAAGGTCTGAGGTTTACTTTAGTCTACAGTTTAGGTTTACATTTAGGTTTACATTTAGGTTTAGCCTAGCTTAACTTAGTTTAGTTTCATTTAGTTATTTTTTTTTAATATAAAATTCTTTTATTAAAACAATCAACATATTAAAACAATCAACATATTAAAACAATCAACATATTAAAACAATCAACAGTTATTATTTTTTTTGTTAAGTTTATTTACCACCCATCTCGCCGTGGAGCTACTCCGGGAAGCTTGCAACAGTACAAGGGAAAACATGATTTTAAAATGTAACCCTAACAATAGCAAAGCCACGACTCAGTTAAAATAAAGCATGGAAGAACATTAATAGGAATGAAAAGAATTAGCTTCTGCATTAGTTTAGTGGCAAGGCCTCGGCTTACGACCACCAGAATTTCCGTTGCTAAGCGAGGTGTCTGTTAATAACAGAGGGTTGTTCACCACCTGTATGGTTTATTGTTTATAATTTATAGTTTAGTGGCGGTTCCCCAGATTATGACCGGTGGGACCAGGATTTCCGCTGCTGATTCAGGTGTCGGTTATCCGAACCTGGCTGGATTTGGCAGCCTTTTTCATGTCCTGGTTGTCAACTTCCCAGGCCTGGGTGGGGCTTCATGGCCATACCTGTCCGACAGGTTCCGACAGGTGAGCTGGAGGCTGTGGCTCCTGTTGGTCTGGACTTGCAAGAGGCAGAGGTGGTATTTAGAAGATCTGCCACGCTCAAAGGCTGCAGGAATTGTGCAAAGAAAGCCAGAGGAACTGGAAGGAGGAGTCGAGGCGATTAAAAGAAATAACCCCGAAGCAGAATAAAGCAAAATAGAACTGGGGAAGGGGGGCTGGAGGGGGGGAGAGATGGGAGACCCAAAATCCTGCCCTTCTGTCTGTTCTGATAGCAATTGAACCTCAGGAATAAATAAGCTTCTTCTTCTTCTTTCTCTCCTTTCTTCATTCTCTTCCTCTTCTTCCATCCATCCCTGTATTTTCTCCTTCTCCTTCATCCTCTCCTACTCCATCTTTTTCTCCTTCCTTCCTTCCATCCATCTCCTTCTCTTCCTCCTCCTCCATCATCCATTTCTTTTCTTCCTCCCTTTCCTTCCTCTCCTTCCTTCCTTCCTTCCTTCCTTCCTTCCCCCCCCCCTCCTCCTCCTCTCCTTCCTCCATTACAAATGGGCTTATTTTCTGCCAGCTGCTGGAGATCTACTGAACTCACTTTCTCCAGTCCCCGAGGTCTCCTGCCAAACTGGTTTGAGAAATGGTAGGAAATCTGGGTGAGGCTCGAATGCAGAACTGGCTGGGAGGGAAGAGCAACCGGAAAGGCGAAAAGGAGGATTAGAAGGCGTCCTGGGACGCTGAAGCAAAAGCCGGAGGAATCCGTATCTTTATTGCTGTTTTGCCACCCCTCCTTCTTCTCCTCTTTATCTCAACTCGGTAAGTGACTTTCTCTCTTCCCCCTTCTCTCTGCCAATGATTCCTTCCCTAAATTTGTTTGCAAAAAGGACGTGCAGGGGTCTAGCCTTGACCCTAAGATGCTTTCCAAAGTTATTTGAAAACCGGGTTCATTTCACCCACTGCAGAAAACTGGATCCTTGCTATTATTCATGGCTACGATGCTTGAAATTCAAAATACAACTCATGCCGAATACACCTGTGTTGTTTTTCAGCTGAGTCTCACTCTGCTTCTCCTTTTCCCAAGAGGAAAAATCCTTTTCTCAGTTCTTGGCCCAAGGAAACAGCCTCTAAAATCTGCTTTTTTTTTCCTCCTAGTTTTTGTTTTCCTTCCATAAGTCATTGAATTTAGGCCTCTTTCTCTGTAGCGCGGATTGGTAACACGTAGGTCTTTTCTTAAAAAAATAAAAATTGTGAACTCTGTAGATAGTTCCTGACTTAAGATCCACAGTTAAGGCCAGACTTTTCGTCGTTAAGCAAGGCAGTCGTTCAGCGAGTCGTGCGTCCAATTTTACGACCCACTTTTCGCACGGTGTTTAAGTGAATCACCGCCGTTGCGAAGTAAATGGTGCGTTTTGTCAAGCGAACCTGGCTTCTCCCACCGACTTTGCCCGTCGGAAGAGGATTGGGACCATTGGGAAGGCCACTTGGCGTGAAGACGCGAAAGGACGGCAAACTTAGCGCCGCTGAGATCGGTTCAGGCGCAACGTCTTTCTGGGGGAGGGGGGGTGGCTTTTGCCGGCCGTAAAAAGGGGTCCCTGAATCTTCCAACTCTTCTGCTTTTCTCCCCAGAATCCAAGATGGAGACCCCACTTGAAGAAGCCTTAGGGGTGATGGTCGAAACCTTCTACAAATATTCCGCAAGAGAAGGCGACAAACACAAACTCAACAAAAAAGAGATGAAGGAGCTACTTCTGGAGGAAATGCCCAATTTTGTCAAGGTGAGAAAGGTGCTTGAAATGCTCTTCCTTCCTTCCTTCCTTCCTTCCTTCCCTCCCATCTTTCTTTCCTTCCTCCCTCCCTCCTTCCTTCCCTCCCATCTTTCTTTCCTTCCTTCCTGCCCTCTAATCCATCCTTCCTTCCTTCCTCCCATCTTTCTTTCCTTCCTTCCTGCCCTCTAATCCTTCCCTCCTTCCTTCCCCCTCTAATCCATCCTTCCTTCCTATCTCCTTCCTTCCTTCTTTCCTCCCTCCCTCCCTGCCTGAGCAGGGGGTTGGACTAGAAGTCCTCTGAGGTCCCTCCCAACTCGTGTTATTCTGCTCCTCTATTATTCTGGTATCCAGGATCAGAGACCATCATCCTCCAGAGAGGCTGTGAGTTTGGGGGCAGAAAAAACGATCCCGGGCTTTATTTCGACATTGCTTCTTTCCTTCTCGCAGGGGAAGATCCACGAACGGGGTTTTGAATTTCTGATGGAGAAACTGGACGACAACAAAGACGAAGAATTGGACTTCCAAGAATACGCCGTGTTTTTGGCCCTGACGGCCTCGCTCTGCTACGCATTCTTCCAGGAATGTGCAGACGAGAGCAATCGGAAGCTATGAAGTTGGCCCTTGGGGTGGGGTGGGAATTTTGGGGGGGGGCTAGGTCTCTTGTGAAGACCCCGTAGGAGGTCTCTCCCTGTTGGCAAATAAAGATATTTTTTTTCCAAACACACAACCCTTGTTTGTCATAACCGATCTTTGGTTCGCCGTTTTGACATGAATCTCTGCCACGCCGCTTTGCAAAATGTAGCGACGATGGATAGAATTGGGCCTTTAAAAAACAACAACAACAACAAAAAAAAAACCAAGCAAAGAATGCCGGTTAAAAAACGGTATTTACGACCAGTCCTCGCACTTACAACAGTTGCAATGTATTTATTTAATTTAATTTAATTTTAAATATTTATTGTTTTATATGTTTTTATTGGGTTGTAAACCGCCCCGAGTCTTACGGGAGAGGGGCGGTATAGAAATTTAATAAATATAATATAATATAATATAATATAATATAATATAATATAATATAATATAATATAATATAATATAATATAATATAATATAATATAATATAATATAATATAATATAATATAATATAATATAATATAATATAATATAATATAATATAATATAATATAATATAATACAGGGGTTCTCAACCTTGGGAACTTTAAGACTTGTGGACTTCAACTCCCAGAATTCCTCAGCCAGCTTTGCAAGTCTTAAAGTTGCCAAGGTTGAGAACCCCTGATATAATATAATATAATATAATATAATATAATATAATATAATATAATATAATATAATATAATATAATATTATAATATAATATAATATAATATAATATAATATAATATAATATAATATAATATAATATAATATAATATAATATAATATAATATAATATAATATAATATAATATAATATAATATAATATAATATAATATAATATAATATAATATAATATAATATAATATAATATAATACAGGGGTTCTCAACCTTGGCAACTTTAAGACTTGTGGACTTCAACTCCCAGAATTCCTCAGCCAGCAAAGCAAAGCTGGCTGAGGAATTCTGGGAGTTGAAGTCCACAAGTCTTAAAGTTGCCAAGGTTGAGAACCCCTGATATAATATAATATAATAATATAATATAATATAATATAATATAATATAATATAATATAATATAATATAATATAATATAATATAATATAATATAATATAATATAATATAATATAATATAATATAATATAATATAATATAATATAATATAATATAATATAATATAATATAATATAATATAATATAATATAATATAATATAATATAATATAATAATATAAAATATAATATAACGTCCCAGGGGGGTCACGTGATCCCCACTGGCGACCTCCCCAGTCGGCTCCTAGCAAGCCAAGTCAAGGAGGGAAGCCGGATTTGCTTCATGACTGGGTGATTCGCTTAACGACCGCATGTATTTACGACAGTTACAGCATCCCAGGGGGTCATGTGATCCCCACTGGCGACCTTCCCAGCTGGCTTCTGACAGGCCAAGTCAATTGCGGGGGGGGGGAGGGGAAGGAGCTGGCTTCGTTTAACAGCGTGATTCCGATGGTGGTCGTACGCCGAGGCCTTGCCAGCCCAGCGTTTTCAGAGTGTGAGATAAACACCCGGCGCCTTCAAGACAAGGGTGTGTCGAGAATGATAGGCAGACACAATCATTGTGCATATTTGCCAAACCTGCTTGTACACTCAGCAAAACAGGTAGCCTGACTGGCGGAACTGCTAAACACCGCCGGTTGAAATTCTGCCCGTTTTCATTCCAGCTTTCCTGATGAATTCACCGCGGTGAACATCCTCCAAAGCCGGTGAGCTCATCTGATTTGTGTATATAGATTTATATATATATATATATATATATATTATTAATTTCTTCAAAAAGGATTGAGCAGGGAGAAATTATAGCTATTGATGGATGCCTTCTGTACCAGAGAGGAAGGCAAAAAGAATCTGGAATAAACAAGGGCACTTTTAAAACCGGAAACCAACCAACCAACAAAAAAAAAAATATCGGTGTTGCGTAGCTTTCTGGAAACCGCAGCCCAGCAGTCCGTACAACAAGGATTTCTATTTATCTTTTCAATGGCCAAAAGCTTGGGTTCTCTCTTGGAATTGGGTGGGTGCGCTCAAACCGGGAACGAAAACTGCAAAATAAAACAAAATTTAAACCTGGTTCGTGGTGAGCCATTCTGGTCCGGAATGCAAAGGATCTTTTTTTAAAAAAAAAATCTGTGTTGTTGATTCAACAGCCTCCTCTTTCCACGAAAGTTAGCTCTTAAAAATTTGCAGAAAAAAAGCATTCTGATTTTTATCTCAAAGGATTAAGGGCTAATTGGCAGGAATTAAAAACGACTCTCACAATGCCTCCTAAAGGTGAACGTTGCGTTCTTAAAAGTGAGGTTTTTCCCAGGGCTGGGTTTATTATACTGGTTTTCTGATTAGTTTGAACTTGTTTAATTTGAGAGTTATTCCTGGGAAGAAGTGGTGATATAAAAACGTAGTAAATAAATAAACCACAGGAGATGTTTATGAATGTTAAAGTTCCTGGCAAAGCCGAGGTACTGCCTGTTCTTATTTCCTAAAGCAATACCACAAGGCACCCAAAAATTGTGTTCACCAAGGCCAAGTCACAGCAGAAAGTTAAACAAATCTAAGACAACAGCAGGTTAGGTAGTCCTCACTTTATGACCCTGGGATCAGAATTTCCATTGCTAAGCAGGTTGGTTAACTTATGATTGGCTTATCAGATGTTTAGCTTATCAAGTAAGATGTATGGTTTAATTTATAGTTTTTAAGTTTTCAGGTTTTTAAGCTTTTAGGTTTCTAAGTTTAAAGTTTTTAAAAGAAGTTTTTAAAGTTTTAAGTTAAGTTTATAGTTCCCGGTTTACAGTTTTTAGTTTGCAGTTTATAGTTTATAATTTATAGTTTGCAGTTTTTAGTTTGTACTTTGCAGTTTTATAGTTTGCAATTTGCAGTTTGCAGTTTTTCGTTTATAATTTATAGTTTGCAGTTTACAGTTTGCAATTTATAGTTTATAATTTATAGTTTATATAGTTTATAGGTTAGAGTTCATTGTTTAGTGACAGTCCTCGACTTATGACAATTGAGGCCGAATTTTTCTTGCAGGTAGCTATTAACTGAGTCACCCCTGATTTTAAGACCCTTTCCCCCCACGGTCATTAACCAAATGACTGTAGTTGTTAAACAAATACAGCTTCCCCCCCTGATTTCTCCCCCGCCCCCCGGCTGGGAAGATCGCAAACGACAATCACATGACACTAAGATGTTGCAACCGTCATAAATGCACACTGGAGGCCAAAAACCCAAATTTAGTTCACGTGACAGTGGAGAGATTCTGCAATACGTGCGAGAACTGGTCGTAAGTCACCGTTTTCAGCACCGTCGTAACTTCGGACAGCCACTGAAGAAATGGTCGTAAATAGAGGACTGTGTTCTCGTTCGTGCAGGACCGCGTGTTGCAGCGATGACCCAGTTCCAGACTCTGGAGCAGGCCCTGGGGGAAGTTGTGTGCACGTTTCAACGCTACTGCAGGAAGGAAGGGGACCAGAACACGCTTAGCAAAGCCGAGCTACGGAACCTCCTGCAGACCGAAATGCCCAGCTTGCAAACGGTAAATCTCCCATCCAGAGGGAGTAAATCAATGTAACGCATTAATAAATAAATTCCCAATCTCCTTTTGGCTGCAGCGCAGTGAGAAACGGAGGCTGGTTGGTGCTTCAAATATTCCCAACTATTGGGGAGGTTTTTAAGAAGAGGCTGTGGACTGTCACTTGTCTGAAATGGTCTAGGCTGTCTCCTGCCTGAGCAGGGGGCTAGACTAGAAGACCTCCAAGGTCCCTTCTGCTACTGTTCCAATTGATTGAAATGGTGTAAAGTCTCCTGCTTAAGGAGTAGAACAGATTATAAAATAGAACATAGAACAGAATAAAATAAAATAGAATATAGAATACAGCATAGAATAGAATAGAATAGAATAGAATAGAATAGAATAGAATGGAATGGAAGGGAAGGGAAGGGAAGGGAAGGGAAGGGAAGGGAAGGGAAGGGAAGGGAGGAGAGGAGAGGAGAGGAGAGGAGAAGAGAAGAGAAGAGAAGAGAAGAGAAGAGAAGAGAAGAGAAGAGAAGAGAAGAGAAGAGAATATGGGAATAGAATAGAATAGAATAGAATAGAATAGAATAGAATAGAATAGAATAGAATAGAATAGAATAGAATAGAATAGAATAGAATAGAGGAATGGAATGGAATAGAATAGAATAGAATAGAATAGAATAGAATAGAATAGAATAGAATAGAATAGAATAGAATAGAATAGAATAGAATAGGATTATAAAATAGAATACAGAATACAGAATATAGAATAGAATAGAATAGGATTATAAAATAGAATACAGAATACAGAATACAGAATACAGAATACAGAATAGAATAGAATAGAATAGAATAGAATAGAATAGAATAGAATAGAATAGAATAGGATTATAAAATAGAATACAGAATACAGAATAGAATATAGAGTATAGAATATAGAATATGGAATTGAATAGATTATAAAATAGAATAGAGTACAGTAGAATAGAATAGCATATAGAATGGAAGGGACCTTGCAGATCATCTAGTCCAACCCCCTGCTCAGGCAGGATGGATAGGAAAAAGGGGTCGCTTCTGCCCCCATCGTCCCATATTATTGCCATCTCTAATTTTTTTTTTTTACTTAAATTAATTCCCAGCTGGAAATCAAAGGCCCAGCTTTGGAAGAGCTGCTCACCCTGCTGGACACCGATCAAGACGGCCAGGTCACCTTTGAGGAGTACATCCGTTTCGTGGCGGCCGCCTTCACTTTCTTCCACCTGCACTTCCGGGATGCTCCCGTGGCCCAACCACGGATCTAAGTGGCGGGGGGGGGGGGACGATTGCGGATGGCATCGCTACTAAGAGGCTCCAGGTGGAGAAGGGGGGGAACAGCTGGAAGTCCTAGCAAAGGGGGGGGAAAAGATCTCATTAAAAAAATGAATTGTCGTTTTTGTTTTGTTCGTTTCTATCCTGCCTTTATATTATTTTTTTACAAACGAGGTGATGAATGTTCCTAAAACTGTTCCCTCCTCCCGTTTTCCCCACGACAACAACCCGGTGAGGTGGGCTAAAAGGGAGGGAGGGACTGGCCCAGAGTCACCCAGCCGGCTTTCCTGGCCCAGGCAAGATTAGAACTCGTTGCCTCCCACTTTTTAGCCTGGTGACTTCACCACTAGACCGTCATATATCTGGACTTTTGTCCCCTGCAGGTGGAACAGGAGGCGGAGATCAAAGGAGTTTTCCGTTTTTCTCCACTGCGTTGGTGATAACGGTCTTCTCCAATTTTATATTTTTTATTCATTTTTCTATACATTTATTAAATTTTTATCCGCCCCCAAACCAAAGGGTTTTGGCCTGCTCTCTCCCTCTTTGTCTCCCTCTCTCTATTCTTTTTCTCTCATTCTCTCTCTCATTCTGTCATTCCTTTTCATTCTCTTTCTCACATTCTTTCTTATTCTCTCTCATTCTCTTCCTCCCTTCCTCTCTTGTCTCATTTTTCTGTCATCCTTTCTCATGCTCTCATTGATTCTTTCTCATTCTCTCATTGTTCCTCCTTTCCTCTCATTCTTTTTCATTCTCTCACACATTCTGTCTCTCTCATGCATTCTCTCTCATTCTCTCTCCCTCCCTTCCTTTCTCATTCTCTCTCTCTCTCTCTCTCTCTCTCTCTCTCTCTCTCTCTCTCTCTCTCTCTCTCTCTCTCTCTCTCTCTCTCTCTCTCATTCATTCACACTCTTCTCTCATTCTCTCTCTCTTTCTCTTTCCTGCTGCTTTTGTAGTTTCCAAGCCATTTGGCTGCCACAGCATTTTTGATGCCAAACCACTGGGGGAAAAAAACCGGGAGTGGAATTTAGGGCTTAAGAGAAGGGGAAACAGCCCTTCCAGCTTGACAAATCCCACCTCGACTCCGATTGGCCTCTGGGAGAGCTGGGGGAGGACCTCTGGGTGCCCCAAATAAAAGCCCAGATTAGCCAAGGTTACAAATAATGGTGGGATGGCCAGGGGTTCTTCATTCTGCCTGCTGAAGTCCAGCCTCAGTTTCCGGTCTGGTAAGTTGGGGGGGTTTTTCTGTGCCAGGGAAAGAGATCCCAGCTTTGGCCAAGCAAAGGATCTGCCCCAAAGGATCCCCCTTTAAGGAGGAGATTTAGAGGCAGGTTTGGTTTTACTTCCAGATAGAATCTGTAAGGATGGAAAGCTCAACAGGCGGAAAGGAAAGGAAAGAAAAAGAGAGAGAAAGGAAAGACAAAAGAAAAGAAAAAGAGGAGAGGAGAGGAGAGGAGAGGAGAAGAGAAGAGAAAAGAAGAGAGAGAAAGACAATGGCAGAAAGGGAAGGATGGAGAGAAAAGAAAAAAAGGAAAAAGGAGAAAAGGAAGGGAAGAGGATAGAGGGACGGAGAGAAGGAAAAGGAAGGAGGGAAGGAAGGGATTCACAAATAATTCTTCCCTTTCTATCCCCTGTATATAAATCCTGCTGCCAAAATTGGTGTCACTGTTGCCCTCTCAGCCTGCTCTTTCAAACGGCAGCTGGGTCCTAACTGACATGTTGTTTACCTATTATTTGATTGATTAGTGGGGTCCCCCCCCCAAAAGAAAACCAGGAATGGTGCTAGGGAAGCATGAAACCAGCCTCTGTGCATGTGCAAAGGGCTTTCCCGACATCAGGGACTAGCAGGCAACAAACCTCCAAACGCTGGATATTCCATAACTAAAGTTGCGGGGGGGGGAGAGGAGGATTTGAACCCCAAAGCACCTCCAAATTTATCCCCCACGCTGCGTCCACCTTAGCTTTTTCACCGCGCCTTTCTACGCACCCTGCTTGTTTGTTTTTTTCCAACACTTAAAGGGCCGCTTTCTCTTCCTTTGCCCCCCCCCCGATGCCATCCCAAAGGTGCCAGGCTGGCATCTGCATGACTCATTGTTTCCTCTCTTCTACTACGACACTCACCCCACCTTTCCCCCCCCAGGGGTGGCTGGCTTGGGTGACCCAGAGCAAGGGGGAAAGGAAGGAGAAGGAACTTAGGGGGTGGGCAAAGGGGGCGTTTTTCCCCTCTGGAAAAATCAGGTTTTTTTGGTCCTAGCCACAAAAACCACAGGCACACAATCCTGTAGATACTTCCCTTTCCTTCTCTCCGACCGTCTCCTTCCTTCCTTCCCTTCCCTCCATCCCTCCTTCTTCCTTCCTTCCTTCCCTTCCCTCCATCCCTTCTTCCTTCCTTCCTTCTCCTTCCCTCCATCCCTCCTTCTTCCTTCCTTCCCCTTCCCTCCATCCCTTCTTCCTTCCTTCCTTCTCCTTCCTTCTCCTTCCCTCCATCCCTCCTTCTTCCTTTCTTCCCCTTCCCTCCATCCCTTCTTCCTTCCTTGCTTCTCCTTCCTTTTCTTCCCTTCATCCCTCTTCCTTTTCTCGCTTTTCTCTTCCCTCCTTCTCTATCCATTCTTCTTCCTTATCTTTGTTCCTTCTGTATCCCTTCCTTCCTTCCTTCCTCTTGTGCCTCTTCTTTCACTGTCCTTCCCTTCCCTTCCCTTCCCGGTGGCAGGCCAAATTTCCTTTAAGGTTTTAATTTTAAAAAGCCTGCCCAAGTTGGCAGTCCTCTGAATTTTCCATTTGAACCAGGGCGTGGCTGTCCACCCTACCCACAAGTAGACTCCTTTCACTTGCCAGAGCAATATTTTCCGACGTTGCGCACTGGAAGATGGGTGGACTTCCGCTCCCAGAGTTCCATTCTGGCTGAGGAATCCTGGGAGTTGAAGTCCATCCATGTGAAAGCAGGCTGGCTGTGGAATTCTAGGAGTTGAAGTCCACTCCGACTGGCTAGGGCAAGGGTAGGCAACTCGTGGACTTCAACTCCCAGAATTCCTGAGCCGGCATGGCTCAGCTTGGAAACCTCTCCCTTTCCCCTCAGCGTGGCTGGCTCAGGAATTCTGGGAGTTGAAGTCCACGCGTCACACAAGAGCCAAGGTTGCCTGCCCCTGGGCTAGAGGATTCTGGGAGTTGAAGTCCACCCGTTTAAAGGGGCCGAGGTTGAGGAAGCCTCATTGATGCAAGATGCTTAATCCCGCCGCTTCCATCTGATTCCCCAGCTCCATCCTCTTTCAACAGCACCCTAAGATGGCCACCCCCCTGGAGAAAGCCCTGGACACCATGGTGGTCACCTTCCACAAATATTCCCAGAAGGAAGGAGACCAGTTCAAACTCAACAACACGGAACTGAAGGAGCTACTGAAACAGGAGCTGCCCGGATTCATCAGTGTAAGTGCCTCCACGGGGAGTCATAAGAACCTAAGAACCTAAGAAGAGCCATACTGAATCAGGCCAAAGCCCATCGAGTCCAGCATTCTGTGTCACACAGTGGCCCACCAATTGTACATGGGGATCTTGAGCAGAAAGAGAAGGCCAAACCCCCCCTTTCCCTTGACCCCCAACAAATGGTACCCAAGGGAATCCTGCCTGCCTCAACCAATATAGAGGCGGCACATGGACATCCGTTTTAATAGCCACCGATACACTTGGCCTCCATGAATCTGTCTGACCCTGCCTTGAAGCTGTCAAGGCTGACAGCTGTCACGACCCCTTCAGGAAGTGAATTCCATAAATCAACGACCCTCTGGGTGAAGAAATATTTCCCTTTATTTGTCCTCACTTTCTTAGCTATGAGCTTTAGGGAGTGCCCCCTTGTCCTGGCATTGTGTGATAGAGAAAAGAATTTTTCTCTATCCACCTTTTCTATCCCATGCATGATTTTATACACTTCGATCAAGTCACCCCTTAAACGCCGTCTTTCAAGGCTGAAGAGACCAAGGCGTTGCAATCTGGTTTCATAAGGGAGGCGCTCCATTTCCTTGTCCTCAGCTGACGACCACAAACCTCTCTCGCTCAGGCAGTTGCCCAGTGTCCGAAGTTTGTAACTTTGAACCGTCTCGAAACAAATGGTTGTAAATCAGGGATTATTGTTATTACTATCATTATATTATTATTACTATCATTATCATCATTATTATTATTATGGTTCTTTGCAGTCAGCCAGATGTTTAGACTGGAGTTGGCCTTTTTTAATCCACTTATTGAGTCCTGCAACGGTCATGAAGTATGAAAAAGGGCTCGGCGTCCCTTTATTCCCCCTTGGTGTAACTCTGAAGGGTCACTAAGCAAACGGCCGTAATCCGAGGACCGCCTGCGCGTAGTTTAGTTACCTTACAAAGTTGAACTCAACCCAAATTTTCCGCCGGATGTCCTCCCTTCTCCCCCAAGTTTAAAAGCTCTGATGTGGTTTTTTAATGTGGTTTTTAATTTGGTTTTGTTTCTCCCCCAGAAGAAAAAAGACGAATCGACGTTTCAAAAAATTATGAGCAACTTGGATTCCAACAAGGACAACCAGGTGGACTTCCAGGAATACGCCACCTTCCTCGCCTGCATCGCCATGGCATGCAATGATTTTTTCCACGCATTCCCGGACAAGATGCCCCGGCAGAAATGAAGAAGGGCGTGCAAAATCGCGAGTGGGCCAAGCGTGCAAACGAAGCGGGCAGAGTGCACAGGTGTGTGTAAGGTCTCATCGGCTTCCCCCCCTCCTGCCTCCCCCCCCAGCCTTCGGTTGGTGCCGCAGCTTCTGAATCGGGGGTGAGGAGAATTGCAGTTGCCTCTCTCTCTCACACACACACACCCGACAACAAAATAAAAGTTTGCTTTAAAAAAAAAAGTTTGCTGTCTCCTGATGGGCTGGGGATGATGGGCATTGGAATTTGGGGCGGTAGGGAGGAGGTCGGCTTTAGAAAATGGTCCAGGATGTTGATCGAGTGGGTTCAATTTTAAAACTGCCAGTAATAGGACGGAAGGAGAGAGGGAGGGAAGGAAGGAAGGAAGGAATAGAGAGAGGGAAGGAAGGAAGGAAAGAACGAAGGCAGAAAGGAATGGAAGAGAGGGAAGGAAGGAAAGAAGCAAGAAGGAAGGGAAGGAGGGAGTGAAGGAAAGAAGGAAGGCAGGGAGGAAGGAATAGAGAGAGGGAAGGAAGGAAAGAAGGGACGGAGGGAAGGAAGGAGGGAAAGAATAGAACGAGGGAAGGAAGGAGGGGAAAGGGAATAGAGAGAAGGACGGAGGGAGGGGAGGAAGGAAGGAATAGAGGGGAGGAAGGAAAGAGCAAGGGAATGGAGGAAGGAAGGAGTGGAAGGAAAGGAAAGGGGAAAAGGTTAAAAAGGAAGGGAGGAAAGAGGAGGCAGGCAAATGGAAGGAGAAAGGAAAAGGGAAGCTTCAGAGCAAAGAAGCTGACTGGTCAACTCTGCAAAAAACAAAAAACAAGAACTTTTACTTTCTGCAAACTCAAGGCCGCCTGGAGCATCTTCTCCCTCCGCCTTCTTGGTCCCTGGCTTCCTCCGTTGCTAGGCAACCGCTCCCCTCCTGCATCCTCTTGGTCCTGCCCTGCGGGATCAAAGCTTTCCGGGCTGCTAAGTGCTGAGAATGGCTTTTCTCTCTCTATTTATTTGTTTATTTATTTATTTTTAAATGCCAGCCTCTTGACTAAGATCAGATTCTATATTTTGACTTTCCTTTGGCTTTACAAAATAAACAAAAAGCAAGAAAACAAGACCGGCTACATTTCTCCCAGCTATGAAACTGATGTAATCTTGGAAAGTTTTTTTTTTATTATTTGCTTTTTAAAATTATTAACTTTATATCTTTCTATTTTGTTTCCTACTTCCTTCTTCCTTAGTTCTTTGCTTATTTCTTCCCTTCCCTTTCTGTTCTGTTTTACTTTATATTAGTTCTTCTTGTTGTTCTTAACGCCGCTGTTCAGAATTATACATAAAAAACCCATTATATCTTTATATCCTTCTTTTTCGTTCTTTCTTTTCTTTTTCTTTCTCTTCCTTCCTTCCTTTCTTTTCCTGTTCCATTTTCATTTCTATCATTATTGCTCTTAAAATTCCCAACAATTGTACATTTTTTAAAAAAACCCATTCCTTATACCTTTTTTCTACCTCCAGTTCTGCTTATCTTTTCCTTCTTTCTCTGCCCAGCTTTAGTTCGTGTTCATTCTCCTTATTGCTCTTAGAACTTTCAATCTGAATGATACGTATAAATCCTATCTTTATGTCTTTCTTTCTATCGCTTCTTCTGTTTTTTTTCCTAATCGCACCTCCAGTTCTTTGTTTAATTACTTTCTTTTCGTCCTCTCCGTTCTATTTCAGTTGGTGTGCGTTCTCGGGATGGCTCGTAAACTTTCAATAAAATTTATATTAAAAAAACCCATTTTAAAAAAAAAACGAGAGGAGATGAAATGCATATTAATAACAGAAAGAGGTGTGGGTTGATTTTAGAAAAGATTCTTCTGCCAGGGAGGTCTGTACTTCTGAATGGGCGTTAAGCAACTTCAGATCCTGGGGTGTTTTGATCTCAGTTCAAACCAATGTTGAATCCAGGGAGAGAAAGCGATGGGTCCCTGAGGACTTTTGCCACGTTCCTTCCTGTAGCATCACTCCCTGGAGACCCCACACACTCTGTGTGTATAAGAAGATGCTTACACACCACACCCAATTCCCTTTCAAGCCCATCGTCCACGTTCTTCGGTGAGTTACTTTGATCTGTTATCGATTTTAAAATCTTTCCTTTCTCCTCGCTGGGCGCAACGTCATGTCAAATTGGGGTTCAGCCTCTAATGAAGTCTCTTCCCTCCTGTATTTTTCCTGTATTTTACTTTTTGTAAAAGTAGTTTTTTAATCTACCAGCTTTTTTTTCCTAGCAGCTGTTAGCTAGGAGAAGGGAGCCAAGCCTCCAGCTTTAGGAGCAGTCTACCTCAGAATCCTGCAACTGAACTGCAAAGAAAGGGTTTCCCCTTGTAGGTTCCCAGTAATGCCTGGTTAGCCGTAATAGCAATAGCACTTAGACTTCAATAGACTTATATACCTTATGTTCATGATTATTATATATAATAACAACGAACAATAATGGGTTAAATTTTAGTTATCCGAGTCTCAGCGAGTCTTGGAATCAGAACCCTGAGATTTTTAAAATTCACATTTTATTGCAATCAGGACTTCTGGCAGAGCTTATTTTCATTTCATTTATTTCATTTATTTAGACTTATATGCCGCCCTTCTCCCCAGACTCAGGGCGGCTCACAACAAAAATATAAGTACTAACTAATTTGCCAGATCAGGGCTTTTGCAGATAAAAAGCCGGTGCTTTGAACGTATGTAATAAATATTCAGTGGATCGTTATTCTAAAATATTCCTAATGATTGAATTCACAAACCTTTTCATGTCTGAAAACCACACCCGTTGCTAAGCAGGAGGCTTAAGCCAACCACAAAATTAACCAGGATTATAAGGAGTCATTATTTAACTTTCCAATGGTCTGAGCTGGCTGGTTTGGACAAGGCGGTGGCATTTTCAAATTTTGTACTTATTTATTCAGCTTAGTATGTATGGTTGACTCACTCCTTTAGGGAGGTTGAGCATCCAAGCCTGAAGTTTTAAGCTTATCCCTTAAAAAAAAAAGAATAATTTAAAGATACTGCGGCCTTGCTGATTTATCCTACACCACTTCCCTCTTCCCTTCTGGCCTCTGCTCTTATCAAAAATTGCAAAACCTGTATTTTTGCAAGCTCTTCTTTCATTGTTGTCCTTGCAAAGATTCGTCCATTGTATTCACTAAAACCCCAGGCAATGGGTCAAGGAGATGCCTGAGCTTTAAAATAAGTGGGCTTAGAAGATGGATGAAAGATGGATGGATGGATGGATAAGAGGCAGGGAGGGAAGAAGAGAGAGGGGGAGAGGGAGAGAGGGAAAGAGAGAACATAGCCAGGCAGAGGAGGGAGGCAGGGAAGAAGGAAGGAAGAACTGGAAGGGAGAGAAAGGAAAAAATGGAGATGAGAGGAAGAAAAGAAGGAGGGAGGGAAAAAATAGAAAGAGAAAGAAGGAAAAGATAGATAATATAAGATGGACGAGTAGATGGAGGGATGGACAAATTAGAAGAAAAATTAGGTAGATAGATGAGAGACAGTAGAAAAGGAAGGAAGGAAGGAAGGAAGGAAGGAAGGAAGGAAGAAAGAAAGAAAGAAAGAAAGAAAGAAAGAAAGAAAGAAAGAAAGAAAGAAGATGGCACTCAACTCCCAGAATTCTGCAGCCAGCACGCTTTCTAATTGTCAGGGTTGAAGTTCATTCACACAAACTGGGGGATTCTGGGAAACAAAGTGCACACATTTTCTAGGCACCCACGTTTACCTCTTTTTTTTTTAGAGCTGTTCCATTCCATTACCCCTTTATTTATTTATTTGTTTGTTTATTTATTTGTTTGTTTGTTTATTTATTTATTATTTAGATTTCTATGCTGCCCTATTTCAAGAACTCAGGGCGGCTCACAACATAGATACTAACATGCAGAAATCTAATATAAAAAAAAACATTATAAAACCCATCAATTGAAAGACCGATCATCCAAAACAGACATACAAACATACATACACTGGCTGGGGCCAGGTGTTAACTGCCGCAGGCCTGTCGGCAAAGATGGGTCTTCAATAATTTGCGAAAGGCGGAGAGGGTGAGGGCGACACGGATCTCCGGGGGAAGTTGGTTCCAGAGGGCCGGGGCCGCAACAGAGAAGGCCCTTCCCCTAGGCCCCGCCAGGCGACACTGTCTGGCTGACGGGACCCGGAGAAAGCCGACTCTGTGGGCCCTAACCGGCCGCTGGGATTCATGGGGCAGCAGACGGTCCCGTAAATAACCTGGTCCGATGCCATGCAGGGCTTTATAGGTCATAACCAACACTTTGAATTGCGTTCGGAGACCAATTGGCAGCCAATGCAGCTCGCGGAGTGATGCCGAAATGTGGGCATTTCTGGGCAAGCCCAACACTGCTCGCGCGGCTGCATTCTGCATTACCTGAAGTCTCCGATCTTATATTAAGATTGTTTTTTTTTAATGTACTCTGAATTTCACTCTGTGCTCACTTTCCTGTTCCAGAATACCTGTACGTGTGTGTGTGTGTGTGTGTGTGTGTGTGTGTGTCCTCAATCAAGGGAATCTCTGCCCAATTTCTGAATCTCTGTCCCTGCCCCCAGGTCCCATGGTGCTGCTCCCATGGTGATGCCTCCCTGGATGAGTTTGCTTTGAGGAAAGTCCATTTGCTCCAAACATTATCAACTTAGCTGGACTCTCCAAGCACCAATATTAGGAGATCACAGGGGGGGAGACATTACACTTATCTGCCCACATCCATTTTCTTTCCATTGCACAAACCTTATCTTAGTTTCTCATATTCCTTTGTAATGCCTCCCTGGCTTTGAAACAAGCACTTCAACTTTCATCCGGAATCCAGGCCCTGGGCAGGACAACTGGATTCCAACTCCCAGCAGCCACATCCGGCATTCCCAGCAGGCACAATCAGCAAAGGGGCAAGTCAGAACATAAGCAAAACACTCAACCCACCTGAAAGAGAGCAGCCAAGATCCGATGTGGTTTTGCAAAAAAAAAAAAAATGCAACTTGGCTCGCTTGCATGAGCTCTCCATTTTCAAGCTCTTTAGACCAACGGTTCTCAACCTGTGGGTCGCAACCCCATTTGGGGTCAAACGACCATTTCACGGGGGTCGCCAAACAACGCAGTCCACCATTTTTTCCCCCTTAGCTGTGCTACTCCCTCTTATTCTATTGGCTTTTGAAAGCCAATAGAATAGAGTCTCTTGAATAGAGTCCAATTCTATTGGCTTTCAAAAGCCAATAGGAATTGTCCAGGCTGTCTCCGCCCTGTTGAGCCCACCAAAAGTCCCAGTCGCCAAACGGTGCTGCCAGTTGTCTGCCGCGAAGGCGAGCTGTCTGGAACTTTCCACCCCTCTCTGCTGAGCAACTACTAAGAATGTAAGTAAAAGAGGGCCAGGGATGGGAGGTGGGAGGCCGGCGGGCGCAGGGAGGGCTGCTGGCGTGCGTGGGGAACAGTGGGTGCCTTACCTCCCTTGGGCTGGGCCAGCTGGCTTGGCTCCCTTGTCGCGGCTGCTCAGGAGCACCTGGGCCTGCCTGCCGCTGCCCCGAATGGGCGGTGGCCAAGGTAAGGCTCGCGGGGCAGCGGCGGGCGCAGGGAGGGCTGCTGGCGTGCGTGGGGAACAGTGGGTGCCTTACCTCCCTTGGGCTGGGCCAGCTGGCTTGGCTCCCTTGTCGCGGCTGCTCAGGAGCACCTGGGCCTGCCTGCCGCTGCCCCGAATGGGCGGTGGCCAAGGTAAGGCTCGCGGGGCAGCGGCGGGCGCAGGGAGGGCTGCTGGCGTGCGTGGGGAACAGCGGGTGCCTTACCTCCCTTGGGCTGGGCCAGCTGGCTTGGCTCCCTTGTCGCGGCTGCTCAGGAGCACCTGGGCCTGCCTGCCGCTGCCCCGAATGGGCGGTGGCCAAGGTAAGGCTCGCGGGGCAGCGGCGGACGCAGGGAGGGTTGCTGGCGTGCGTGGGGAACAGCGGGTGCCTTACCTCCCCTGGGCTGGGCCAGCTGGCTTGGCTCCCTTGTCGCGGCTGCTCAGGAGCACCTGGGCCTGCCTGCCGCTGCCCCGAATGGGTGGTGGCCAAGGTAAGGCTCGCGGGGCAGCGGCGGGCGCAGGGAGGGTTGCTGGCGTGCGTGGGGCCCGGCGGGTGCCTTACCTCCCTTGGGCTGGGCCAGCTGGCTTGGCTCCCTTGTCGCGGCTGCTCAGGAGCACCTGGGCCTGCCTGCCGCTGCCCCGAATGGGCGGTGGCCAAGGTAAGGCTCGCGGGGCAGCGGCGGACGCAGGGAGGGTTGCTGGGGTGCGTGGGGAACAGCGGGTGCCTTACCTCCCTTGGGCTGGGCCAGCTGGCTTGGCTCCCTTGTCGCGGCTGCTCAGGAGCACCTGGGCCTGCCTGCCGCTGCCCCGAATGGGCGGTGGCCAAGGTAAGGCTCGCGGGGCAGCGGCGGGCGCAGGGAGGGTTGCTGGCGTGCGTGGGGCCCGGCGGGTGCCTTACCTCCCTTGGGCTGGGCCAGCTGGCTTGGCTCCCTTGTCGCGGCTGCTCAGGAGCACCTGGGCCTGCCTGCCGCTGCCCCGAATGGGCGGTGGCCAAGGTAAGGCTCGCGGGGCAGCGGCGGGCGCAGGGAGGGTTGCTGGCGTGCGTGGGGAACAGCGGGTGCCTTACCTCCCTTGGGCTGGGCCAGCTGGCTTGGCTCCCTTGTCGCGGCTGCTCAGGAGCACCTGGGCCTGCCTGCCGCTGCCCCGAATGGGCGGTGGCCAAGGTAAGGCTCGCGGGGCAGCGGCGGGCGCAGGGAGGGTTGCTGGCGTGCGTGGGGCCCGGCGGGTGCCTTACCTCCCTTGGGCTGGGCCAGCTGGCTTGGCTCCCTTGTCGCGGCTGCTCAGGAGCACCTGGGCCTGCCTGCTGCTGCCCCGAATGGGCGGTGGCCAAGGTAAGGCTCGCGGGGCAGCGGCGGGCGCAGGGAGGGTTGCTGGCGTGCGTGGGGAACAGCGGGTGCCTTACCTCGGCCGGCGCAGGGGGCGGTACCACGCATGTGCGGCACTCCCGGGCAGGGAAATACAGGTATTCCTCAACTTATGACCGGTTGGGGGTCATGGCATTAAAAAGGTTGAGAACCACTGCTTTAGACTCTTTTTAAGGAAGTCTGCTCTGCAGGGAGATTCTGGAGGTTAAAAAAAAATACATACATACATACATACATAAACACACACACGCATACACATATAAATATGCATTTACCCATAGCTCTATAGATATACAAGGAACATTTAAAGAAATATTTAATCGATAATCCAATTAAACAATGAAAGGTTTAAAGAAACACATTCCAAATAAAGAGCTTACATCCGGGGGGGGGGGGGAAAAAGTACTTTAAAAAAAGAGCCACAGTTACAAACCAAGAGAAAAACTGCCTTTCCCCCCCCCAGTGAATTCACTAATATTTTCTTAACCTTGTCAACTTTTTAAGATAGGTGGACTTCAACTCCCAGCATTCCCTGTGCTGGGGAATTCTGGGAGTTAAGAGAGTCCACCTATCTTAAAAGTTGCTAAAACTGAGAAATAACCAAGTAGAGAGGAAGCTGAAGGTAAAAGCCGGTTTATTACAGAGGCCAGAAATTAAACGGATGAGTGGAAATAGTGCTGTAGAGTAAAATTGGATCGTGACCGCCACCCCCACCATCACGTGCAACTGATGGACCCCCCCTCCCCTTTCTCCTCTTCCTCCTGGCACCAGATCGTCCTCAGTGCCCCCCCCCCCGAACCATGGAGAACCCGCTGGAGGAAGCCCTGACCACCCTGCTGCAAATCTTTTACAAATACTCCAGCCGAGAAGGCGACAGGTTTACCTTGAGCAAAGGAGAATTGAAGGAGCTGGTGAAAGAGGAGCTGACCCTGGGAGAGGTAAGCAGGCTGGGGGGGGGAGGCTGGGAGGAGAAAGAGCCCCTCGCTTAATGGACAAAGCTCAACTGGGCATGGTTTTTAAAAAAAAAAAAAAAAAGCAAGAAACTCAACCTGGGGTTCTAGTCCTCATGATTCCGAGGATCGGCCAGGTCGGTTTTTGCCTCTATTGCGGGTCGTCCTCACTTTACCACCGTAGCTGAGTCCGCAATTTTGGTAGTAACGCGGGCGACCTTGTTAGCGTGCCCGATTTGACACCCTTTTCTGCGGCAGTTATTAAGCGAACAGAGCAGTCATTAAGCGAATGTAGTGGTCAGTAAAGGGAAGCCACGGTTCGCCACGGGACGGGCTTTCCCTGGAAACGGGAGGCAAGCACTGGTTTCCAGAAAAAGCGTCATAAATCGCAGTCACGTGCAAACGGTCGTAAACCAGACCCGTTGCCGAACCACAAAAACGTGGCCCTATGACCTCGGAGGATGATGGAGGATGTTGGAACTTTGAATCCGGGTGTTAAGTTCCTGTTTTGGGACTTGCTAAGCGGCCGGTCGTAAGTCCAGGAGCGCTGTGCTGTACAAACCATCCCAGGCTTCGTAATCATGAGGACTAGAACCCCAGGCTGAGTTTGGAACTGGCATGAAGCCCCGGGATGCACTTGAAGCAGCAAAGCACCGGATGAACAGATTCCGGAACTCGTTGCAGCATACTCCAATGGGGAGGATGAGGGCTTGGGACGGTATCTCGAACCCAGACCTTTCCTCTCTTGCAGAAAAGGAAGGATTGTGGGATTGACAAGCTGATGCAAAGCCTGGACAAGAATAAGGATGACAAGATCGATTTTAAGGAATACACCTGCTTTCTCTCGGCCCTTTGCATGTCCTACAACGAATTCTTCCAACAGGGTGCAAAATAAGAAGCCAGAAAATGGGGAGGGGAGAGAAAGACCCCTCCCCTGCTTAAGTCCTTCTCTAGGCATCTCTCAATAATATATCTGCTTAGCTAAATAAATAAAATACAGATCTTCCCAGGCCTGAGAGAAATGAAATGCAGAAAAAAGGGGAGGCCGGTAGCAAGGGGGCAAAATTGTGATTGTTTTAACCATTGTTCTTGGCGCTAAATTAAATTGAATTAAATTAAATTTCTGGGTGTCAGGGAGCAAAAAATTTATTCCGTCACAATCGCTGAAATTCAGAAACGCACGGCAGATTTTACAATCCTGGGCTTGCCATACAAGTACGAATAAACATAAACAATAAACAAACATTTGCAAGAATAGATCCCAAATTCAGCTCAGTTTCTCCCAGTGAGAAAATAAAACTAAAAAGAAAAAATCCCCTTTGCATCTCAAAAAGGCTTAAACTGACAACACAACAACACAACATTGTTGAGCTGGGTTAAACACAGTGATAGGTTTGCCGCACAAATCCCTGGCGGGCCACCCACAGCAAGAAGCGGGCGAGAAAATTCAGGCTGTTCAAGTTTATGCAACTTTTCCCCAACTCCGAAGGTGAAGTGGGAGAAGTGCCAGCTTCACACTTTTTGTGAGCCTCGCCCCCTCCCCTCCCCTCCCCAAAGTCACACTTTGGGCACATTGAGGCCAGTTGAAAAAAAAAACATTCACCAACAAGAAGTAGAGGCCGACCTCTCTCTCTCTCTTTTCATCTAGATAATTACTGGAAGACTTTGACCTAAGTCTGGATAGAGAAGGAAAAGAAATATGAATATGGATTTATTCAGTGCCTATTTTTTTCCATTAAAAAAACTGCTTAAAATCTAATTTTCTTAGACACAGTAGTCATTGGGAGAGGAATTATGATTCAGAGAAAGAGAAAAAGAATGGAGAAAGAAAGACAGAAAGAAAGAAAGAAAGAGAGGGAGGGAGGGAGAGAAGGAAGGAAGGAAAGAGGGAGGGAGGGAGGGAGGGAGGGAGAGAAAAAGAAAGGAGGAAAGGAGTGAAAGAGAAAAAGAAAGAAAAAAGAAAGAGGGAGGGAAGGAAGGAAAGAGGGAGGGATAGAAAAAGAAAGGCGGGAAGGTGGGAAAGAAAGAAAGAAAGAAAGAAAAAGAAAGAGGGAGAGAGAGAAGGAAGGAAAGAGGGAGGGAGGGAGAGAGAGAGAGAAAAAGAAAGGAGGGAAGGAGTGAAAGAAAAGAAAGAAAAAGAAAGAAAAAAGAAAGAGGGAGGGAGGGAAGGAAAGAAAGAGGGAGGGATAGAAAAAGAAAGGCGGGAAGGTGGGAAAGAAAAAGAAAGAAAGAAAGAAAGAAAGAAAGAAAGAAAGAAAAAGAAAGAGGGAGAGAGAGAAGGAAGGAAAGAGGGAGGGAGGGAGGGAAAGAAAAAGAAAGGAGGGAAGGAGTGAAAGAAAGAGAAAGAAAAAGAAAGAAAGAAAAAAGAAAGAGGGAGGGAGGGAGGGAAGGAAAGAAAGAGCGAGGGATAGAAAAGGAAAGGCGGGAAGGTGGGAAAGAAAAAGAAAAAGAAAGAAAGAAAGAAAGAAAGAAAGAAAAAAAAAGAAAGAAAGAAAGAAAGAAAGAAAGAAAGAAAGAAAGAAAGAAAGAAAGGGGGAAAATGGAAGCAAAGGAACAGATCAAGTTTCTAGCCCTCAGGATAAAACCACAATTATTTTTTTCCTATCCACCTGCTTAAAAAAAAACAACCACTAGGGAGGTGTTTCAACTTGCGACGGGATTTAATAGCAGCCAATTAAGGTGGGCTGTGAGATGTGAAAAGGAAGGGGAGGGGCTTCTTCTCTTCCACCCAATCAGACGTCTCATGGGGGCCAGGTTTAGCCAGGCTGAGCCCCGCCCCTCCCGATAAATCTGGGCTCCCCTCTCGGTGGGTCCACCACTTTCCCTCCTCCAGCCATCTTGCAAGACGCATCCATTTGGGGGTAAGTAATCCTTTCCACTCTCTCCTTCGGTTCTTCCTCCTTTTCTCCTTCCGAAGAATTGGGGGAACGTTGGAGAAAAGGGGGGGGCTGATCTTCCTCTCCACCCCCACCCCCCACCCTGCACCTACCCAAAGGAAAAGTTTCTTTGGAAAAGTCAGGAATTTGCTCTGGGAAGGGAGGAGAGAAAAACAACAAATTTGGGGCTTTGGAGTGGGGGGGGACAAGACCTTTGAAGATGCTGCCCTCCCGATGGAGCTGCTGCCTTCTTGTGCCTGGAGCCATGTGCAGAGTGCCACCCCACCACCCTCGTGGCAAACTCCTTGGCAATGGGGCAGCCGATAAAACTTCAATTAGTAACAATAATCAAGTAGGCGGCGTCCTGCCAGAGCAGGGGGCTGGACTAGAAGACCTCCAAGGTCCCTTCCAACTCTGCTCTCCAGCAGAAAACCAGACAAAATGTCTCCTTTTGCTGGAGAAAGGCTGCCAGCCCCTCCGGCCTGGGGGTTTTCCCATCCTGGGTGGGTCTCTAGGGGGGGCAAGGGGGCCACCCCACTGAACCCACGTCCTTAGTGGGTCCCCCTGAAAACCCCCTCCCTGCCATCTTGCCAGGGTGTGATGACGTTTCCCCGGGACAGCGGGAATAAGACACGCAACGGGTGGGGCGGTTGACACCCTTACACACACACTACACACACACTACACCCACCCACACACAGCTGAAGTGAACTTTCCAAAGGTTTTTTTTTTCTTTTCCCCAATTTTTTGATGCCCCCTGGTGGGAAAAGCTGGGAACGTCCGAAGGCCGGGAAATTGGGGAGAAGGAAAGGGGGTGCAGTTTTTCTTTGGGGGTTTAGAAAAGAAATAGGTACCTTGGAAACTTTCACACACACATATACACACACACACACACACACTCACCAACCCTTCTCACCGGTCCCGATGGGGAAAATCGGGGGGGGGGGGCTAAATTCGAACGCAGCTCTTCCACCTTCAGAGGCGCCTTGCTCCGTCTTTTTCCTTTGCTCCAGGTTTTAATTCCTTTCAGCCTCTTTGCCATAAGCGGAAAGAAGTCGAAGAAGTAAACTCTCCGGGATGGGGGTCCCTTTCAAAGTATTTCCTTTGCAAAAGGCTCTTTTGTCTTCCCCCCCCCAAAAATAAATAAAAATATTTGGAAATTCTATCCTTTACCAGCTGTCCCATGAAGAAGCACCAAATTTGGAAGGAAAAAACAAACAAACCAAAAACAGGATATTGCCGTCATTTGGGCAGATGGAAAAAAAAAAAGACGAGGAGTTAGTTCCAACGGAAAAAGAAGCGAAAAATAAGAATTTTTGCAGCTGAACACGACCCCTTTGGTGGTCTCTGATCGGACAAAGGCCCGGGTGGGGGTGACGCGACAGACGGGAGAGGAAGAAATGTGTATTTTTTTCTATTCATTTTTCTGGCGCTCCTGGGAGACGAGAAGCTCTGGCCTTGTCCTGGGCAATTGTGTCCCGAGGATGTGCCGGGAACTGCAACATCACAGCTGGCAAGGAAGCCTGAAAGCCAGGCAGGGCATGGCCAGGAAATCTCATGGCTTAAATTAAGACAAAGGTGAAATAGGGAGAAGGGAAGGGAAAGGCAAGAGGGAGAAAAGAGAAAAAAAAAAAGAGGGGGAGAAAGGAGAAAGGAGGGCCAAGGAAACAAGAGGGGAAGAGAGGGAATGGGAGGAGGAAAAGCAAGGAGAAAAGGAGGCGAGAGGAAGAAGAAGAGGGAAGAGGAAGAGAAAAAAGGACGGAGAAAAGGAGGGGAGGGAAAAAAGGGCAATGGAGACGGGAGAAGAGGAAGAAAGGAATGGAGAAGGGAGGGGAAGGGGAGGAGGAAAAGGGAGGATGGAGAAAGGAGGAGAGGAGAGGAAGACAGGAAAGGAGATGGAGGGGAGGGGAGGGGAGAGGGGGAGAGGAAGAGGAGGAAAGGATGGAGAAAAGGAGGTGAGGGAGGAAGAAAGGAAAGGAGACTGGAAGGGAGGAGAGCGGAGGAGAGGAAGAGAAGGAAAAAAGGACGGAGAAGGGAGAAGAGGAAGAAAGGAAAGGAGACAGGAGAGGGAGGGAAGGGGAGGAGAAAAAGGAAGGATGGAGAAAAGAAGGAGAGGGGAGGAAGAAAGGGAAAGGAGAGAGAAGGCAGGAGAAAGGAAAGCCCCATCGCTCTTCCCCCCCCCCCCATCAAAAAGAAATCAATGCCATCTGCCTGTCCGATCTGCCAAAAGGGAAACTAACACGAGAGTGGATCAGGCAGGCCCAGAAAAGCAGGAATTCTCTGGTTAGGTCTTACAAGGAAGCCGGGGTCAGGCTAAATGACCTTTGGGTGCCGCCCAAACGTTGATCTGATTTGATGTTCTGGGAAGGAGGAAAGCCCCCGGAGGCACAGAGGGGAGGGGAGCAGAGCAAGGATTCAATGGTGGTTGGGAAAAGTGAATTGTCAGGAAAAGAATGGGCAGGGGGGGGATTTTTAAGATAGACGATTCCTAGCCAAAGAGGCTCCACCAGGGGAAATGAGAGAGAGCGGAGGAAAACCCAGACAAGGAGAGCGTTTTTGGGGTGGGGAATTGGAGCCCAGCCCAGCCTGAAGGAGTCCCCTTTGCTCTGATAAATCTTTGAACGTGCTAATTAAAATGAAATCACCGCCTAAATGAAAGCTTCCATGGAAGCCGGGCCTCTCCCAAAGACCGGGAGGGGAAAAAAAGGGAAGAAATTCAGGATGATCAACTGACTTATTCAGATTCCAACGGTTTTCCTCTCCTGTCCCGGGGGATGAAAAACCCCCCAACTGAATGACGAGTCTACTTTTGGAACGCGTTGAGTCAAGTCGTCTTTCATTTTTACTGAAGAAAAATTTAAGTTGCAAACTTTTTTAAGAAACTCCCCCCCCCCCCCGGCAAAGTTTCTGGCCTGACTGGGTAACGCGTGCGAAGCGAGGCCAGCTTTGAAAAATAAAAACAATAAAAATAAAAACCTGGCTGGTGAAGAGATGAACCTATTTGATTTTTTTTCTTTCTCCCTCCCCACTAGATCCACTTCTGAGTTCGAATCATGTGCAACCCACTGGATAATGCTGTTTGCACCTTGGTGCAAATATTCCACAAATATTCGGGGCAAGATGGAGACAAGAGCACCCTCAGCAAGAAAGAATTGAAGGAACTGATCCAGAAGGAGCTGTCCATCGGTCCGGTAAGTGCACACAGGGGACCCCCCCCCAAAAAAGTTATTTTCATAACCATGAGGACTAGCCTCTAGATTCGGCCAACACCGACTCTTCCCAACCCCTCCCATCCGACAAGCCTTGCCATTTATTTATTTATCTTTCCCTTTTCATTCCAGAAATTGCACGAAAAAGAGATCCAGGGACTGATGGAGGATTTGGATCGGAACAAGGATGACAAGGTCGATTTCAAAGAATTCGTTACCTTCGTCGGCGCCATGGCCATGATTTGCAACGAGGCTTTGATCTCCTAGGATGGACTGACGGGGAAATGTGGGGAAAGGGGGGGCCTGAAATGAAACCAGCCCCTCGGGGAGAAAGGGTCGGTTACCCAATTTAAGAAGGAAAAAATTATAATTTCCCCCCCCCAAACTTTGTCTGGTCTTTTGTCTTTGCTCATCTCGTTTGGTAGAGGACGAAAGGGATCAAAAGGGTCCCAGGAAGCCTTATTTCCCCCCCACCACCACTAATCCCTAATTCTAATCCGCTGGGTGTGACGTCAAGAAAGAAGGGGGGGGTTACAAGAAAAAAATCTGTATAAATTTTGGAAGGCGCTGGTAGTCCTCAAGTTACGGCCATTCCCGTTGTTTAATTTTTAGGGCGGTTTTTTTTTGTTTTTTTTTTAAACTCAAAGCCCCTCCTGCCGAAATCCTCCGTGCATAGAGTAGAGCTGGAAGGGACCTTGGAGGTCTTCCAGTCCACCCCCCACTCAAGCAGGAGAACCTATCCCATCTCAGACAAGTGTCTGTCCAGCCTCTTCTTAAAAACCTCCAGTGATGGAGCGCCCACGATTTCTGGTGGCAAGCTGTTCCACTGGCTAACTGTCCTCCCTGCCGGGAAGTTTCTCCTTAATTCCGGGTTGCTTCTCTCTTTGGTCAGTTTCCAACCATGGTTTCTTGTCCTGCCCTCCTCTGGGGCTTTGTTTGTTCCATTTTATCCTGCCCTCGGAAACCCACCTCTTCCCAAGACCCCCAGCAAGTCCCATTGGGGCTAAAATGGGTCAGTTTGGTGGTGGTGGGGTGTTAACATGCCAGGGTGGCTGGCTGGTTCGGTTCCTCCATAAGAACCTAAGAAGAGCCCTGCTGAATCAGGCCAAAGCCCATCGAGTCCAGCCTTCTGTGTCCCCCAGTGGCCCACCAATTGTCCATGGGGATCTTGAGCAGAAAGAGAAGGCAAAACCCTCCCTTTCCCTTGACCCCCAACAAATGGTACCCAAGGGAATCCTGCCTGCCTCAACCAACATAGAGGCGGCACATGGACATCCGTTTTAATAGCCACCGATACACTTTGCATCCATGATTCTGTCTAGCCCTGCCTTGAAGCTGTCAAGGCTGACAGCTGTCACGACCCCTTCTGGAAGTGAATTCCATAAACCAAGGACCCTCTGGGTGAAGAAATATTTCCCTTTATTTGTCCTCACTTTCTTAGCTATGAGCTAACCTCCATGGTTGACCCAATCAACTGCTCTGTCCTGCCCTCCGGCTGAGCTCTCTGCGTGCGCTCAGGAATATTCTCACATCATTGCAATCTTTGATGGAGCCCAATCCGGCTTCTCCGGCGACTCTCACCACCTGTGGGGGCATTTTGGGGAGTGGGGAACCCCGCCACCGCACCTCAAAAGTGTGCACTGACCTGCCTCAAAGCCGTCCGAAAGCTGGCGGGCTGGGAAGACAACATGGACGGAAGGGAGTCGCCCTCAAAGGGGGCTGAGGCTGACTGGCTGGCACAAACCCACCACATACTCGCTCTCCGTTGTAGCCTGGATCGGTGATGCATACCACTGCAAATCGGAAGACAGGTGTGTGGCAACCTGTAACAACTGCCTTACTGTCAATATATTTGATTTGATCAGATGCTGTGGGCAGCGGGCGCGAGGCAGAATCTCTCTCATCCTTGGGAGTTTTTCACCAAAATAATCAGGTGGAGAAACCCACCCACCGAACTCTGTGCCTTTGAACCTGGCTTGTAAGGGGGGGGAGGTAAACATTTCAGAAGGCCCCCACCCCCCACACTGAAACAAAACATCCCTCCCCCAATCCTGTCCAAACCACACACGACATCATGATAATTCACATGTATTTAAAAAATAATAATAAAATCATTCTGGTTCGTCTCCTCCACGGGGGCGGGGGAGATGGAAAGAGGCAGCAGGCCAATTTGTGGCCAACCCAGCCTTGGGGGGGGGGTCTTCCCATCAGCCCCCCTCCCCTCGCTCCCCGGCGCGGTCTTCCACGTCTGACGGATAAGAATGCAAAGTTAGAAGTGCCTTAACTAGCAACTATTCTCCTTCATCTCCCCAGGGGTGAAAAACATGGCAGTTTGAGAGAGAGAGAGAGAGAGAGTGAAAGAGACAGGAGAAAAAGGAGGAGGGTTATGTATAGAATTCTTTAAAAATAAAATTAAAAAAAAAAACCAGCAAGAAATTGATTAGGCAAGAAAAATTAAGGGGGAAAACAACAATAACAAAAAGGTGGGACATTCTCTCTATTCTCCTCCCATTGGGAGACATCTTAGAGGGGGACGCTAACACGGGGGTGAAAAACGGCTCAGATGCTTTTACGCCGCCCCATTTCTTGATTTGAGGGGTTCAGAAGGTGACCCCCCACGATCTCACCCAACCCGGATACATCTGGGAAGGCATTCGCCTCCCTCCCTCCCTCGCTGCTTCTGCTCATCCGTTCCACCCAACGCTCGGGATCGGATGGATTCGAAAGCACGCCTCGTCGCCCTTCCTCAACGTCCCTCGAACCCGGGGCCAGCCCTGCCTCTGGGCCAAGCATGGGAGAGCATCCAAGCTGCTGAAGCTACGAGGGTCTCTCCCCAGGTGGCGGGGGGGGGGAGAGAACACGGCATTTGGGGAGGAAGCGAAGCGCGAATCGTCCGCTCTGTCTCTCGATCGGGTCCACCCCCCCGAGGACTGGCAGCGTGGCCGGGCCCGTTTGATTCTCGTGGCTCGTGAGGGTCCCGCTGTCCCTGCCGGGGTGGGCTGGGGGGGTCTCTCAGCACCCCTTGTGTTCACTGGAGCCGGTCGGTGCGGAAGGAGTCTTCGACGGAGGGATCGGTCAGCAGGACGTAAGGGTCGCTCAGCATATTGAGTCCGTCCAAGCTCAGCGGCTCGATCTTCAGATCCTCGTCCAGACCCAGGGACGCCGCGTCCATTTCGAAGCCCGGCATGCCCGCCAGGACACTGGCGATTTCTTTGGAGATGCCAGGCGGGGAATCCCCTAGGAAGGAAGATTGGACATCCACAGCTACACAACGGGGCGTGGGAACCAAAGATCAATCGGAGGGACCGGATCTGCAGGCAGAGGTCACGGTCCAGCCCACCCCAAAGCGAAGGATGCAGAACTCAAATCCACCCTACTACTACAATATTCTTGTCGGGAGCACTGAGGCAGTTCCGGTCAAAAGGATTGAACAGTGACATCACAGTTGCCTGTGGGGATGCGGAGTTGGGGGGCTCCTTTTGTGTCCCCGTTAAGTGGTACCCATCGGTCAACTCATGGCTACACACTTTCAAACTGCCGGGTCAGAAGGAGCTGCAGCCAGGGACGGGAGCTCATCCCATCTAGCGACAGCACCTGGGTCTCAAATGCCAGCCTGCCCAGGGTCCTAACCAGGTGGGCTGCTGTGCTCCCCGATCCACCCCGATCTTGTTTGGCGAGATCGGGGAGTATCCCGAGAGAGAGAGATCTCGTCCGCTCGAATGGGGAGCCGCCCCTTCTAAAGCTGAAGGCGGCCGCCACTTCCCCGCCCGATCGGCGGGCGCCCAATTCCCAACCTGCCGGCCGCAAAACAGAACGCGCCAATTACCCGTGAGAATGATGTTGGGGATGGGGCCGTGGCGACTGCAATTGCTCAGGTTCTGCCGACCAAGAAAGTGGGGATCGTTCGTGGCGCTGCTGCTACTGTTGCTACTATGGCCGCCCCCTCCGCCTGCTGGCGGTCCCATGTGGTCGCTCGGCGAGTAATTTAAGGCACCCATGTCCTCCGCGAAGGCGTTGCTGTTGAAGGCAAAGCCTCCAGTCGTGTTGTCGACAAAGCCGTACTGGTCGAACTGCGGAGGGGAAGAAAAGGCACAGGTCCCGTCACAAGGCGCCCAACGAGCAGGAGGGCGGGACTAGATGACCTCCCGAGGACCCCGCTGGCCGCTACGAGCCTGACAAATCAGCAAAGGGTGGGGTGGGGGAAACTCACGTTGCCAAAGCCGAAGTCCCCCAACGGCTGGTTGAGCTGGTGCTGGAGCATGGAATTAGGCTGGTAATGCGCCGGGTAAGGGCAGGGCTGGCGTGTTTGAGAGGTAGGGACGCCTCCGGACACCTGGTGCTGGGACTTCTGGCTGTGCTGAAGCAGCACCCCTGGCTGGTTGTAGGGGTAGGGCGGAAGCGCTGGTCTGCGGGGAGCTTGCTGGTGTCCAACGGTACCCCCTGGAGATGGGAGGGAAGCTTCAGAAAGGGGAACTGCCCCACAAGTGGGGGTAATGTGCCCCTTTGTGGAGGGAGGGAGGGAGGGAGGGGAGGGAGGGAGGAGCTCTTTGTATCGACTATGCCCACCTGCTCTACTAGGGGTAGGAAATCATAGCTCTTAGATGGATGTGGCTGGACCACCCCTCCTCAACCCTTGCCCGAATCTCCAGCCTCCGTGGGATTATAGGTAATCCTCGGCTTAATGACCACAACTGGATCAGAATAGATCCGAAGGGGCCTTGGAGGTCTTCCAGTCCAGCCCCGTGCTCAAGCAGGAGACCCTAGACCGTTTCTTCTTAAAAGCCTCCAGCAATGGGGTGTCCCACAACTTCTGCAGGCAAGCAGGTCCATTGTCCTGTCGGAAAATTCCTCCTTCGTTCCAGGTTGCTTCTCTCCTGGGTTAATTTCCATCCGTTGCTTCTTGTCCGGCCTGCGGGTGCTTTGGAAAATAAACTGACCCCCTCTTCTCTGGGGCAGCCCCTCCAATACTGCAATGCTGCTCTCGTGTCACCCCTGGTCCTTCTCTTCTTTAGACTAGCTGTACCCAAATCCTGCCGCCGTTCTTCCTGAGTTTTAGTCTCCGGGCCTTTAAGCATCTTAGTTGCTCTTCTCTGCACTTTTCCCCAAAGCCTCAACCTCTTTTTTTCCCGTCACGTGGGGACCACAACTGGATGCAGGATCCCCGGGGGGGGGTGGCTTAACACCGCCTCGCTTAGCAACAGAAAGGTTTGGGCTCAAGATAACGGTCATTAAGCCGAGGACTACCTGCACGCCGCTTGGGGATTGGAAGGGGGAAGAAGAGAAGTGGCTGGAAACAATCAGGGAAGAAAAAAGGGGACTTCCGGTTGAAATGAGATGGGAAAAGAAAAGTGAAGAACACAGAAGGGAGGAAGGGAAGGAAGGAAGGAGGGAAAAAAAGGGGGCCAGGAGGGAACACAAAGGGGGGGGGACACACAAAACGTTCCCGTCACAAGCCTCTCCCCCCCCCCTCCTGGGTGCGTACCTGGGTGATGGAAGACAATGTGGGTGACATAGTTGGCGAAAACTGTTTGGGGTGCTGTCGTCTTGTATCTCCAGCCATGGGGAGAGTCAGGGGGCTGAGGGGGACCCTGCGGCGGGGCGAAGCGTTCAGAGGGGTGTAGGAGGAGGCCGGGGACGAAGCGGTGGAGGAGGAAGAGGAGGAGGAGGAAGCCGGGCCCCCAAAGCCCGGGGGCGGATGGTGGTGGGGATGGGGCGGTGGGGGGCAGCCGGAATTGGCCGGGACCGAGGGCATCGAGTGGGCGCTGAGCAAGGTGGGGAGGGAAGGGTTGCTGAGCGAGGTGGACAGCGAGGGGGTGCTGAGAGAGGAAGGCAAGGACTGGCCGCTGAGCGGGGGAGGCGATGGAGGAGCTGCTGGGCGAAGTGCACAGGGTGGGGGCATTAAGCGAGGACTGCAGGCAGGGGTTACTGAGAGAGCTCTGCATAGATGAACACAGCCCTGCGGGGACAAAAAAAATAAAAAATGAGAACAAAAAGAACCATAAATCCATGAGACAAGCAACACACACACACACACACACACACACACACACACACACACACACACACACGGAAGAGGGATCACATCACAGCCTCCAGGACTTCCGGAGGAGAAAGAATGGCGAGCTTTTCTTTCCCCGAGCCGGCAAACTTTTGCTACCTCGGAGCTGGAGAAATGATTCCATTTGACACAAACACACACACACACAATGGAATAAAATGCCAAACATCTACAAGGACACATGAGAAGATGGATGGGGCACCTGCCTGGGTGCAACGGGGTTACGGCTTCGCAACCGACTCGGCCAGGAGCGAGAAACGAGGCGAGCCGGGACGAGAATCTGTCCTGTTTTGATAAATCGCTTGCATTTTTTTGGGGGGGGGGGTGGAATTGAATAAAGCTACCCGATGAAACTCCGGTCGATACCGACTTGAGGGTAAGCAGCCTCCTGACCCGTACCTGGGGGGTCGTAGCCGTGGCCCAGGCCCATCCCACCGCTGATCCCCAGGTGCGTCATGGTGCTGGCCAGGTTGCTGGTGCTGCTTCCGCCGCTCAGGCTGGGTAGGCCGACTCCTCCGGATCCAGGGGCGTAGGCAACGGGGAAGGAAAGTGCAGATTGGTCAGATCCGGCAGGACCCCCCCCGTGTTGAGGGTGGATGGCATCAGAGGCAAGTTGGCAGGCTGGTCTGGGACGGGAAGATGCTGCAGGAAGGAGAGCCGGAAAAAAGGGGGGGAAGAAGAGAAAAAGTGTCACCTGGGCGGGCCTTACCAACGATGTGTGTGTGAATTTGGGGACCTCTAAAACTTTTCTCGACTCCCCGCAGGTAGAAATCTCGCCCACCTTGGCCTGAGCAGCTAGCTACCTTTCTACCAGCGGTGAGACTATTCTTTCACCACGCTGGAAGGTGGGAATACTATTTCCAAGAGGGGCCTAGTTTCATCAGCTGTGCCCTTGGCGGCCTACAAGTCCTGCCCCTCGTTTGATCAACAGGAGAAAACTCTTTGATGGATTTGATGTTTAACACGCTCGGAGAAAACAACGTGGCGACGGGAAAGAGAATCCCACTGCTACTCACTGGATTCCAGGCACCTCGCAAGATCGGGGACGGGCGGAAGACGAGGAGAGCTGAGGAAGAGAAATATCCCGTTGTTGGACATGGGGAAGAGGGGATGGGGGCAACAGAGGAGGGGGTGATGGGAAGAAGCCACGAGGCCTCGCTTCTGGAACCGGCGAGGCACCCACCTTCTTGGTGTCCCAAGGTTTCAGCGACTGCTTCCGTCATCTAAGAAGTTCTCTTCGATGGAAGGCACTTGGAAAAGAAACACTGGGAGGAGGAAGAGCAGAAGAGTTAGGAGGCTGCCTCACTTCCCGCAAGGGAGTTTTGAGGAGAGGAGAGGAGAGGAGGAGGGAGGGGAAGGAAGGGAAGGGAAGGGAAGGGAAGGGAAGGGAAGGAGAAGAGAAGAGAAGAGAAGAGAAGAGGAAGAGAAGAGAAGAGAAGAGAAGAGAAGAGAAGGAGAGAAGAGAAGAGAAGAGAAGAGAAGAGAAGAGAAGAGAAGAGAAGAGAAGAGAAGAGGAGAGGAGAGGAGAGGAGAACAGAGAGAGAAGAGAAGAGAAGAGAAGAGAAGAAGAAGAAGAACAGAGAAGAACAGAGAAGAAGAGAAGAGAAGAGAAGAGAGAGAGGAAGAGAAGAGAAGAGAAGAGAGAGAAGAGAGAGAAGAGAAGAGAAGAGGAGAACAGAGGAGAGGAGAACAGAGAAGAGAAGAGAAGAGAAGAGAAGAGAAGAGAAGAGAGAGAGAGAAGAGAAGAGAAGAGAAGAGAAGAGAAGAGAGAAAAGAGAAAGAGAAGAGAAAGAGAAGAGAAGAGAAGAAAAAAGAGAAGAGACCAGAAGAAAGGAGAGAAGCAAAGAAAGAGGAAAGGGGACCAAAAGAGAGAAGAAACCAGAACAGAAAAAAGAGAAAGAGAGATTACAGCCTCTTCTCACTCGTAAAACTAAGAAAACAATTCACTTTAGGAGCAGATGCTCATCTCCTAAATTGATTATGCGAACAAGCGAGGCCGAGACTTGAGGGAGGGGGTGTATCAAAGAAAGGGTCTTACCTTTGCTATCCGTTTCAGTATCTAGGTAACCTTAAAAAAGGGGGGGGAGAAAAAAAGAAGACAATATAGAAGGTAGCATGAAAGATAGCTGGATTATTATTATCTTCCAGGCACTCCCCATCTCCTCCTCCGCCTTGCTCAGCTCGCGACCCCCCTTGCTAGGGGTCCGTTGGACGCTCCCATTGGCTTTCCCTCTGAAATCAGTGCTTCTCAAAGCTGGCCACTTTAAGAGGGGTGGGACTTCAACTCCCAGAATTCCCCAGCCAGCACAGCGCTGCTTTCAATGGCCTAGACTAGAGGAAGAACAATTTTTGGAGCATAGAAACTCAGACTTGAAGCATTAGAAGCTGTGTTTCAAACCTACGTTTAATTGTCCTTCCCCTAGTCTAGGCCATTGAAAGCAGCCGCTTCTCCTTAGACGGGACAATTAAACCTCCATCAAATGCTCATCTCGAAGACGCATCCTGCAAAGAAAGCCCACATCCTAGCCAGAGCGTGGCCACCGCCTCTCTCGCGAGACCCACGCCCCCCCCACCAGGCACTCACCGGTCTTCCGACTGGGAGGGGGGGCCGCCTGAGAGGGTCCCAGGTACATGTTCTGTGGGTTGGGGTTCATCACGCTGGTGTGGAGGGCAGAGTCCGAGTTCGTTCTGCTTGACGAAAGAGAAGAGGGCGGAACAAAAAGGGTTTTAAGGTTCAGATTTTTCCCAAAAATGATCCACGCTCCGCCTTAACGGAGAGGAAGAATCCTGAAAATGTGCAGACGATATGCATTACGGCTAGTCCTCGGCTTTACGACCGTTCATTTGGCGACTGTTCAAAGTTTACAGTGGCACGGGGGAAAAAAGGGACTTAGGACCGTTGTTTCACACTTACGACCACTGTCAAAATTGGTCAAAACTCAGACGCTTGCCAACGGACTCATCTTTACGACGGTTGCAGTGTCCCGGGTGGGGGGTGGGGGTTCTGCCGAGCAAAGTCCACGGAGAAGCCAGATTAACAACTATGTGACTAGCTTAACAACCACAGCGATTGGTTTAACAACCGTGGAAAGCCAGGTCGTAAAACGGGGCAACCCTGATCTAACAAAGGCCTCGCTCCGCGACGGAAAATTTGGGCTCGCCAGTCGAATCTGTATATTCGCATGGCACGCCCATCCTTCTTCCTCCTCCTCGCCAGCTGGCACCGAATGCGAAACGCGGCAGCCGAATTAATCCAGTGGGAGGACGAGAGGTTGGGACGTTAACGAAGCCGCTAGAGAGGGTGGTTTTGTGTGTATGTTTGTGTGTGTGTGTGTGTGTGTGTGTGTTTAAAGCTCCCTTTCCGCTCTAATCTTTTTAACAATGTCTCCGGGGACAAAACGGAGGGGAAGGGGAAGGGGGGGGAACGGGGAGAGGGCTAGGCCTCTGTAGCTCTTCCAAAGAAACATAATGGGGTTTATTGTTGAGTTGTGAGCAGATCAGCCTCCTCCTCTGTGGCCTTGTGCATTGAAGAAAGCAGCCGAGGGGAGGGGGAATGAGTGGGTGTGGGGGGGGGAGGCCCAGAAGAGAGAAGGCAAGCTAGATAAAGGAGAACCAACCTGGTGCATTTCCCCCCCCCCCCAAATTTCTAGAATTGCAGAAGGGCCGTTGGATCCGATTGTCACTGCCTGCGTTCACAAATGCGCAGGGCGCTTTGAGGCTCTGCAAACTGCAGCCAAGTTTACACAGCCTCGTGGAAGGGGTTCCCCTCACCCCCATCAAGCCTACACAGCTCCCTTTTAAGTGGGGGGTGCTGGTAGCCCTCCAGTCCTGTAGGAGATGGTGTAGGAAAGAGCCATTGGGTCCTGGAGGGTCTTCAAAAGGAGATTGGAAGCCCCAGGATGTCTGAAAGCTTCAGAAGAGTCTGATAAATGAGAGGCCCCTTATCCAGTAGAAGTCTACCCCCTGAATTAGCCGTGAGCGGAAGTGAAAGGCACTGATTTAAAACAATCATGTTAGGAGACAGTGATTCCTAAGATATATTTGAAGAGGGGAAAAAAAGTTTTTAAACACAGACCGATCAGCTAAGGAAACAAACAGAAACGTGGCGTCGAGGAAAAACACGCCTGCGTTTCAAAAAAAGAAAAACACACTGAAGACACAATCGAGGCAAAACAGAGAAAAGTGTAGAGATGTGGTTTGCGGGAAAATGTGCAGAGATCTGTAAAAAAGGAAATATTTCTCCCCATTTTCTAAGTTTCTGTTCAGAGTCACACAGGCCTTAAGCCTCCCAGAGAGTGTCTGCGGGAAGGAAGCACTGCGTTAAAGAGGGAGAAATACAAAATGGCTCACCTGTTGAGTGAGGCAGGCAGTCCAAACAAGCGTTCTTTCTCCAGAGGAAAATTTCCCCAAGGCATTGTCCTTTGCAACAAACGGGGAAAAAAAACAACAACACCAGTCACTCCAAGGTTGTGGGGAAAAAAACTGCTTTCCAACATTAGCTAGAATTTGCAGATCTGGGCTGCAGATCCACAGGCTGCCATTAGTGGGCAGCGACAGACCAGGAGGTTCCCGAATGCCTTTCTCGCCTTCTAGTGGCCGTCTCCATTTCTGCAAGCAAAATAGGGTCCCGAGAGTTGAGCAATTGGCCAAACGTGGGAAAGCAAAGACGGCAGTCGGAGAAAATGGCGAGGTCGTAAAATGGGGTCCGCTCCTGCGTGTAACGTGCTTTGTGACCATCACGACTTACGACCGTTAACTGCAGGGCTTGATTATGGTTGTAACTCAAGGATGACCTGTAAGTGACCGACGGGAAGGAGACTAGGATGAAAGCAGTGGGGAGGAAAAGTAAGGGACAAAGGATGGTAGCTGTGGGGTCCTTGGTGCTCTCTGAGCTGGGTTGTTTTCTTGCAGACGTTTCATGACCCAACTAGGTAACATCTTCAGGAAGGAAGAGGGAGAGGTTGTGAAGTGGAGGAAGAGAAAGAGAGGAGGAGGAGGACTATAGGGTCCTTGTGCTCTCTAAACTTAGTTGAATTCTTACAGACATTTCACTACCAAACTAGGTAATAGCATCAGTGCTACCCTAGTATGGAATGGGGTGTGCTCTCATTTTATACACCAGTGGCTTGCTTTGTAGATAAAGTGTGATAAAGACTCACCTTCTCCAGCTCGGTTCAGCAGGAGGGGACAGGTACGCCGGACTATAAGGAGAACTGTCGATGTGATTGGGGAGTTAAGGGCGACACAATGTAGTGGGACTTCAGCAAGTCCCCGCTGTAGGTCGAACCCCCAAAGGGGAATTGCTTTTGCTCGTTGGTCCCCGCAGAACCACCAGCCCACGGTCGGTGTGTGTTTATCTATTAAATTTATAGGCTTCCCCATCTCACCAAAGGTGACTCCCGGCGGCTAGAGTTGCGTTGCGTAGCAAGCAAAGAGAAAGGATATTTGTCGTACGTAGCGACGCAGCGGTGAGATCATCCGGCGGGGATCCCGCTGTACCCGTTCCACCAAGCCATGATGCCGCGTGCCCCGGGCTGAGTCCAGTGGAGAATGGAGGGGGCCCTGCAGGAGGCGGGGGGCACAGAGAGAGACAGTGTGGTTGGGACAAGAGGGGGTCTGTGAAAGTACCGGTATGAAGATCTGAGGCGGGGGTCTGCAAAATTGGGGAACAGGAACTTCCTGTGTGTCAATTTTGATAATTTGTATGTCAATTTCAATGATGTGTGTCAATTTCAATAACTCATGCATCAATTGATCAATCAATCGGAGAGGAGCGGCATACAAATCCGAATAAAATAAATAAAATAAAAAATAAAATTTCAGTAATTTTTGTGTCGATTTAAATATCAGTATCAATTGTATGTCAATTTCAACATCAACTGTGTCAATTTTGATAAACTGTGTCAATTCCAATACACTGGAACTTCCGATGTGTCAATTTCAATAATTTGTGTCAATTTCAATAATGTGTGTCAACTTCAATAACATATGTGTCAATTTCAATCATTTGTGCATCAATTTCAACACATTGTGCTGTCAATTTCAATAATTATGTGTCAATTTCAACAAGCTGAGTGCCAATAAAAGGTTGCATCTTGGGCTAAACCCCCTCCTGCCAATCAGGGTGGGGGACCCTCCCCCAAGCAGAAGAGCGAAACCATCATGGAAGAAATGTCAAGGAAGATCCCCGATTGTGCTTGCTTTAATGACGGTTACTTGAAACTCTGCTGCGCCACTTCCAATCTGGTTGACGTTGGGCAGCGATCCGCCGTAATAAGGTCCTCGGCTGTGCGCCAGTCGCAACTTCTGAGCCTGCAACTGAAGGCGGAAAGAGAAGAGGTCAGTGGTCAATTCACAGTGGGTCCGCACGGATTCTTCACTGCCCTGAGGAGACAGGTCTCTTGCTTGAGCAGGGGGTTGGACTAGACGACCTCCAAGGTCCCTTCCAGCTGTCATTCTATAATCCCAAATCAATTAGTCGGGTGGAACAGAAGTTGCATCCAGAAGTTGTGGGTGTTCCATCACTGGAGGTCTTCAAGAAGAGACTGGACCGCCATTTGTCTAGCATGGGATACGGTCTCCTGCTTGAGCAGGGGGCTGGACTAGATGACCTCCCAACTCTGTGATTGGATTACGGAGACCACAATCCTGTGTAACCCGTCAAGAATGCTCCACTTTTAAGAACCTGGATGTTTACCACAGTAAAAAAGCTCGGCACGTGGGCCATAAACACAACGCTCCCCCCCATCCGGAGCGGATCCTAAAAAGAGGGGAAATCTGCTTCAGCTTTGGATGCGAGACGGATCGTTTTGGGGCTAAACTGTCCCACTGCCCGCCCCCCCCCCAAGCCAGTGTGGAAGAATGATTTACACAAAGACACCATTTAGTGGAAGTTTTTATAACCCCACCGGAAAAAGTTGACCTGTGACTGTTTCCATACTTAACGACTGTCTGTCGCAGCATCCCAATGTCACGGGGGTCAAAATTCAGACGCTTGACAACTGACTCACATTTATGACGGTCACAGTGTCCCGGGGTTCCCTTTCTGCGGCTTCTGGCAGGCCAAGTCAAGGGGGGGGGAGTAAGGTTCACTTAACAGCCTGGCTGTGGCCAGGAAAGTCATATAACGGGCCAACACTCACCAAACTGTCTCGCTGAGCAATGGAAATTTTGGCTCAACTGTGGTCGTATGTCAAGGACTATCTAGAGATACTCCTGGAAAAACCCCCTGAGGACTGGTATTTCTGCTTGTTTGTCTATCTGGAAGGACTGGTTGGGGAAATATTCGGGACCGTCTCCTCTGGCTACGGAACCTGCTGGCCTTTCCAATGAAAATTAACCGGCTGTTGGCCGTACAACGGAGAGCATTTTATGCAGAGGGCTGGAATAAGAGACCACGATAGGCTTGTGGTTGAATTTTGATATGCGGAGTGAAGAAGGTCTACAAATTTAAAATGCTTGTATTAAGATGAATGGCTTTAACATGAAATTTTTTCTTTGTATACAGGTGCAAATGGATATCTAATAATAACAAATTTAAATTAAAAAAAAAAAGAGAGACCACGATAGCCCACCCCCCTCCCTCAAGCCAGCAGAAGCAAAATGAGATCCCCCCCTTTTTTTTCATGGGACTCAAACCAGACCCACAAGAACTGAAAACCTCACACACACCAAACATCTGAAAAGCAGCATCACGTGCCCAAGGGGACGATGGATTAGAATCTGCTGTTTCAGGAGCTACTTAATGTCAAGATGATAAACATTTCAGATTATTCGCCGTTTCCTTCCTTCCTTCCTTTCTCGACCATCATTGCAAAATAAAAAAATAAATAAAAGGACATCAAACCAAGTTTGCAAAAAAAAAAAAAAAAGTCTCGCGCTTGGACCCTGTGATAGAAGACTGTTTGCACCATCCCTGGGAAATCCAGGTTTTCGTCAAGTCAAAACAATTTTTTTTTCTTCCATAAAGGGGGGAAAAAAAGTTTTCTCGTAAAGAAAGGAGACTTTTTCACTGTCTCTTGTAGGAGATCTGTTTGTTCCGCAGATTAATTAATTCCACAGAGGGAGGAGGGGAGGAAGGAAGGGAAGAAGGAAGGAATAGAGAAGGGAAGGAATAGGAAAGGAAGGAAAGAGGGAAGGAGAAGGAAGGAAGGAAGGATAGGATGGAAGGGAGGATAGGGAAAGAAGGAAGGAAGGGAAGGAAGGAAGGAAGGAAGGAAGGAAGGAAGAAGAGGGGAGGAAGGAAGGAAGGAAGGAAGGAAGGAAGGAAGGAAGGAAGGAAGGAAGGAAGGAAGGAAGGAAGGAGAAGGATTGGATGGGTGGGTGGGTGGGTGGATGAAAGGGAGAAGGATATGATGGAAGGAAGGAAGGAAGGAAGGAAGGAAGGAAGGAAGGAAGGAAGGAAGGAAGGAAGGAAGGAAGGATAGAATGGGGTGGGTGGGTAGATGGATGAAAGGGAGAAGGATATGAAGGAAGGATAGGAAGGAAAAAGGCAGGGAAGGAAGGAAGGAAGGAAGGAAGGAAGGAAGGAAGGAAGGAAGGAAGGAAGGAAGGAAGGAAGGAAGGAAGGAGAAGGATTGGATGGGTGGGTGGGTGGGTGGGTGGGTGGATGAAAGGGAGAAGGATATGATGGATGGATGGATGGATGGATGGATGGATGGAAGGAAGGAAGGAAGGAAGGAAGGAAGGAAGGAAGGAAGGAAGGAAGGAAGGAAGGAAGGAAGGAAGGAAGGAAAAGGATAGAATGGGTGGGTGGGTAGATGGATGAAAGGGAGAAGGATAGGAAGGAAGGATAGGAAGAAAAAAGACAGGGAAGGAAGGAAGGAAGGAAGGAAGGAAGGAAGGAAGGAAGGAAGGAAGGAAGGAAGGAAGGAAGGAAGGAAGATAAACAAACAGTCTACTGGCTCCAGAGACAACATTACACTATTAGATGTCTAACCAGGTTAGTTCAGAGTCTTCAGATTGAGGGAACCATGGTCAAAACCTGGGAATTCCCTCAAATCCACCAGGCTGGACCAGGACGTGTCAGTCCCTAGAAGACTGACCAGACCATCTCGTCTTTGGCATCGGCCACAACCCCACAGCGGGCAACACACAACCCAGGGCATCATGGCCTTTTGTGGCTACAGCTTGTGAGGTGACGCCAACACAACGCCCCAAGATGGTGGCGTCTCTCCGATCCCGTCAGAATGTTTTCTTCATCCTCTGTCCCAGCTAATTTTAAACCCTCTCCGGGGAACCAGCTTTCCCAGGAGAGGCCGGCGCGAGGAGGGCCGGATCTGCCGGACGGAGGCAAAGGTCCAGTCGCAGCTACTTCAGACACACGTCGATCTTGGCTTAAAGCAGGTTTCGGAGTCAGTCCCGTTTCTAGAAGTCTGCTAGAAGCTCCGAATGGCTGATCTTCCAGCTATAGAAATTGTGCTGTTTTTGGGGTGCCGGTAAGGCCAAGTAGAAAGGGGTGCAACGTGAGAGGTGGGAAAGACTCCCCCTCCCCACTGAAAAAGATGGCCCCCTCCACAATTAACAGTCCTCGACTTACGGCCACAATGGAACTCAGAATTTCCACTGCTAAGTGAGTTTTGCCTCATTTTACCACCTTTCTCGCCACAATTGTTAAGTGAATCGCGGGGGTTCAGTTAGTGACACGGTTGTTAAGTGAATCCAGCTCCCCATGGACTTTGCTGGTCAGCAGGTCGTAAGAGGGGATCACGTCACCCCGGGGACATTGTGACCGTCGTAAATATGAGTCCGTTGCCAAGCGTCTGAATTTTGATCATGTGACCCTGGGGAGGTTGTGACGGTCGTAAGTGCGGAAAACGGTCATATAAGTCACTTTTTTAAACGCTGTTGTAAGTTTAAAGGTTGCTAAACGAACTGTTGTAAGTCAAGGACTACGATAGGTGTTCCTCCCACACTCAACGTCCACCCACTACTAGGACTGCCATGGGCAGATGGGCATCAGAACCCCAGATGCCCCCCATGGGGAGGGATGAGGAGCCCACGCATGGGAACGGTAGTCCTTTCCTGGGGAAGAAGGCGAGGAGGATGGAGTGGATCCCCTAGAGGGCTGTGAGCCACGGGGAGGCAGAGGATGATGGGTGAGGTAACCCAGCCCTCTCCAGAGACCACAACTCAGGCTAGGCAGAGGATGATGGATGGGGTAGCCCAGCCCTCTCCAAAGGCCTCAGGCTAAGGCAGAGGATGATGGGTGGGGTAGCCCAGCCCTCTCCAAAGGCTCAGGCTAAGGCAGAGGATGATGGGTGGGGTAGTCAAACCCCCTCCAAAGGCCTCAGGCTAGGCAGAGGATGATGGGTGGGGTAGCCCAGCCCTCTCCAAAGGCCTCAGGCTAGGCAGAGGATGATGGGTGGGGTAGCCCAGCCCTCTCCAAAGGCCTGAGGCTAGGCAGAGGATGATGGGTGGGGTAGCCCAGCCCTCTCCAAAGGCCTGAGGCTAGGCAGAGGATGATGGGTGGGGTAGCCCAGCCCTCTCCAAAGGCCTGAGGCTAGGCAGAGGATGATGGGTGGGGTAGCCCAGCCCTCTCCAGAGACCACAACTCAGGCTAGGCAGAGGATGATGGGTGGGGTAGCCCAACCCTCTCCAAAGGCCTGAGGCTAGACAGAGGATGATGGGTGTAGCCCAGCCCTCTCCAAAGGCCTGAGGCTAGGCAGAGGATGATGGGTGGGGTAGCCCAGCCCTCTCCAGAGACCACAACTCAGGCTAGGCAGAGGATGATGGGTGGGGTAGCCCAACCCTCTCCAAAGGCCTGAGGCTAGGCAGAGGATGATGGGTGGGGTAGCCCAGCCCTCCAAAGGCCTCAGGCTAAGGCAGAGGATGATGGGTGGGGTAGTCGAACCCCCTCCAGAGGCCTGAGATACAGGCTAGGACGCGGAGCGCAGGAGGATGGGTCTCCGGGTGCCGAACCCCGCCCGGGCATCCCCTTCCCCGACCGGAAGTGGCGCCCCCAGGTCAGCGGAAGCGCCCCCTCCCCGCGCGGGGCCCCGCTTACCCGGGTGGTGCCCAGCTCCATCATGACCTCCTCGAAGGCCGCCGTCTCCTCGGCCTGCCGCTGCTTCTGCAGCGCGATCTTCTCGCTGAACTTGCGCGGGTTGGACGCCGCCGCCGCAGCCGCCGCAGCGGCCGCCGGGGAAGACGAGGCCGAGGAGGAGGAGGAGGAGGCGGCGGCGGAGGACGACGAGCAGGCCCCGCCGCAGCCTGAGGATGAAGAACCCGGCGCGGCGGCCCCGGAACCCCCCGCCGCCGCTGCCGCCGCCATCTTGCGCCGCCGCCGCCGCCGCCGCCTCAGCGCCGCGGCCTCCTCCTCCGCCGCCGCCGCCTCCGCACGCCCCGCCTCGCGCAGCCCGCGCGGGGCACGCCGGGAAACCGAGTGCGCCGCCCGCTCAGCCCGACGGGCGGAAGCCGCCGCTGGACTCCCGCTCCCGGCCTGCCTCGCGCGCCGCCGCCCTGGCGGAGGCCCCTCGCGCGCGCAGCACGACGGGAGATAGAGTCCACCCGCGATGCAGACGGCCCTGCCCGAGAGCCCGGAGGACTCCCGCTCCCGGCGGGCACCGCGCGCGGCCTCGGGGGAATTTCCCCGCGCGGAGGGGCGGGGGAGGAGGCGGTCCCTTTGCAGGGCTTTTGGTGGGCTCCTATTTGGAGGGGGGGGAGGAGAGAGAGAGAGAAAACTCTGTACATGCCCAGAGGGAGACGCAGCAATGTCAGTTCTCTGGCAAATGGAGAGAGAGAGGGATTCACAGAGGCAGCCAAACTGGGAAGATGGAAGGTGGGGGTGGGAGAGAGAGCACTCTGTACATGCCCAGAGAGAGGCAGCAAAGTCAATTCTCTGGTAAATGGAGAGGGGGGAATTCACAGGCAGCCAAATTGGGAAGATGGGGGGGGGAAAGAGAGAGACAGCACTCTGTACATGCGCAGAGGGAGAGGCAGCAATGTCAATTCTCTGGTAAATGAACAGAGAGAGACTGGGATTCACAGAGGCAGCCAAATTGGGAAGATGGAAGATGGGGGGGGGGGGAGAGAGAGATCAAAAATAAGTGCAAACATTATTTCATTGGAAGTTTATTTTGGTAATACAGGACATTTCTGAATACACCAAGACTCCAAATCCTTACAAAAGATGATCCCTGGTGATTTCAACAGGTCCAAGCTCCTCACTGCAGGATCACAAATATAGTTGAAAGTAGTTTCACATACTTTATTGTTTAACACAAACATCACATCTTCCAAGCATATGCAACAGTTTGTACAATTCAAAACATTATACAGTTCTGAAGATAAAATACATAAAAATATCATCCAATATTTTAAGGATAAAAAGTCACATTTTTATTATTGTAAAAATTACAAAAGCAATGATAAAATACCATGATGCGTTAAATAGTTCACTAATTTAAAATGACATTTTTGATCAAAAAAAGTGAGGTGTAAAAGAAACAACAGTTGTCATCAAAAAGTTTCTCAGTGGAAAGAAAACACAACTTCACTTCAAATACATGAATATCACAACAGGTATCTCTTGGTGACAAGATGGTGATAAGAATGGATACATAAATGATACATAAAAACAGGCAAAATATTAAATATTTTGTTTACCATAAGCATCACAACTACTTAAACAACAGTAAAATAGGAATAAAACTCAACTTTATTACAAAAAATACACATCAAACAGAACGTTACCAAGTCAGAATCACATTTACAGATATTCCAGAAACAAAAAGATAAATGTGACAGAAGAAATCAAAATTGTAGAGGTGACAGCCACATACTGTGTGTCATGTTTATTTACCAGTCAAAACATAACTTACACATTTTAAACAGCAAAGGATAAAATTATTCCCAGGTGGAAAAATAGAAATCTTTTATCAGTCACTGGCCACACACTGGTCATTTAAAGGGGCCGCTGAGGTTTTCTTTCGGGATCTAAGAACCATCGCCAGGGCTACATTTACGCCAGGCAGAAAACGATACAATCTATCATCAGTCACCTGCACACCCAGCATTAAAAAGGGCCATTGAGACGTTTCCTCCTTCTAAGAACCAACATCCTGCCTAAATTAAGCCAGGCAAGAAATCTACTCAGGGTTTCAATGGCCGCACCTAGAATTTAAAAGGGTCACACAGATTTATTTTCCAATTCGAGCACCTAGCGTCTCACCCTAGCAAAAAAATCTAGTTATTAATTTCTTGAGATGGCAATACCAAGTTTGACACCAGATTTACTTTTGATTCTAAGAGATCTGGCTGCAACTGACATTATTTCTCAGGCTATGAAGGTGGGAGGGAAGCGATCCAAAAGGATTCCTTTCCAGTTGGAGACTCAGCTGGGGATCCTCAGGCACCGGAGGAAGCTTGTAGTTGAGCGCTGTTGACTCCTGCCCTGTGATTCGCCCTCGCTGCTCACTCAGCGACGGAAAGGGTCTCCCTTCCAGGGTGAGTCTCACAGAGTGTCTGCTCAGGGACCGAAGGGCCACCTTCTCATTCAGGGTGAGGGTCACAGAGTGGTAACTCGGGGGCTGGAAGACCCCCGTCAGGAAGGACCCTGGGCCACGCCTCCTTCGCCCCCTGCCCCTCGCCTCAGCCCATTTACGGGCAGCGTTCCTCCTCCGCTGCCCTCCCCCACCCAGTCCCCACCCCCCCTGGGCCCTGGGCCCTCTGCCCTTCGGCCCGCCAGTTCCCCTGAGGCTCTTTGTCCCGGGCCTCTGGCTGCACGGGATGAGTAGCCCCAGCCAATCGGGGGGGGGGGGCGGGCAGGAGCCACGGTGCTGCGGGGGCAGCGGGCGATGGGGGAGCGCAGGGCCTGTGGGCTGAGGCTGCTCCACACGCTTCGGCCCCTCCAGCTCTGTCCCCAGGACCGGAGGGGAGGGGGAGGGGGGCAAGATCACAGCCACTAGGGCCACTAGGGCAGCAGTCAGGCGAGGGTGTGTTTGGGGGGGCAGAGAAGGAGGGGCGGGCGCCTCAAGGGGGCTTCACAGCTTGGCTCACAACTCAAACGAAAGAGGGGAGGAGGACCAAGGCCGGTGTGGGGGGGGGGAAGAGGCTGCGGGGGGGGGCACAAAGGTGAACACCAAGGCCAGTGTGGCTTTTGCCCTCCCTCCCCTCCCAAGGCGCAAGCAGTCCCATCAGCCCCCCCAGCCATAGCCAGTTGCCCTCCCCTCCCTCCAAGGCGCAAGCAGTCCCATCAGCCCCCCCAGGCGTTGCCATTTGCCCTCCCCTCCCAAGGCGCAAGCAGTCCCATCAGGCACCCAGCCCTTGCCATTTGCCCTCCCCTCCCTCCAAGGCGCAACCAGTCCCATCAGCTCCCCCAGGCGTTGCCAGTTGCCCTCCCCTCCCTCCAAGGCGCAAGCAGTCCCATCAGCCCCCCCAGCCATAGCCAGTTGCCCTCCCCTCCCTCCAAGGCGCAACCGGTCCCATCAGCCCCCCCAGGCGTTGCCAGTTGCCCTCCCCTCCCTCCAAGGCGCAAGCAGTCCCATTAGCCCCCCAGCCCTTGCCAGATGCCCCCCCTCCAAGGCGCAACCAGTCCCATCAGCCCCCCAGGCGTTGCCATTTGCCCACCCCTCCCTCCAAGGCGCAAGCAGTCCTATTAGCCCCCCAGCCCTTGCCAGATGACCCCCTCCAAGGCGCAACCAGTCCCATCAGCCCCCCCAGGCGTTGCCAGTTGCCCTCCCCTCCCTCCAAGGCGCAAGCAGTCCCATTAGCCCCCCAGCCCTTGCCAGATGCCCCCCCTCCAAGGCGCAACCAGTCCCATCAGCCCCCACAGGCGTTGCCAGTTGCCCTCCCCTCCCTCCAAGGCACAAGCAGTCCCATCAGCCCCGCAGCCCTTCCCATTTGCCCTCCCCTCCCTCCAAGGCGCAAGCAGTCCCATCAGCCCCCCCAGGCGTTGCCAGTTGCCCTCTCCTCCCTCCAAGGCGCAAGCAGTCCCATCATCAGCCCCGCAGCCCTTCCCATTTGCCCTCCCCTCCCTCCAAGGCGCAACCAGTCCCATCAGCCCCCCAGGCGTTGCCAGTTGCCCTCCCCTCCCTCCAAGATGCAACCAGTCCCATCAGCCCCCCAGGCGTTGCCATTTGCCCTCCCCTCCCTCCAAGGCGCAAGCAGTCCCACTAGCCCCCCAGCCCTTGCCAGATGCCCCCCCCTCCAAGGCGCAACAAGTCCCATCAGCCCCCCAGGCGTTGCCATTTGCCCACCCCTCCCTCCAAGGCGCAAGCAGTCCCATCAGCCCCGCAGCCCTTGCCAGTTGCCCTCCCCTCCCTCCAAGGCGCAAGCAGTCCCATCAGCCCCCCAGGCGTTGCCATTTGCCCACCCCTCCCTCCAAGGCGCAACCAGTCCCATCAGCCCCCCAGGCGTTGCCAGATGACCCCCTCCAAGGCGCAAGCAGTCCCATTAGCCCCCCAGCCCTTGCCAGATGACCCCCTCCAAGGCGCAAGCAGTCCCATCAGCCCCCCAGCCCTTGCCATTTGCCCTCCCCTCCCTCCAAGGCGCAAGCAGTCCCATCAGCCCCCCCAGGCGTTGCCATTTGCCCTCCCCTCCCTCCAAGGTGCAACCAGTCCCATCAGCCCCCCAGGCGTTGCCAGATGACCCCCTCCAAGGCGCAAGCAGTCCCATTAGCCCCCCAGCCCTTGCCAGATGACCCCCTCCAAGGCGCAAGCAGTCCCATCAGCCCCCCAGCCCTTGCCATTTGCCCTCCCCTCCCTCCAAGGCGCAAGCAGTCCCATCAGCCCCCCAGGCGTTGCCATTTGCCCTCCCTTCCCAAGGCGCAAGCAGTCCCATCAGCCCCCCAGGCGTTGCCATTTGCCCTCCCCTCCCTCCAAGGTGCAACCAGTCCCATCAGCCCCCCAGGCGTTGCCAGTTGCCCTCCCCTCCCTGCAAGGCGCAAGCAGTCCCATCAGCCCCCCCAGGCGTTGCCAGTTGCCCTCCCCTCCCTGCAAGGCGCAAGCAGTCCCATCAGCCCCCCAGGCGTTGCCATTTGCCCTCCCCTCCCTCCAAGATGCAATCAGTCCCATCAGCCCCCCAGGCGTTGCCAGTTGCCCTCCCCTCCCTCCAAGGCGCAACCAGTCCCATCAGCCCCCCAGGCGTTGCCATTTGCCCTCCCCTCCCTCCAAGATGCAATCAGTCCCATCAGCCCCCCAGGCGTTGCCAGTTGCCCTCCCCTCCCTCCAAGGCGCAACCAGTCCCATCAGCCCCCCCAGCCCTTGCCATTTGCCCTCCCCTCCCTCCAAGATGCAACCAGTCCCATCATCAGCCCCCCAGGCGTTGCCATTTGCCCTCCCTTCCCAAGGCGCAACAAGTCCCATCAGGCACCCCGGCGTTGCCATTTGCCCTCCCCTCCCTCCAAGGCGCAAGCAGTCCCATCAGCCCCCCCAGCCATAGCCAGTTGCCCTCCCCTCCCTCCAAAGCGCAACCGGTCCCATCAGGCACCCCGGCGTTGCCATTTGCCCTCCCCTGCCAAGGCGCAAGCAGTCCCATCAGGCACCCAGCCCTTGCCATTTGCCCTCCCCTCCCTCCAAGGCGCAAGCAGTCCCATCAGCCCCCCAGGCGTTGCCATTTGCCCTCCCCTCCCTCCAAGGCGCAAGCAGTCCCATCAGCCCCCCAGGCGTTGCCATTTGCCCTCCCCTCCCTCCAAGGCGCAAGCAGTCCCATCAGCCCCCCAGGCGTTGCCATTTGCCCTCCCCTCCCTCCAAGGCGCAAGCAGTCCCATCAGCCCCCCAGGCGTTGCCATTTGCCCTCCCCTCCCTCCAAGGTGCAACCAGTCCCATCAGCCCCCCAGGCGTTGCCATTTGCCCTCCCCTCCCTCCAAGGTGCAACCAGTCCCATCAGCCCCCCAGGCGTTGCCAGATGACCCCCTCCAAGGCGCAAGCAGTCCCATCAGCCCCCCAGTCCTTGCCATTTGCCCTCCCCTCCCAAGGCGCAAGCAGTCCCATCAGCCCCCCAGCCCTTGCCATTTGCCTGCCCTTCCCTTCCGAGATGCTCGCTGTTCCAGCAGCCACACTGGCCTTGATGTTTGGTGTGTGCGCCTGCCCCAGCCCCTCCCTGGTAAAGGCATAAAATGCTCCGGCCTTACTACTCCTCTTTTGTTTGAGTTGGGAGTCAAGCTGTCATTGTGAAGCCCCCTTGAGATGCCCCCCCTCCCTCCATCGTCCCTGGGAGACCTCCAGAGAGACAAACCCATTCAGTGTGAGTGTCACACAGGGGAAGCTCAGGGATTGAAAGACCTCTACAAATAAGTCATCAGTATTATTTACACGATGGGTTGGCATGTGGGATGCTTCTGTGGCCCCTCCCAAGTGGTAAGAACTACAGAATGGTATAAAATCTATCATCTAAAGGTGAGTTGTGATTGATTTGGTGAAGAAGCATTCTTGATGGAGATCATATTCATTCTTGCGTTCCATTCCTTCTTCCATCAACGCCGCAGGCTGACAGCTGAGTCTTCTGTCTTCTAAGGAGGTGTAGCGTACACGCCTTTGAGATTAAAAAAAACAAATCAAAGTGACATCAGCTGCCAATTCTACTATTAAGAATGCACAATACACCATAGTTACTATTACCTCAGATGCAGGTATTACCCTTACTTACCTAGGCATAAGGGACCATCAGTTAGTGGGAGACCATCCACTCTCTCCATATCCCAAAACTTTGAAGATTATAAGACTCAGCTAAACTTACCTCACAGTGTAGGAGGTCACATCACAGCCGAAGGCTAAAACGGTTAGGCTGGAGACATTTTCTTGCTCTCTTCTTTTCTTCTTCTTTCGCTTTTCCTTTTTCTTCTGCCGTGCCCAGTAAGTCTTGTCCCTTTCGAGGAACATTGGCAACAGGCGTGCAAATGTTCCTCCCCTCAATCTCAGATTCAAAAATCTTTCATAGATCAATGGCCACATCTACCATTAAATAGGGCCGCTGAGGTTCTCTTTCTGGTTCTAAGAACCATTGCCAGGGCTAAAATTACACCAGGCAGAAAACTATAAAATCTATTATTAATCAGCAGCCCCATACTGGTCATTTAAAGGGGCCAGTGAGGTTTTCTTTCTGGTTCTAAGAACCATCGCCAGGGCTAAATTTATGCCAGGCAGAAAATTATAAAATCTATTATCAATCACTGGCCACACACTGGTCATTTAAAGGGGCCAGTGAGGTTTTCTTTCTGGTTCTAAGAACCATCGCCAGGGCTAAATTTATGCCAGGCAGAAAATTATAAATCTGTTACCAAGCACTGGCCACACACTGGTCATTTAAAAGGGCCAGTGAAGTTTTATTTCTGGTTCTAAGAACCATCGCCAGGGCTAAAATTACGCCAGGCAGAAAACTATAAAATCTATAATCCATCAACAGCCATGCCTAGGATTACATAGGGCCCCTGAGGAGGTTTTTTTTTGGTTCTAATAACCATTGCCATGGCTAAAATTACAGCAGGCAAGAATGCTCTAAAATCTATCATGGAAAGCTGAGTTGTGATTGATTTGGTGAAGGGGCATTCTTGATGGAGATCATATTCATTCTTGCGTTCGGTTCCTCCTTCTTCCATCAACGCCGCAGGCTGACAGCTGAGTCTTCTGTCTTCTAAGCTGGTGTAGAGTACATGCCTTGGAGATAGAAAAGACCTAACATTACTTCAGCTGCCATTGGAGTTTTACTTCTAAGAATGCACCGTACGCAGTGCTTACTATTACTTCAGTTGCAGGTGTTACCTACCTAGGAAGGACCATCCAGTAGTGGAAGACCATCCACCTTCCCTCCATATCCTAAAACTATGAAGAATACAAGTCCCGGCTAAACTTACCTCACCACATAGGAGGCCACATCACAGCTGAAGGTCTTGAGCTGGAGACATTTTCATCCTCTCTTCTTTCTTCTTCATTCTTTTCCTTCTTCCTCTGCCCACGTCCCTTTCAAGGAACATTGGCAACAGGCGTGCAAATGTTCCTCCCCTCAATCTCAGAGATTCAAAAATCTTTCACAGATCAATGACCACACCTAGCATTAAAAAGAGCCATTGAGGAATTTCCTTTCTGGTTCTAAGAACCATCGCCAGGGCAAAATTTACGCCAGGCAGAAAACTATAAAATCTATTATTAATCACTGACCACACACTGGTCATTTAAAAGGGCCAATGAGGTTTTTTTTCTGGTTCTAAGAACCATCGCCAGGGCAAAATTTATGCCAGGCAGAAAACTATAAAATCTATAATCCATCAACAGCCATGCCTAGGATTAAATAGGGCCACTGAGGGTTTTTTTGGTTCTAATAACCATTGCCATGGCTAAATTTACAGCAGGCAAGAATGGTATAAAATCTGTTATCTAAAGGTGAGTTGTGATTGACTTGGTGAAGGGGCATTCTTGATGGAGATCATATTCGTCCTTGCGTTCTGTTCTTCTTCCATCAATGCTGCAGGCTAACAGCTAAGTCTTCTGTCTTCTAAGGTGGTGTAGAATACATGCCTTGGAGATTAAAAAAAAAAACCCCTAACATTACTTCAGCTGCCATTGGAGTTTTAGTCCTAAGAATGCACAGTACGCAGTGCTCACTATTAGCTCAGTTGCAGGGGTTACCTACTTAGGAAGGTCCATCCACCTCCCTCCATATCCCAAAACTCTGAAGAATACAAGACTGGGCTAGACTTACCTCACAGCGTAGGAGGCCACATCACAGCCGAAGGCTAACAGGGCTTGAGCTGGAGACATTTTCATGCTCTCTTCTTTCTTCTTTCTTCTTCTGTTTCTTCCTCAGTTGTGCCCAGCAAGCGTTGTCTCTTTCGAGGATCTTTTGGCAGCAGGTGTGCGATTCTTCCTCCGCTGAGTCTGCAAAGCTAGAAAACCCTAACCTCTTTTTTAGGTCAACGGCCACAGCTAATATTAAAAATGGCCGTTGGGGTTTTATTTCAGGTTCTAAAAACCATCACCCTGGCAAGAAAACAATACCGCAATCAAGGAACGGTCAAAGAAGCTAACAACAAATAGCGCAACAAGAAACCACTAAGACGATTTTCAACAACACTGAAAGAAGTCACTCAAACATAACCTGACAGCAAACCACACTCCCTTCTCCTGGCACTGATGATGTTCCCTAGTTGGGTAATGAAAAGTCTACGAGAAAAGCACCAAGTTCAGACAGCACCAAGAACGCCTCATTTCAACTTTGAGCCATAAATATTCTTCTTTATTGGTATTCCCCGCATTAAATAGCATGATCATGTTTACTTTCAGTTATAAGAATTAAACCATCTGTCTTACTGTTGGTGTCTTCTTCTTCGTCTACAGGTCAGCTTGGATTCATGCCTTTGAACTAAAAAAATCAACGTTACTTTAGCTGCCACTGGAGTTTTACTCCTAAGAATGCACAATACACAGTGCTTACTACTATCCCAGACATAGGTGGTATACTTATCTAAACGTAACAGACCACCTCCCTCCATATTCTATAACTTTGAATACAAGACTCGGCTAAACTTACCTCACAGTGTAGGATGCCACATCACAGGGATTGCACTGGAGACATTTTCATGCTCTCTTCTTTATTCTTTCGCTTTTTTTTTCTTCTGCCGTGCCCAGTAAGTCTTGTCTCTTTCGAGGAACATTGGCAGCAGGTGTGCAATTGTTCCTCCCCTCAATCTCAGAGATTCAAAAACTACAAAATTTTCTATAGATCAACGGCCACACCTAGCATTAAATAGGGCCGTTGAGGTTCTCTTTCTGGTTCTAATAACCATCGCCAGGGCTAGAATTATGCCAGGCAGAAAACTATAAAATCTATTATCAATCACTGGCCACACATTGGTCATTTAAAGGGGCCAGTGAGGTTTTCTTTCTGGTTCTAAGAACCATCGCCAGGGCTAAATTTATGCCAGGCAGAAAATTATAAATCTGTTACCAAGCACTGGCCACACACTGGTCATTTAAAAGGGCCAGTGAAGTTTTATTTCTGGTTCTAAGAACCATCGCCAGGGCTAAAATTACGCCAGGCAGAAAACTATAAAATCTATAATCCATCAACAGCCATGCCTAGGATTAAATAGGGCCACTGAGGAGGGTTTTTTGGTTCTAATAACCATTGCCATGGCTAAATTTACAGCAGGCTAGAATGGTATAAAATCTGTTATCTAAAGGTGAGTTGTGATTGACTGGGTGAAGGGGCATTCTTGATGGAGATCATATTCGTTCTTGCATTCAGTTCCTCCTTCTTCCATCAATGCTGCAGGCTGACAGCTGAGTCTTCTGTCTTCTAAGGTGGTGTAGAATACATGCCTTGGAGATAAAAAAAACCCCTAACATTACTTCAGCTGCCATTGGAGTTTTACTCCTAAGAATGCACAGTACGCAGTGCTCACTATTGGCTCAGTTGTAGGTGTTACCTACTTAGGAAGGTCCATCCACCTCCCTCCATATCCCAAAACTCTGAAGAATACAAGACTGGGCTAGACTTACCTCACAGCGTAGGAGGCCACATCACAGCCGAAGGTCTTGAGCTGGAGACATTTTCATGCTCTCTTCTTTCTTCTTTCTTCTTCTGTTTCTTCCTCAGTCGTGCCCAGCAAGCGTTGTCTCTTTTGAGGATCTTTTGGCAGCAGGTGTGCGATTCTTCCTCCGCTCAGTCTGCAAAGCTAGAAAACCCTAACCTCTTTTTTAGGTCAACGGCCACAGCTGATATTAAACATGGCCGTTGAGGTTTTATTTCAGGTTCTAAAAACCATCACCCTGGCAAGAAAACAATACCGCAATCAAGGAACGGTCAAAGAAGCTAACAACAAATAGCGCAACAAAAGACCTCCAAGACCATTTTCAACAACACTGAAAGAAGCTACTCGAACATAAACTGACAGCAAACCACACTCCCTTCTACTAGCACTGATGATGTTCCCTAGTTTGCTAATGAAACGTCTACAAGAAAACCACCAAGCTCAGAGAGCACCAAGGACGCCTTATTTCTAGTGTGAGGCGATTCCAAAGGATCGCCTTCCAGTTTGAGTCTCACTGAGGGGGTCCTCAGGCACTGGAGGAGTGGACCCTGTTCACTCTACCAGTGTGATTTGCCCTCAGTGTGTGCTCAGGAACTGAAAGGGTCACCCAGCCCCACCCCAGAAAGGACTTCCAATGTGAGTCTCCCACAGTGTTTGCTCAGGGATTCAATGAGACAGGTAGCAGTTTGCTTCCCCGGCTCATTCAGTGTGAGTGTCACAGAGTGGAAGCTCAGGGACCGAAAGACCTCCACCAAGGGGGGCATCACAACCATCGCCATGTCTGTGGGTATATGGGATGCTCCTAGGACCCTGTCTAATTCTAAGAACCGCAGCTAATACCTAAAATTGTGATAGCTCAGATTTTTTTTTTACCATTGATACTTTGTAAACAATTTTTGCAGGAATAAACATATTGCAAACAGTATCTGCCAGGCTTTCACACTTTCATGATATACTGGAGAATGAATTAAACCATCTGTCTTACTGTTGATGTCTTCTTCTTCGTCTATATGGATTCATGCCTTTGAAATAAAAAAAAAATCAACATCACCAAATGACCAGCTTATGTTCAAAGACTAGAAAAGCAATCAATTAAAAGGGGATTTTTGTGTTTTATCCTACGAGTGAAAGAAAATATACAATGAATATACATTGTCCCCTTGAGAATTCTTCAGACCATGCAACTAGTGGTCTTTTACATGTTTTGCTTCATTTAAGGACTTGAGCCTTGACTAAAATTTCCTCAGGTCCCAAGAGTTGACTTGGGAGAAAATAAGGGCAACTCCAGGTACTGAAGCAATTTCCTGAGAGTTAAGCCAGGTCCTGGGCCTGAAGTAATTTTAGTTAACTTTCACCTCTACTTACTTAAAGTACTTTTTAGCCTGCAAGGACATGGCTAAGATTTTTTCAGACTTTACCCCCAAGCTAATTTTAACTCTTATTCCCTGTGGTGGTTTGGGTCCCTTTTAAAAGGACATAATAATAAAGTTGGAAGGGACCTTGGAGGTCATCTAGTCCAACCCCCTGCTCAGGCAGGAAACCCTATACCATTTCAGACAAATGGCTGCTCAGGCTGAGATTATCTCAGGTTCCACCAGTATTTTACTCTAAGAACCTGAGCCTTGGCTAAAATTACTTCAGGCCTCCAGAACTGACTTTATTTCAAGAAAATAAGTCCAATTCCCTGACCTGAAGTAATTTTAGTTAACTTTTTTATTTAGTTACTTGAAGTAGCTAGTCCTCTACATATTTTGCTTCTTTTAAGGACCTGAGCCCACTAAAGTTACCTCAGGTCCCAAGAAATCACTTTATTCCTGAGAGCAAGGTCAGCTCCTGAGTAATTTTATCTTTACCTTTAAAAGCATTTTTAATTCTGACTTACCTATGGTGGTTTGGTCCTTCTAAAAGGACATGGCTGAGATTAGCTCAGATTCCACCAATATTTTAAAATGCACGCCTTGGCTAAAATTACCTGAAGAATTCTTCAAGAGCTGACTTTATTTCAAGAAAGTAAGGTCAAGTCCAGGACCTGAAGTAATTTTAGTTAACTTTTACCTTTAGTTACTTGAAGCCACTAGTCCTCTACTTGTTTTGGTTCTTTTAAGGATTTGAGCCTTGACTAAAACTTCCTCAGGTCCCAAGAGCTGCCTTTATTCAAGGAAGGGCAACTCCAGGGACTGAAGCCATTTTGCTTTTCGGCTAATTTTAATGCTTGTCCACCTGTGGTCATTTAGCCCTTTGAACTGCACCTGCCTAAAATGGCTTCAGCTTCCTGCAAGGATGTGGCTAAGATTATCTCAGACTTTACTCCAAAGCTAATTTTAACTCTTATCTACCTGTGGTGGGTTGGCCCTTTTTTTAAAAAAAGGACATGGCTGAAATTACCTCAGGTTCCACCAGAATTTTAAGAACCTGCGCTCTGGCTAGAATTATTTCAAGACACGGCGGTTTCCGTTATTCCCCGAGGGAAAGACTGAGAATAAGTATCTTTAGTGACCTTTGAATAAAGCAGCCTTGAGGTATTACCTCAGCCCCCCCTGGCGTTTTACTCGCCGCGCTTAGAATCACCACAGGTGCTATTAATTAGCTCAAGAACTCGCGCCCCCCTCAGTATCTTACACCCTAGGAAAGTCTCCGCTAGAGTTACCTCAAAGCTCAAAAGGCCCTGCCCGGCCTCGAGCTCGAGGGCTTAGGCCGCGGGAGCGCCGGAGAGAGACATTTCAGCCCCCCGGCGCCCCGCAGCAGCGACCCTTTCGGGCACCGAGAGACGCGGGAGCGGCGTGGCAGCGCGCTAGCTTCGCTTTTTGCACGAGGAGCCCGCCGACTTTTTAAGGGTCCCCGCCTTTCGGAGAGAGGAGAGGCCGCTCAGCCAATCCGAGGGACGCGTTTTCGGAGCAGCCAATCATGGGCGTGATGGGCGTGCAGACAGGAGCCCGCGAGGCGGCCCCAGGTCGCTGGGCGGGAAAGGCGCGCGCTCGCTCGCGTGCAAGCACAGGTGCGATCGCTCGGCTGCTTCCCCGGCTCGCGGGGCGGTTGCCATGGAGACGGCGGCGGAGCGCGGGAAGGCTCATCACGGCCAGGTGGGCTTCGGCCGCACAGGTGAAGGCGATTAGGCGGCCAGGCTGGGTGCGTGTGTGTGTGTGTGATGCCTTCTTCTCAAGGCTTCGCCCCACCTCCGAGGGGACCCTTGGACTACAAACCCCATCCGCCAGGCAGCCAGCGGGTCTCCCCTTGTGCATGGGAGGCCCAGTTTTTAAAACACCCCCAACATTTTTGCAGCAGTGCTTTTTAGGACAGAGAGATCCCGAGGGTGACTTTGGGCTTCTGCTGAGGAAGGCTTTGGATTGCAAGTCCCATCAGCCACCTCCAGGTGGGGGGTGTTGATAGGAAGGGTCCCTTCTGGCAACAGAGCTTTTTTTTTTTGCTCCTGTTGAGCAGGTCTCCCCCCCCCCCGCTTAAAATGCTCACTGTTTTTACAAAAAAAAAATCTGAAAATGCAATACATACAAAAAATAATAAAAATGAAATTATGGTTCTATGTACAGTATAGGAGATACTTTGGACTACAGGTCCCATTAACTGGCCTTGGGGGGGGATGATGGGGATTGCCTCTCTTGCAACAGATTGCCCTTCTGGTCGGTGGGTCATCCCCTCCACCTAAAATTCAAAGCTCTTTTTCTATTTTTTTGTTTCCATCTTCTCCACCCTGTCACAATCTTGCCAGGCAGCCCTTGGTTTTATTTTGAATTTGTTGTTATTATTATTTTCAGTCTTTTTTTCTTTTAAGAAAAAAACAACAACCCAAGACTGATTTGCTTGGCTTTGCTTTTCTAGGGATTCTGCTAACATGTTATAATAAAGACATGCTGTCTTGCCCAGTGAAAGAAATGGACTCAAATTTGAAACTATTTCTTCCCTTTTTCTATTATTGTAACTTTTCTGTGCCAGAGTTAAATGTTTTCAAAAGAAGCCGGATACATTTATATCCCCATCATAAGGATTTTATTTTTAATGAGACCCCTCTCAACATTTTCCACCAAGTTGCGCCCTCCAGATAGGGGCCTATATACCATTTCAGACAAATGTCTATGGCGATTCTCAGTCATCCAGGACATGGATGTCCCAAAGGTGGTTTTTCAAGACGCAACTGGACTTTCTTGTTTTTCCTTGAAGATGTTTCGCTTCTTCAGCTCTGACTTATATAAGCGGTATATAAGTCTAAGTGCCATTATACACTTTGTTCTAAGCCCAGCAGCGCTAAGCAGCTTTTGGCTTCTGGACTGGTTCAGGATGTTTTGTTTGTCTGTCTCCTGATTCTCCCGAGGCGGATCTGCTTTTTTCAGTTTTGTGTCATAGCCTAGATAGGATCTGCTTGAGCAGGGGGCTGGACTAGAAGACCTCCAAGATCCCTTCCAGCTCTGTTATCCTTCCTTCCTTCCTTCCTTTCCTTCCTTCCTTCCTTCCTTCCTTCCTTCCTTCCTTTCCTTCCTTCCTTCCTTTCCTTCCTTCCTTTCCTTCCCTTCCTTCCTTCCTTCCTTTCCTTCCCTTCCTTCCTTCCTTCCTTCCCTTCCCTTCCTTCCTTCTCACTGGAGGTTTTTAAGAAGAGACTGGACAGTCACTTGTCTGACATGGTATAGGATCCCCTGCTTGAGCAGGGGGCTGGACTAGAAGACCTCCAGGGTCCTTCCAGCTCTATTCTGTTTCTGATTCAGCTTGTAAAATCAGGAGCGACTCACGAACTGCCTAACTTCCCCCAGTTCTGCTTTCCCCAATTGTGGTCATAAGTCTGAGGAATAACCGGTAAGAGAAAGGAAGCTAAACTCTTTCAAGCCACGCGAGTCAGCCTGACACTGCTTCACTGCTTAGGAAGCACTCTCGCTAAATGTAATAAATCTTAATTGAGGGAGCAGCCTGAACTCTCTTGGCACGACCCGTTTTTGTAGCCCGAAGCTACTGCTGCCTGTCCCAGCAGGGCAGACTTTTTGCAAATGAAGCAAGCATCATTTAAAAAAACCTAAAAAAAACACAACTCAGCAGTATTAAAGCACAATTAAACTCTGGCAGCAGCAAAAGCACAAAGGGTGCTCGTGTCTGTGCAGCATACGTGGGGTTGTTGTTTTTTTTTAAGGAAAACCCCCCCCCAAAAATTAAGTGCCTTTTTGCAGGATAAATTGGCCCCTTTCAAAGCTAGTGCTAGGTTAAAAAAAATACCCCCCCAAATGCCAATTAGAGCACACTAAATTGAACCCTGGGTCTATTCCATTGTGCATTAATTAAGATTTAGAGCGGAGGAGGGCGGATCAGCCAGCATGGTGCTCCCAGGGGAGGTCAATTCTCAATATTTATTTTTTTTACTTAGGGGATAAAAGCCTTTGAGGGTTTGATGCTGGGCCTTAACTACAGCTATTGTATTACTTAGAGGGGGGGAAATAACGTGATAAAAAGTGGGGAGGGCTGCTCTGAATCCCTCTGCCACTCAGATGACATATTCCTCCTAAGGACTAGAAACTTGGAAGTTTGGAAGCAATCCACTCCCCTGAAAATAATCCACTACACCGACAGATAACACGGCTCACTTATAGTTCTAATTTGATCCCAGATCTCCAAGTTAATGAAAGCACTGGAAAAAAAATCCACCAGGGATCTGTTCCCCCCCCCCGCACCCTAAACCCCCTCCCACAACAGGAATGAACACCACACAGGAACCAAACGGCATGTAGTTAAAATAAAAAATGCTTTTATTCGATTTGCTCTAACCTAAGCAGAGTCCCAGCTTGCCAGTTCCACTCAGCGCAATCACACAATTTCCCCTTTGCTAAGAGAGTTGCCGTCTCTCCTCGCAATCCCTCTGAATACGCCCCCCACCCCCATTGCAAACTGGGATGCTGCAGAATCGCAAAAAAACCCCAAACAAACAACAAAAACAACCCCCAAATTTGCTAGATGCATCGGATTCTCTCTCCCATCCTCCCCAGCAGGCTGGGGACGATGGAAGTTGTCTTAATTAGGACAGGCTGTCTTAAGGGCACAACTGGGCAGAGGGGGTAAGTAAAATAATCTCTGCCACGAGGAATGAAAACTTTCAAAACTTTTTTAAAATGTAAAAAAAAGGGGAGGGGGAGAATTGCTCTGCCCTTCACTCCCAAATAGATTTTTCCACTCAATAAAACGCACAAAAATTGACGGTCTCGTGCTCCTTTTGCCCCCTTGCCCTCCCCGTTCACGGGATGCTTTCCGAGCAACCTGGTTAGTTTCCTCGTTCTGCAAGCATCACAACCGGGCAACGTGACACCGACTGCCTTAGGCTGCCCATGGTGACTTATTCAGCTGCCCACGGTTCAACCACAGCTTGATGTAACCAGCCTCTCCATAAGCCATCAAGTGGTGCTGGGTTAACCTGTCTCCCCATGTGGGTCAAACCGTATACATTTTAAGGCACTGGAAAAAATTTAAGGCAAAGTGGTTCTCTCACTCCGTTGGCACCAAAAATATCTTTTTTCCCCCCTTCCCCATCCCAACCCGATTTATTAACGAACCCAAACAGCCCCGTTTTCAACCAAATTGAAAACATTCCTAGCCCCACTGCGGAGCTCCAGAATTACCCAGTGGAAAATATTGGGAGTTTTCAACAGAGCGGAGATGCGGGAATCTTCCATTCTCTTCCTCCGGGATGGATTTGCAAGTTTGGAGGAGGGATTCAAAGTCACAGGAGCTCGCTGCCAGTTTTTTGAGCTGAGACGATTGCAAGAGTGATAAGAGTCGTTTTTGGCACCGGGGGAAAAACGGGGGGACCAAGAAAAAGTTTGGCTAAGTCTGTAAGGAGGAATCGGTGGCGTGGAAGAGGTGGTTCTCCCCGCAGAGTGTACCTGGCAGGGGCTGGTTTTTGTCCCCTCCCCGGCCCCACGCCAACCCCCACCCACTCCACTCAGACTTTCACAAACAAAACGCTGGTGACGAGAGTGAATCCCAGCAGCAGAACGATAACCTTGAGGATGCGCTGCTCGGAAGAGCCGAGTTCGTGGGGCAGAATCTCCAAGAAGGTGATGTAGACAAAGGTCCCCGTGGCTAGGCCTTCCAGGACGCTGCGGGAGAGGCGGGACAGGGCAGCCATGGGGACCTCGGTCAGAGCCACCCCCAGCCCGATGCCGAAGGGGGACATGGCGGAGAAGATCACCAGGCAGACGGCCACCACGCGGGGACGCAGCCTCCCTTGCAGCAGCTTGAGGCTCAGGCTGAAGGCGATGGCTCCCTTGTGGATCAGGAGGGCCAGGCAGATCTCCAGCGCTTGGGTGCCGTCTTCCTGCAGACCCACGGCCAGCCCTTCAAAGACCGAGTGCAGCGAGAGAGCCAGGAAAAGGACCACCAGGCGGATGGCCGAGTGGGCGTTGAAGTCCACGTGGACGTGGGTGCGCTCGCCAGCCAGGCGGTCCCGAGCGAACGGGGGCCGCTGGGATCCCTCCGGACAAGCCAGCTCCTGCCGGGAGGGGTGCTGATGGGAAGCAGAGCTCAAGAGAGCTTCGGTCTCCTCCAGGGATCCTGAAGGGTCCTTGTAAGCCAACACAATCTGCTCCAGAACCAGAACGATGAAGAAACCCATCGCCAGGATGAATTCCTGTAAAGGGAAGCGGAGCTGTCCGGGGAAAGAGAGAGAGAGAGAGAGAGAAGGAGACATCAGGGGGTTGGACTAGATGACCTCCAAGGTCCCTTCCAACTTATTATTATTATTCTGCTCCGGATTCTGCCTTTCCCTTTGAAGCTAGACAGGAAACCCAATTATCTTGAAGCGCTGCTGGGAAGGACGACTCTCACACAGAAGAAAAGCAAGCCGGAAAATCAAAATGCAATGGTGAGAGAGAGGGAGCAGGAACAGGAATTAATTAGTACACAGTTCACACAAAAGAAACTCTGGCTGCCTCTTTTCCTGTCACCATCGCACAAGGCTAAAACAGGGCACCGATACGCTGTAACCCCAAAATGTGCTTTTTTCCCTCGAGACAGAGAGAGAATTAAAACCTAGAACGTGGGATCTGCAAAGGCAGCCCATTCCACAGCTGCACTCACCGTGACGTGCAGATCCTCCAGGGCTTCGTTAAGGCTGGCGAGATAACTAGGAAGCAGATCCAGAAGACACGTTCCCAGGAAGATGCCGCCGGCAAAACAGCTCACCAGGCTGAGAGTTTTTCTTTGAGGACCTGTTATAGGAAGAAAACAAAAGGTGGAAAAATTAAAAAGGTTTTTTTTACAGCAACTTGCATCCAGCTGCGAAATAACTCAATTTTTTATTTTTTGCAAGGAGATTTTTATTTTTTATAGACAAAGGGCCAGGAGAGATGGGGGGGACCCATCCTGAAACATAGCCAAAACATTCTGTTTAGGAGAAAAAAAAAGATTGGATTCTATTTGGGTTCAAATACTGAACTTTATTTAAAGAAAAAAAAAACTGCTTTCTCAACAGCATTGTTTGTTTTGAGCCATTTTTTTTAAAGCATCATCGGCTACATTTCCCCCCCTTTTTTGACTCTTCTCCCAAACACAAGTTCCTCCATATCCCCACCCCCCCCTACTTCCAAGAAAAAAAGAAAACATTATTTAAATCGGACAGCACACATCCTGATGGCCAGCCTCTACCCTAACCCAAAAACTATGTTTTGCTGGGGCCTTCCTTAAGATCAGGAATGTCCAATAAATATTTAACTTCCTGTTTTTATTATTTCGGCAGACACAGAGGCTGAAAAGTAAACCGGGCAGTTTTAATCAGCCCCAAAAATTTAACAGAGAAGCCAATCCGATGTATTCTTTTTTTTTTTAATGGTCTTTTTAAAAACAGAAGCATTTCTAAAAACAGCAAATAACATTCTTCCCCCTCCCCATTGCTGCTTTTCCCAAGGCCAAAAGGAAAGATTAGATGCTCAAGCATGATTTTGAAATAAAAGTAGATAAGTAAACCATCATTAACCCCTTCAGATGCAACCAGTGTGTGTGTGTGTGTGTTTAAACAGCCTGTAAACCAGGTTAGTCTTGGAATGGACTCAAAATGAAAATTTTTTTTTTTTTTAAAAATTCTGATCCTGGTTGTGGCCAATTAAGACTAGGACTACTATTATCAGGTGTGCAAAAACAGGAAAAAGAAACTTGCTAATTCTGATTCAACTTCGATTCAGTTCTAATTCTGATTCAATTCAGATTCAATTTTGATTCAACTCAGATTCAGTTCTGATTCTGATTCAGTTCAGATTCTGATAAGAGTCAATTCAAATTCGAATCTGATTCAGTTCAGGTTCTGAGTCTGATTCAAATCAAATTGATTCAGTTCTGCTTCTGATTCAATCCTGATTCTGATTCAATACAGATTGATCCTATGTGGGGAGAAGAGACCCCCCCCTCCAAATGCCCACCCTGGACCCCAGACCCAGCAAACCCCTGACCCCACCCAGCCACGTACCAAGGCTTCCAGTGTTGAGGGCAGCCCCTGGCCTACGGAACAGCCACAAGGGGATGAAGGCGCAAAGCAGGGTCACCAACAGGAGCAGCACCAGGGAGCCCAGCTTCAGCTCCAGGGCTTGCACTGAGCGCGCGGTGGTGCCATATGGGTTCCAGACCAGTTTGGCATCCAGTTTCGTATCCGAGTCCCATGCTTCAGCCATCCCAAACATGCTCCAATCCGTAGACTTTTCGATGGGGGGAGGGGTCTCCAAAATTTGCCAAATGGATCCCACGGGCAAACTTCGCACCCAGCTCTTTAAGCCCGTGGTACCTTGCCCATGCTCTGTTGTCTTCCGCTTGCACTGACCGTCAGCAAGGAGCCAGCCTAATGGGGGAGGGGGGGAAACCAGATTACAATTAGTCCTTGTTTAGCAACCGTTCCAAGTTACGACCAACTTCCCCAAAGGTCCTTACAGCCCAGTTCTGAAGCTCCGTTGTTCACTTAACGGTGAACGGTGGTACGAAACGTCGTAAAACGGTGCAAAATTCACTCAACCACCTCCTCGTTTAGCAACAGAAATTTTGGGCTCCATTGTGGCTGTAACGTGAGCCAGCAACCAAAGAGGATTCGCAGATCTGCAAGTGACTCAAATCACCAGTTCCAGGAATTTGCCACTTCCAAGCAGAGGGAAAGCAGCTGTTAACCCCCCCCAACCCATAATCCACCCCTCTTGACTTACGCCCAGGGTCAAACAGAGGGGAAAAAAACAAGATTTCAGGACAGTCTGCAAAGTTTCTGGGAAAGAGGCCAGCTGGGTCTGGAATCCGAGCAGTTTTGTTTTTTTTTAAGGAAAAAAGTACATTTTAATTCTTAATTTAGTTTGCTGCCAAGTTAGACCGCCGGGAGGAAAAGGAACAAAACAGCTCAGTGGGCCAGATACATTTTCTTTGATTGGTGTTTCTCTTGTATGTAGTCTATCCAATGTTTCCAATCCAACATATATTTTTCATTTGACCGATCCTTCAAATATTTTAGCCATTCCTGCCAAATTTATAACTTTCAAAGTCCATTCTTCAATAGGTGGTATTTCTGGCTTCTTCCAGTATTGTCCCACCAACAGTCTCGCTGCTGTGATCAAGTTCAGAATGAAGTTCGTCTCTGTGGTGGTACAGTTTTAAACCGAGGGGTGTTTTTTTTTTTTTGGCAGAAGAACACATCATAAAGAGAGGGAATTCGGCAGATACCAGAAAAGAGGCTGATAAACAGGCTGCTTGGCTTGCTAAAATGCGGGTTGATTTTAAAAGAGCTTCCCTGGGTCAAGGCAGTGTATCTTTCAAGCATGCTTGCTGGCTTTAATTCCAGTTTCCATCAAGCCCCAGTTATCTTGGCTAATGGGCAGTAAGCCTTAATTCAAGAGCTGGACGTTTGCCAGTTTTTATTTGATCTGGATTTTGCTGCCAAGAGAGACTTTTTTCCTCCATTCAACTGCTTCAGCTTTTGAAACTTTTATTTTTCATTTTAAAGCCATCTAATCTAATGGCTTTTCAGGCGCTGAAATATTCACACCCAAATTCCCAAGATGGCCCCAAATGAAAGATTAGGCAGCCAAGCTAGAAACAAATTTGTTTAAAGGCAGTTAATTAATTGATCTAGCTTTATCATTTATATTAGCACTTATATTTACACATAAATGTAAATTAAATATAATTTATATTTACATGTAAATATAAGTGCAAATATAAATGCATATGTATAAGTTATAAAAAATAATTTATATTTACACTGACATTTATCTTACATTTAAATGTATACATTTATTTGCCAGCTCAAAATCAAAGCCCAGCTCTGAGGCTGCCATCCTAAATACACGAATCAGAGACACAAAAAAGTTCCTCACCCCCTCAGGAAACAATCCCCAAGGCCCGGTTTAGACACCCCCCTCCCCCCCCAAAAAATAAATCCAGTGGCAGTGAGTTCCATCAACCCCCAGCAAGAAAACACATCCAGGCAGCAAAAGTGCTTCAGCAACTCATCTCTGCAGAAAACGAAGTTAACTCCAGGATATGGTTGGTTACAACATTCCACCTCCTCCCCTCCGGGGACAATGGGCCCTGTAGTCCAGCACACCAGGAGATCCACTCTTAAAATGGAGGGTCCCGGGGCGGGGTGTCTTGCTCTAAAGCAGAACAGGGAAGGAGGTCAGTTGGTGGGGGTAGCCTGGCTACTACCCCTCTCCTTTTTCCTCTGTGGGGATGATGGGCCCTGTAGTCCAGCACACCAGGAGATACACACCTGATATGTATGGTCCCGGAGGTCTTGCTCCAAAGAGGAACAGGGAAGGGGGTTAGTTGGTGCTTGGAGAGACCACCAAAGCCCCCCCGCCCGCCCCCCTTGGTCTTACAGAAGCAGGACTACCACCCCATCCTCCTTTGCGGCTGGGGAACATGGGACTTGGGGTCCCAGCCCACCTGGAAGGTGCAATTATGCTTTAGGGCTCCTTTATGACCCTACTCCCCTTTCCCAAAGGGGGAAGGGGGACCCTCCCCCCCCTCTGCGGGAGACCCCCGACTCACCGACGGCCTCCGCTGCCTCCCCCCAACTCCGCGCAGTTCGGAAAGAGTCCGGACGTTCCAAAGGGGCGTGGCCGGGTCCAAACAGAGGAAGGAAACCAGCTCGCCCCCGCCAATGGGCTTCTCGGCCTCGCGTTCGAAAGGGCGTGGCGACCGGGGGGCTGAAAAGTTTCCCGCTCGGCCAATGGGAGCGCGGGAAGAACCTCCTTCTCGCGCTTTGGGCGTTCGAAAGGGGAGGAGCGGCGAGGGCGACATTAAAAAAAAAAACAAAAAAAAAACAGGCTCGAAAGAGGCGGCACCCGAAGGCTCTTCCTCGCGTCCCGATTGGCGGATGCCGAGACGGACAAGACAGGCCTGGCCAATCGGGAAGGCGCAATGCAGGAAAATTTAAAAAAAAAAAAAGGGCTTTCAGCTGGGATGCTCAGCTGGGTTGATCGTCAGGTGCGAAAGGAGCTTGGAGGGAGATCAAAGGGCGCCGCAACAAAGTGTTGCAGCATGGGCGGGGCGGATGAGTCAGAGCCCCACCCTCTTCTGGAAAACTCCATTCCTCATTTACTCACCAGCTGGAGTTATAGGAGTTAAAATGCAACACACACACACAGACACACACACACACACACAACCCCATTCCATATTCTATATTCTATATTCTATTCTATAGTATTAAATATATTCTATTCTATTCTATTCCTATTATTATTCTATTCTATTTTCTATTCTATTCTATTCTATTCTATTCTATTCTATTCTATTCTATTCTATTCTATTCTATTCTATCCCGTAATTCTATTCTGTTCTATTCCTATTATTATTCTATTCTATTCTATTCTATTTTTTCTCTATTCTATTCTATTCTATTCTATTTTCTATTCTATTCTATCCCGTAATTCTATTCTATTCTACTTCTATTATTCTATTCTATTCTATTCTATTCTATTCTATTCTATTCCATTCTATTATTTCTATTTCTATTCTATTTTCTATTCTATTCTATTTTCTATTCTATTCTATTCTATTCTATTCTATCCCGTAATTCTATTCTATTCTATTCTATCCTATCCCGTAATTCTATTCTATTCTATTCTATTCTATTCTATTCTATTCTATTTCCTATTCTGTTCTGTTCTATTCTATTCTATTCTACTTCTATTATTCTATTCTATTCTATTCTATTCCATTCTATTATTTCTATTTCTATTCTATTCTATTTTCTATTCTATTCTATTCTATTCTATTCTATCCCGTAATTCTATTCTATTCTATTCTATCCTATCCCATAATTCTATTCTGTTCTGTTCTATTCTATTCTATTCTATTTTCTATTCTATTCTATCCTATTCTATTCTATTTCCTATTCTGTTCTGTTCTGTTCTGTTCTATTCTGTTCTACTATTGCAGGCAAACAGGATTTGCTTCCAGCCCATTGTGCACTGGGCAAAACCTAATTGTGCAAGGCAAAGTTCCTTGACAGAGATTTTTTTTTACGACCTTTCTGAGCCCAGCAAATAAGTTTTATTGGTCCAGGACGTTTATTTTAACCCTTTTCATTGGCTAAAAGCTTCTGGGTTGGTCCTGGAAAGGCAGTTTCAGGATACTGAAGATCCTGTAGTGGACAAACGAGTTTTAAAACTAAAAAAAGAAAGAACTTCCTTGTTGGGTGACAAAACGGGACATTGTTCTCCTTGGCCACCCACTTTGCAAAAACAAAGAGGACAAAGATCAGGGACGAAGGGTTATTTTTTATTATTATTTTATTTCATTTGGTTTTGTTTTATTTGCAAGAGTCGAGAATCGTAACCAAAAAGGCAAATTGATTTAGGGGTTCCTTTAGAAGGCAAAAAAAACCCCGTCCCTGGCAAATATTTGTGGAGTTGAAGAGTTTGCAGCTTGGTGGATTTATGCCCGTTGTCCTTTGCATTCCTGCGACTGCATATACATTGATTTTGTTTGTTTGTTTGTTTGTTAATTCTTGGCTGTCCAGCATCCTGCAAGAAGGAGCAACTTTGGGGATCCTGAATAGGACGTTTGATCCAGCTCGTTGCATCGATTATCCCACATTATTCAGGATGTCGGCATCATGTTCAGCTGGCAGCGCTGAATGCCAAAGGCGATGCAAAGATTAACCTAAAAGAATTTGGAACTGCGCAAACTCTTTTTGCGGTATTTCTGCCATGGATTTTGACAGCACCAATCTTTTCGAAATCCTTTTCGAGGCTCCGCAGGATCCGGACCCTGGAAACAGCCTCGCTGTAGAAAACGCCGGAGTCAGCCTCCTGCTTCAAGACCATCCCTACGGCTGTTTCCCAAATAAATCCGGGAACTGCCCAACTGGCCAGCTCCAGGTAAGACACAGAATCATACAGGTAGTCCTCGATTTATTTAGTGGCCGTTCGTCGTTACAACGGCACAGGGGAAAAATCCTCACACTTATGACCGTTGTAGCATCCTCAAAGTCAGGGGATCAATGGCAACTAGCATGTATTTATGAGGGTTGCAGCATCCTGGGTCACTCTTTGAGACCTACCCAGGCAGCTTTCCACAATGACAATAAATGGGGGTTTCATTTAATGACTGCCTGGATTCACGAAACAATTGCTGTGGTTTTCGTTTAATCAGAATCAGAGCAAAAAAAAAAAACCCAATCAAATCAGGCATGGCTGACTTATTGTGACTCATTTAAGTGAGACATGCCCCATCTTACAACTTTTTTTGTTTAACGACATAAATCCCGGTCTTGATTGTGGCCATTAAGTCAAGGACTACCCTTATTACATTGCCAGGACCTCTCAATTGCCTTTTTTAAAAAAGGGACTCTGCATATCTTCCCAGAGGTCAGGTTGAACAGATGTGGCCCTTCTGAATCCGGCCCAGGATACATACCTAGATAAATCCCTGGCTTGATCGTGGCTGTAGGGATTTCCTTGAAAATCAGCCAGATATTTCAGCCCGTCTGTCACTCAAATCTCGGCCGGGGTCCCAACTCAACCCAAAACTCATCCCATTTTTGTTCCTCATTCAGCGTCTTCCTGGCGACGATCCGGAAGACCTTTTGCATCTTCGAATCAACCCGAACGAGGTCTTCTCTCCCAGGAGCCCCGCGGCGTCTCCCGAGAGCGACGGCGGCATTTTCCAGGAGCCCCTTCCCCCCGACCGATCGCCCGCCGTCCTTCTGGAGGTACTCTGTGACACGGGAACCTTGGAGGACCCCAACCCTCTCGGTAAGCATCCTCAGAGGAGGGAAACTTTCCTGGCCGTTAAGTGGACTCCTGCAGTAGTTAACTTAGTCACGTGGTCGTTAAGTGAATCTGGCTGGTTGGAAGGTCACCAAAGGGAATCACGTGACCCCGGGACACTGCGACCGTCATAAATGCAACTCAGTTGCCAAACAGCTGAATTTTGATCCTGTGACCATGAGGATGCTGCAACGGTCGTTAAGCGTGAAAAAGGGTCATTCGGCGCCGTTGTAACTTACAAACCATTGTAAGTCGAGGATGGCCTCCTATATAATTATTATTTTAAAACAGAAGGCAGCTGTCAGTGAAGGAGCCATGAAAGCTAAGGTTCAATGACACCCAAGAGAATCTAATTTCATTTAATCAGGATTTTTACAGGCAAGCCCTGTCCTTCTCCTAAATTTTACAACCACACCAATGTGGATTATTCTTTGGGGGCTTTTTTTCCCAGAGAGCTGGAGCCCCCCCGAGACCCACCCACCCGTCTGCCTTGCTAGCCAAGCATCACTCGGTTGTTTGGATGGGGTGACCCGTTTCAACATGGCCGAGGTTCCCACGGAGGAGGTAAGATATGAGAAGGGGTAGATTAAAATATTCTGGAATACAAAGTACGGATCCAGTCCAGTAACACACCAGTGGGCTAGGAGACACACACACACACACACACACACACACACACACACACATCCACACAAAAGCTTGCATCTGGAAACTCCTGCCAAAGTTGCTTCTGCAACTTGGCAACTCTAAGGCAAGTGGACTTCAACTCCCAGAATGCCTCAAGTTAGAAAATGCAGGCTGAGCACAGCAACCAATCAGCGTATGTGGGGGCAAGTCCAATCACCAATCACTTGTGCAACGGAGTGGCCGTTCTTTCCTTCCAGCTCTATATCCCGGAAGACTCTTTAACTATAATTTTATTGAGGCCTCGGGCTTTCTTTAAAACTCTGGACGTGTCTTGAAAACTTTTTTTTAAGGCTTGGGAAGGATCACGTGACCCTCAGCGGCCAATTAGAGGTCGCGAAAATTCCCTATTGGTGCAGCGAAGTGGCTCTGTAATTCCTTTGCTTCGGCACCAGGAGCCGCCATCGGTTTCGTTTTGAGGCCAGTTTGTAATGGCTTCTAACCAGTTGGAAAGGCTTTTAGCACGTGGGCAGAAGCCCTCTTGTCCACTCCAGCAGAAGAAAAACCCTGGAAGCTGAGATAACAGGACATCCTCTTCCTCCCTGTCCCGGCCATCAAACCTAGATGGGTCTCCAAGCCCCAAATCCCCAGAATGTGGTAGGAAAAGGGGGTTTCTCCGCTGATCAATTTTCCCCCGTAGCAGCTCCTGCATCCTGCCCTGTTCTTGACGGAGGAGGAGAGACGTCTGCTAAGCCAGGAGGGCGTCTTACTGCACGATGTCGCCCACCTTTCCCAGGTGGGTAGCTGGGCAAAGAGACGAGGACACCCCCCATCAGCTTCCCTCTTTCAGTGCCGTTATAACTTTGAGCGGTTTCTAAACAAACGGCTGTAAGTCAAGGATTATCTGCATTTAAGGCTCTTGCAAGTTTGAAAGTACAAATCTTCCACCATCACTTTTACAGTCAGAGAAACGAGAAGACAGTTCGCTCTGTGCCTCTTTCTCTACCCATTGCACAGCTGAGGGATCAGCAATCTCTTCTCTGCTCCCCATGTAGCGCCTCTTCCCCGTCTCCCAAGGCCATTCACCACACAAGATAGTTCTAGTTTATTGCAAGGCTACTTTGCCAGAAGCTTGCAGGTCTGAAATTACGATTCTACCCCCTGCCTCTTTTACAGCCTGAGAAACAAGGGAGGGTCCCTTCTGATCCTCTCCTTCCATTATGCAGCTGAGGGCTCAGCTGCCTCTTATCAAATTCTTCCCTAGTCAGCACCTTTTCCTCTGTTTCTCAAGCTCCTTCTCACACCCCATTAGAGGAGGGGATCCCCTGGCTTCAAGGGGGCTCTGGCAACCCCCTCTCCGAGACCATTTTCTCCTTCAGATCAAGCTGGGCACAGACTCCAAAGCAGGACTTTCGGTCATCGGAAAACAGCCAGGCGGGTCCAGTTCAATGGAACCTCGCCCTTGGGAGGGTCTTGTGAATTGTGCCAGGGAAATGAGGGCCATAGAGGGAGCCTCCACCCAGCTCTCTGCACCTTCCGCGCAGGTGGAAGAGCGGATCCTCAAGAAAATAAGGAGAAAAATTCGCAACAAGCAGTCTGCCCAGGACAGCCGTCGACGCAAGAAGGAATATCTGGATGATCTGGAGAGCCGGTGAGACGGGATGGCGGTTTGGGTGCTGGCTAGTCTTTCTCCTGGCACGCTCACGCCATCGTGGTTTGAAGAGGATCCGTGGCTCTGCGAAACCTGGCAGAAAGAGGGATCTCTTCAGCATACCAGATCCCCCTTCCCCTCAGCCACAGGGACTCTGAGCCACTCCAATTCCCATCAGCCACAGCCCTTAGCCTGGCATTCTGGGACTCCTCGTTCGGAGCTCCAGGAAGCGAAAGGAAATGAAAGTCCTCACGGAGAGCAAGGGGCAACTCTGTTTCCCCATCAGCCACGGCAGCTAGGGTGCTATGGGAACTGTAGTCCAGGGAATTTGGGGAGCTGGGAAGGAGAACCCATCTGGGCGTCTCTGTTTTCCTGGCAGGGTGGACGCCTGCTCGGTGCAGAACCAGCATCTCAAGAAGAAGGTCCAGCAGCTGGAGAAGCACAAAGAGTGAGTTGGGGGCCAGTTTTGCTCTGCCTTCGGTCCATTCTTGGCTGTGCCCTCCCCAAGACCCCAGAGATACTGACCAGACTCACAATTCTATCAGGAGCAAAGAATGGAGACTTCCTGTCTTCCATCATGTGTCCCATTAAAATAATCTTCAGGTTTGGGGCATTGGCATAGGATTCCTTCCTTCCTTCCTTCCTTCCTTCCTTCCTTCTTCATCCCTCCATTTCCTTCCTTCCTTCTCAATCATCTTCATTCTGTCATGTGCCTTCCTTCATCCCTCCCTCCATTTCCTCTCTTCCTTCCCACCTTCCTTCCTTCCTCCCTCCCTCCCTCCCTTCCTTCCATTAAAGCAGAAAGCTTAAGAGAGAAGTGGAAGGCTGGGAAAAGACCTTCCTGCCCAGAATTTGGGAGTCCAGGACGCACCCCCAACTCCAGACCCCACGCTCTCCTTGCCAGCCTTGTGCCTGGCCTGGGCTGCGTCCCAGTCAGCGTCCAGGACTCTCTGTCTGGGCTCCTCCAAGCTTTGACTTCTCTTGCAGGTCACTTCTGGACCAGTTACGGAAGCTGCAGGGACTCCTGAGAGAGACATCCAATAAGAGTGCCCAGACCAGCACCTGTCTTGTGGTAGGTGGTCTTCAGTCTTCAAGCACTGGGTCTCTGGGGTTCTCCCTCCCATCATCCTCATCTTTTTCCCTCTCCAGATCCTCCTTGTCTCCTTCGGCCTTTTCATCTGGCCCACTTGTGCCTCGTTTTATGGCGCGTCAGAGATCAGCAGAGAGGACCTCGAGCCGTCAGGAGGTAAGTCTCATCACCACAACTTTGCAACACAATAGAATAGACTAGACTAGAATATAGACTAGAATATAGACTAGAATATGGAATGGAATGGAATGGAATGGAATGGAATGGAATGGAATGGAATGGAATAGAATAGAATAGAATAGAATAGAATAGAATAGAATAGAATAGAATAGAATAGAATAGAATAGAATAGAATAGAATAGAATAGAATAGAACAGAACAGAATAATGAAGAATAGTAGAATAGAACAGAATAGAATAGAGAAATGAAGAATAGAATAGAAAATTGAATATAGAAAATAGAGAATAGAATACAATACAATATAATACATAAAGTATAATAGAGAATAGGATAGCATAGGATAAGACATGAAATGCAATAGTATAAAGAATACAGAACAGAAAATATTATAGAATAGAATACATAGTAGAACATATAGAACTGAAAATAATATAGTATAGAAAATACTAAAGAATGCAGAACTGAACTGAGTAGAATTGAAAGGCATCCCCCTTTCAATAACCCGTGTCTTCTCCACCAGTCCTTTCCCGAAATATCTTGATCCAAAGGGGGTCCTCTGAGCCAGGGACACCATCCGCCCCCCATCCTCCAGAACAGCCCCACGTGCGAGCAGAATTGCCTCCGGAGCTTCACACCACCAGAGTCGGCAAGGATGAGAAAAGTCTCCCCGAGGTGGGAGAGACGGCCCAGGGGGCAGCCTCCGAGCCCTGGAAGGACCCCCAGACCCAACCAAAGGGTTATCGGCAAGGAAAAGTCACCAGGCCCGACCTTGATGAGATATGAGACCTCCTGGCAAACATTAACTGCAAAGTTTTGGAGCTGGGAAGCTGCGTTCTGAAACGATCAGGAAAGAGTACCCCAGAGCATGTGCAAAGGGCCTTTCCCCCCCCTCCTTGTCAACAAGCAGCAACCCCTCTGAGGGACGGACCCTTGCCAGCTGTCTCAAACTCAAAATGATTCCTTTCCAAGCCAGATTCTCGGATTTTTCTTTAACAAGATTTGTTGACGTCACTACAATTCCCATCCTGCAAATATTTATCCGTTCTTGAAACCGTCTCAGATTTTGGGCTTCGGGTTCCAGGGGTACAGTTCAGGGGTTAAAACATGCCAGACAATAATTCCCAGCAATGTCAAGGGAAAGGATGCTGGGGTGTGTCGTCTGCGGGGGGGGGGATTACGAATTCAAAGTCTCCCCCAAACGTTGGAGCTTAAAATAAGGGATGGGCTTTTGTTTTTCCCCCCTACTTTAATGAATTTCATTCATTCTTCACTGCCAAACTCTCCCCCCCAACAGGAAACAAATTATCCTGGTTGGAAACAAAAGAGTTGAATTAACATAAACCCAGCGGTCGCCCATGGGCTTAATCCGCCTACTTCAAAAATGCCATTTCCCCCCCAAGAAACCTCATTATCCAAGAGCTGCAGATTGCAAGACGCTCTTCTAATGGATTCTCCTGCCGGGAGATTTCAGGTCAAGGAACTTTCATCCCCCAAATTCAATTTAAAAGCCTTTGGGACCGCGAGCGCAAAAAATCCCCCCAAAAACCGGGGTGGGTTTGTTGAACCAGAAGAATTTGAGACAAAGGGCTGAAATTTCTGCCCGCTTCCTTCACCCTCTGCATCCTTCTTCAAATTAATCTTTTTTAGCACACTCCACTTAACGAAAAACGGCCATATATCACACTGAACGCACATGGCGAGGAGGGAGAGGCCGACGTGGCAAGGAATTAGAGCAAAGCCAAAGTGTGGGAGGAAATTTTAAAATTAAGGGGTTTTTTTTTATGGAAGATGGGACACCGCCACGGCAGCCCACATTTCAAAATTGCTTGCATTAATCTCATTTAAAAAAAACAACAACAACAACCCAGACCTTGAAGATGGAAGACATCTATATCTCAAGCCTGGCCATCCAAAAAAGATTAAAATTGAAACTTTACAAGGAGAGCTGGCCGGGTTTTGAATCCAAGGTTCCTTAGGCTGTAAATTCCTCTTTGGCCCCAAAGCTTTTAGAAAAATTAATTCCAGCAAGAGGGAGCTGGTTTGCAGGCAGAACAGCCGCCATTCCCCAGGCCTGTTTGCGCCTTCGCGTCTAGAATTATAAATACGGTGTATTTTTCCTGCTCTGAGTTAGACAGCTGGGTGTTTTTTTTAAATTTGGTTGTTGGGTTTGCGGAGCGAGTTAAAAAGATGTTCAACAGGTGTGGCTCCTGCCAAGGGTGACAAAAAAAACCTCTGCATCAGTCAGGTGCAGTTCAGGAAGCGCAGAGGAAGAAGGGTGCAAATCGTTAAATCAAGCCAGCTTCCAATGCCAACTTGCTTCCTCCAATAAGCTAAACCAGGGCTCTTCAAACTTGGCCCTTGGATGACTTGTGGACTTCAACTCCCAGAATTCCTCTGCCTGGCTGAATCCCACGCACCCACCTGCCGGTTGTCACAAACCGATCTCAAATCTTTATCCGACTCGCAGACTAGCATCACCGTGAATGCATCCCAGTGGCTGGTGGCTAGATTGAGCCTCCCTATCCAGGAGCAGTCTACCCGCTCCAAACACCCCGCTGCCCTCCTTTCCCTCCGCTCGGCGTTTTATCCATTCGTCAAGTTCTTCTTAAAAGACGCCTCTCCTGCCCGCTCAGGGATTGGCATTTCCCACCCACCCCTAAACCCCCCTCCCCCCGGGATGCCATTTCTTCGGCGAGAGATGAAAGGGAAAAAGCGGAGAACTAGAAAAAGAGGAAAAAAGAAAAAAAAAAACACCCCACGAGGCGAGAACGCATGCCAGGCTCCACTGCGGCCAATTAGTGCTGCAGCTTTTGATTAATGCTAATAATATCCCCCCCAAAAATAGTTTGGATATTAGATCTGCCCATCAAGACCGAAGATTTTATTGGATGAGCTGTCAACTCCCGGCCTGGCTGGATGCCGCTCGCTGGGCCCCGTCCAGAGAGACGGATGAATCAAAGTCAACTGTTTTAATTTCCCAGCAAATGCATTCAAACCCTCCGGAGAACGTCTTGATTGGCAGCCCCTGCCTGGAGCAATAACGCCCCCCTCGCAAGCCAGCCTCAAAATCCAGGCGCGGCTGGCCAAGTATCCTTGGCTGATCCTTGGCTCCTTCCCGCCCCCGCCAGGAGCCGATTCCCCAGGAAACCAGGTTTAGGGGTGCTTCATCTTCCGCCCTTGAAGACAGCCCCCCCCTCCCTCCGTCCCCGGGGAGGCTAGCGTGGGCTGGCGGAGAAACGGGTGCAGTTGCACTTCCTGGCGTGAAGCTGGCGAAGGTGGTTGGGCTTTCAGCACTGTGGACAGCTCCCGGCAGGGCTGAGACGTTGCTCTTCGGTGGGAAGATGCTAACTATGATTGGGGTCCGTTTGGGCATCGTGGCTCTTCTCTGCCTCTTCGTCCTGGTTCAGGGAGAGCCGGCTGGCCAAGCGACGTCGGATTTGCCACTCAAACACACGTACCCGGCGCACGAAAAGGAGCTGGTGAGTAACCGAGAATTGGCAGCGGGACGATTGCGGGAGGGGGGGTTAGCAAGGGAGAAGCCCCCAAAAAAGAATGACGTGGCATGGATTGCTCTGAAGGACCAAAAAAATAAAACAGACCAAGGAACCTGCTTTCTTGTTGGTGGCGCCCCATCCCCACATGCATAAAACAGGGAACGGTGGCTAAAGTCCACGAAAATAAGATGGGGGGAACAGACCGTCATTAAGCCAGCATGCATTGAAGAGCAGGGCTGCACATCTCGTCCAGAGGGATAGGTCAAGCCTTCTGCCCTCTGGATAGCAGCAAGGGGATGATGGGTGCTGTAATCCAGTATTCCTCCCTGATTATTCCAATCCGTTTTAGCAATGAGGATAAATCCCATCATGGAGGGATATATATACATATATTTTTAAACTGGAAAATATTTCGTTCCCTTCTTAGTTAGTTGAGCCGGGATAAGCTTCAGAGACTCTGAATCAAATGACCGGAGGGATTTTGGGCGCCTTTTGGGTGAAGCCCACCTAAGACTCAGAAAACAAGACCCCTGGAGCAGCCCCCAGCCCATTAAACCTGGTTGAGCACGTTACGCAGCGTGGAAAACGGGCAGGTCTTAAAAACTGTTTGCGACGTTTTCGATTTCTTCCAGCTGGATGAACTGCAGGAAGTGCTGGAAAAACTGCAGCATAAGAAGGTCTCGGCTTGGGAGAAGAAATTCAACCAAGTGCCCAAGGTATCTGGGGAAGGGGGGACCCCACCCCCATAAATTAAGGGGGGCATCCATGTGACTTTCACCCCACACACTTTCTGTGGAAGAGCCGAAGGTTATCCCCACAACAATCCCAAGAGGTCGGTCTGAGCACGAATCTTAAGTTTCCGAGGCCAACACCAGAGGTCATCTAGTCTGACCCCACTCGGCTCTGGGTTCTAGCCATTGTCCCAACCAGTTCTGGCTTGAGCCTAAGGAAGAGGATGGAGCTCCCCGGTCATGTGAAGAGCAAAAGGGCTCTCCAGCTCAAGAAAGGAGGGGAGGGGGAAGGCACAGACTGGGGAGGGGGGGGAAGGACAGGGATTCAGTCTCTCCCCCTCCCTTCCAGTGCTCCTTCGGCGACGCCTGCGCCATCCGGAAAGGCGCCCGCATCGGCAAACTCTGCGACTGTCCCCGGAGAGCCAGCTGCAACGCTTTCCTTCTCAAATGCTTGTGAGATGCGCCTTACGCAACCCGCAACTTCCTTTTCTGCTTCTCTGCAATCTGTCAGCTCTGGGGCTTTGGGTGGGGGAGGGTAGGGGGGTGAGGAGAGCTTGACCCTTTGCTGGAATCCTGGAGCCGGGCTTTGGGAGGAATAAAAGAAAATTCCTGAGCACGTCTAGAGTGTATTTCCTTCCGTTCAAAGGGAGACTTTTCCGAAACGAGGGGGGGAAATTGGATTTTTGAGTCTGCTTCCATCTGGGCTGGGCCTGAAATCGGATCTGAGGGGGGGTCCTCAATCTGGATGCTTTTAATTCTGAATAAAATGCAGGTGCGGCCCGCCAGGTCTTCCCACTCGGGGTGCCAAGGCTCCCCTAAACATTTGAGGCTGCCCATAAACCAAAGATATTCTAATTTGGCCTGTCGTTCGAATCCAGGCCTGTTCAGCTCCGAGCAACCCAACATGGTTTGAAATTATAATCTGGATACACACACACACACAGACACACACACACTTATCTGAGTTCTAGAATAAACACATTTTCTGAGTTGATCTCAAGCCATCAACTTGTCAACACAACCAGTTTGCAAAAGATAAAAGCCAGGATAAAACTAACCACAGTTAGCAGAGATTGCATTTATAATTGGTTCGGAAGGAACTGCTTGGTTCTCACACACACACACACACACACACACACACACACACACACACACACACCACTTAACCTTGGCAGCTTTAAAAACAAGCGGACTTCAACTCCCAGAATTCTGTGCTGTGTTGGCTGGGGGATTGTGGGAGTTGAAGTCCACCTACCTTCCATGGACAAATATTGCTTTCACGTTGCTTTAAACACTACTTTACACATTGCCCAGTTCTCAACCCACAAGAAATCCCTTTAGCGGACCAGCTCCAGAAGCTTACACACACACACAAAAACCCACAATCCACAACTTCACAACAACTGCAAATCCCGTGGTTAGACCCTTGAGGAGAACTCTTTTAATCATAAATAGGAGAAAACGGGATTCGGGACAGGGAAGGGATTGAAAGAGCTTTGCGTTCCATTCGCACGACGCGCGTCTAGCCGCGAGGCTCAAAGGACAGCGACGGGAGGAAGTTCCTGGCCGGGAAGCGAGTTCGAATTTCATGATTCAAAACGCCAAGAGACGAAGGATCTGGGAGGAGGGGGCCCCAAATGCCGTGGGTTTTCTCAGAGCAGGGGAAGCTTTTGCCAGCCTCCTGAAGAGAGAAGCGATCCCTGTCCCTGGGGGTACAGCCCACCCCCTCCCCTCTAGTTCAAAGTGGGAGGGGAATTTTCAACGAGAGGTGATGCTAGACTGCTCCTCCGGGCGGCGAGTCTGGGTCCGTCCCCCTGCGCTTCGCTGCCCCAACCGAAGCTAAATAGATTCGATCTGTTTCCGGACTTTCTCCAAGGCTTTCCCGTCCAGCACCCGCTGGCGGCAGACCACCAGCAGGGCGAAGACGGCGGCGGTCCCAAGCATGGCACCCTCAAAGTTCCAGAAGATCCGCGTCTCCATTTGCAAAGAGCGGCAACTGCGGGGAGAAAATTGCTGTGATGACAGCAGCTCCGCAAGGGGGGAGGAAACCCAGAGCAGGGGGCTGGACTAGAGGACCTTGCAGGTCTCTGCCAAGCCTAGGAGGCCATGATAGAGGGATCCCAACTCTTGCTCACTTCTAGATTTGTATCACAGCCCTGGGGAGGTGTCTTGAGGGGAGGGGCAAAATACAGCTACTTGCAATGGGAACTGCCAGTCAGTAGGCGTAAGACAAGTGGACTTCAACTCCCAGAATCCCCCAGCCAGCCTGCTTTAAGAGGGATGGGCTGCAATTCCCAGAATTCCCCAGCCAGCCTGCTTTAAGAGGGAGGGGCTTCAACTCCCAGAATCCCCCAGCCAGCACAATTTAAAACATGTGGACTGCTGGCACAGGGAATCCTGGGAGTTGAAGTCCACCCCTGTGAAAGCTTGCCAAGGTTGAGACATCCATCCCAAACGGGGCACCCACCTCTTGAACTCGCCCTTCTTGGAAACCCCACAGTTGATCTGCTCGACAAAACCGGTGACGCCGCATTCAGACATGGTTTTCTACAAGCGAGAAGAGACGGCTTTTAAGGACCCAAAATGGCCACCCAGTAGTCGTCTTTTCCGCCGAGCATTTGATTTACCGGAGGTTCAATTCTCAACCTCTTCCAAACCGGGATGGGAAAAAAATCTACCGTTGTGGTCGTAAGCTGAGGACTACCAGTCTCCCCCTATGAGGGAGCCTGTTGCTTCTCTGTATGGGATGCATTTTCATGAAGCATGCCCAGAAACGACAACCACAACGGAGGCCCACGATTCAGACCCACTCAGAGTTTGCAGACTTCCGTGCCGGGCCCTCCTCCTCCTTCCTTTCACCCTCCACCCCTGCCAAGGCATCCCCCCCCCAAACTCACCCCCAGCCCCACTTACAATCTGAAAACTCGTGCAAGGAGCGCACTGTGTGGTCACCACGAAATCCTCCCTCCGCCAACACGGAGTTGTGCCTGTCAGACTGGCTGCAGGAAAGCCGAACAGGACGATGGGATGACAAATGCCTCCTTCTTTTGGAGCCCCCCCCTCCTCTCCCACCCCGAGACCCCAGTGCGAAATCCTTACCTGGTCCTTTGGCATCGTTCTCAGCTATTCCCTCGGCTGATCTGCAAGCGGGCAAAGAGACAAGGGAGGTCAGCTGCAGGCGAGGAAGCGGGAGGCAGCCCCCTCCCAGACCCCCCCCCAGGTTTATTCGTTGGTTTTTATTGATTTGTTAATTAAATTTACGCTGCATGGGAGGTAAATCAATCTCCTAATATCTATCTATATATGATATATTATATATATTTAAAAAGATAAAGGCTTCCCCTGTCCTGTCCCTCCCCCCCCCCACCTCCTGCCACCTTAGCAGTCCTGAAGCCTGCAACAAATGCAAATAAATATAAACACAGGCAGTCCTCAATTTACCACCATTTATTTAGTGACCGTTTGAAGTCACAAGCCTTCCAGGAATAAACCTGCTCGGGGCGGTTGGCTTGGCTTGGCTGGACTATAACACCCATCAGCCCCAGCCTCCAAGGGAAGGCGCAGAGAGGGCCTAGCAAGGGGCTCAACCCCCCCCCACCTTTTTTCAAGGCTTGTACTACATCTCTCATCCTCCCCTCCCGGGGTCCCGTGGTCCCGAGTGAACAACATGGGAGTTGTAGTCCAACCCAGGAGCAGCTGGCTGGGGAGCGTTGGCCCTCGAGAAAAAAGACTCCCTCCCCCTAAAAGGACGCAGAGGGGGCCCCCTGACACCCCCCCTCTGGCTCCCCCCCCCGAGGAATCCCTTACCGCGAAGGGGCGACCAGAAACCCCAAAAGCGCCCCCAGCGCCAGGCGCCATCTTGGCCCCATCCTCGTCCGGCGCTTCCGCCTCACTCGCGCGGTGCATTCCGGGAAGAGGGACCGGCGGCGCTCTGCGCACGCGCGGGCCAGAACCCGGCGAGAGCGACAGCGGGCTGGGCTGGCGAGCCGAGCGCAAAGGGCTCAGTTCGTTCGGTTGCGCCCGGGCACTTCCGGTCTTCGACTGCAGCCGGGACAAAGAGGAGAATGGAGAATGTCTTCCTATGTATTATACAGGAATACCATCTATGTATCTACTTATTTATCCACTCATCCATCCATCCATCCACTATATTTCTATCTGATTCTGTCTGTCCCTCCACGTATCCCTCTGTCTGTCCGTCCTTCCATATATCTATTTATCTATCATCTATTCTGATACTTCTATCATCTATCTCCCCATACATCTATCTCTATCATCTATGCACTCTGTATTTCTATCTATCTATCTATCTATCTATCTATCTATCTATCTATCTATCTATCTATCTATCTATCTATCTATCTATCTATCTATCTATCTCATCTATCTATCTCATCTATTTTTCTAGCTATCCATCCATCATCTATCTTGTCTGTCTGTCTGTCTGTCTGTCTGTCTATCTATCTATCTATATCATCTATCTCATCTATCTTTCTAGCTATCCATCCATCATCTATCTTGTCTGTGTCTGTCTGTCTGTCTGTCTGTCTGTCTGTCTGTCTGTCTGTCTGTCTATCTATCTATCTATCTATCTATCTATCTATCTATCTATCTATCTATCTATCTATCTATCAGCATGTATTAAGCATCTACCGAAAGAGGAATACCCATATTTTATTAAAAAAAAATTCTGCTGTCTTTATTACTTCTGTCAGTAATTCAAGGCATCCCACATACACAATCCTCCTTCCTTCTCCTATTTCCCCATAACAACAATCCTGCAAGGAGGATTGGAACACGAGCAGTCTCTCGCTTTCTCTGCAAGGGTTCAGGATAGAAGCTCCCATTTGACACCCTCACGCCCCCCCCCACAGCTGTTCCTCCCTCCCCTTGCCCCCCTCCTCTTGCCGAACCCCAGAAAATTACTTTTCAACACAACGATGTTTGGGAAAAAACTGCAAATATTTAATCGTCTTCACAGATTTATAAAAGGCATTTGGTCCCCCAACCTGTAGCTAGTTCCTCCTGGGTGCCGGATTCTGCCAGCTGCGTTCCGGGTTCCCACCCATCCAAAGTGCAGAGACTCCCAGCAGGCAGATATAGATATATAGATATACTTATATACTTTTAAAAAAAGGATTTTTCTCCTCCTGCTGAGAGATTCCTAATCTGATTCTTTCCTACATCTGTTAAAGGCACTGCAGAGCTACTGGGCTTGGTATGTTTCAATTGGAGCAACTTTAAGATGGGGTGAACTTCAATTCCTAGAATTCCCCAGCCAGTCTTGCTGGCTGGGGAATTCTGGGAGTTGAAGTCCACCTGTTTTAAAACTGCCAACGTTGACAAACGCTGCCTCAAAAGATCTGGCAAATCCAGGGATCTGGGGAAGGGGGTGACTTACCCAGTTATTATCACCCCCTCCCCAATTTTTCCACCTCCCCCTCAGCTCAGGGACCCCCCCTCCCTCCCCAAACTCCCCTTCCCTTTCTGCCAGTCCAAAAATTAAAAGGCAGAGTCCCCACATGGAAAAAGATGATGATGAAGAAGAAGAAGTTAGGGAAACAGTCTCCCAGTCCTTCCAGGGTCCAGCCCAAGACAACTCAAGAGTCTCAAGGGTAGGAGAAGGAGGGGTGGGGGGAGAGAGGAGAAACAGCCCCACCCAAGCCAAAATGGCCAGGGATAGAGGAGGAGTCACGGGGCCTTTCCGAACTGGCTGGCTGCCGGTTACAGGACGGAGCACTTTGAGCTGCTTTTCGGGGTGGCTTTGAGTTCCAGAGGCCTCTTGGGGAGCTGCGCCTGGAGGAGGAAGAGGAGAGGGAGAGTCAGGAGCTGTTGGACCATGGATGGTCCAGGGTGGGAAAGGTGGAGGAAGAGGAGGAGGAAGAGAGAGGGGGAAAGGAGGGGGAGGAGGAGGAAAGGAGAGAAGAAAAGGAAGGGAGAAGATGAGGATGATGAAGAAGGAGAAAGAATGGGGATGGGGGAAGGAGAAGAAGAGAGGAGGAAAGAAAGAAAGAAAGAAAGAAAGAAAGAAAGGAAGGAAGGAAGGAAGAAAGGAAGGAGAGAGAAAGAAAGAAGAGTGGGAGGAGGGAAGGAGGAAGGAAGGAAGGAAAGAAAGAAAGAAAGGAGAGAGAAAGAAAGAAGAGTGGGAGGAGGAGGGAAGGAGGAAGGAAGGAAGGAAGGAAAGAAAGAAAGAGAGAGAGAGAAAGAAAGGAGAGTGGGAGGAGGAGGAGGGAAGGAGGAAGGAAGGAAGGAAAGAAAGAAAGAAAGAAAGAAAGAAAGGAAGGAAGGAAGGAAGGAAGGAAGGAAGGAGAGAGAAAGAAAGAAGAGTGGGAGGAGGAGGGAAGGAGGAAGGAAGGAAGGAAGGAAGGAAGGAAGGAAAGAAAGAAAGAGAGAGAGAGAGAGAGAGAGAAAGAAAGGAGAGTGGGAGGAGGAGGAGGGAAGGAGGAAGGAAGGAAGGAAGGAAGGAAAGAAAGAGAAAGAAAGAAAGAAGAGTGAGAGGAGGAAGAAGAGGACTTGGCTACATTTTACAGGCTGTTTTCACCCCACCCCACCCCCCCGCCCCCCCCTTCCTCCCCACGTGGCACTTACTGATTTCCTGATCGATTTGAGAAGAATGTCACGAGCCAAAGTATTGAATGCCTAAAAAAAAAGGAAAAGCCCAGAGCAGGGTGTCCATAATTTTGTTTCCAGCCAGTCACTACTTCGAGAAGCCATTGCTTGCGCTGCCCCCCCCTCCTTCCCAAAAGGCAGAAACCAGGAGCACCTCCCCAGGTTCCCCAACCTATCCAATCTCCGGACCACGGCCAAGGGGGTCTGGGAGCCAAAAGGGTGTGCTTGTCTCTGTGTGGATTTGGGGGGGGGGTCCCCAGGCCAAGCAGACCCCTCACCTCCTCCACGTTCAAGCTGGACTTGGCGCTGGTCTCAAAGAACCGGATCCCGTGCTCCCTGCACAGCTGCCGGGAAGGAAGTCATGAAGTCAAGAGAGTCAAAGCCATCGGAAGCCTTAAAAGTCAACCCGTTGCACTCTGCACGTGCCCAGAAACCCCACCCCGCAATTCCTGCAGCCGATACCTTCTCGGCTTGATCCCTGGAGACTTTTCGCTTCACCTCCATGTCGCACTTGTTGCCCAGCAGCAGACGCTCCACGCCGGCCGAGGCATTCTGGGAAATGGGAAGGAAGGAAGGAAGGAAGGAAGGGAGGGAGGAAGGAAGGAAGGAAGGAAGGAAGGAAGGAAGGAAGGAAGGAAGGAAGGAAGGCAGGCGAATTAGAGGGGAGGGAAGGAAGGATTGAAAGAAAGTGGAGGGAGGGAGAGAGAGAGAGAGGAAGGGAGGAAGAAGGGAGGAAGAACCATGAAGCCAAGGTCCCAAAAATGGGTCATCCCTGACTCTCTTTTGGTGAAAGAGATATTTCTTCCACCACCCCCAAATCAAACAACAACACCCTATTTGGTAAATATTTACTCATGTATTCAATTCCTGTTCATCTCACATATGGCACTTTGATGTGAAGTTAAAAAAAAAACGCGCCAGATGAAGCCAAAGAACCAAAAAACCGAACAACAAAAATAATTTTAAAAAAAAAATCAAAAGTCCTAAAAACAAACCATCCAAAAGTGTAAAAACCATGAAAAACAATCCAATGTCCTCTTGTGGCCAGTAGAGGGCAGACGTCCCGGTCTTTGGGACGTCTAATTCCCCTCTGCTCACGAATTGTTCCTGGCTTGTGCCACCAGGGGGCAGTGTTGGCCTTCTTTTGCCCCTTTTTGTTGTTGTTGTCATCCCGGATCCTGAATCAAGGACGGATGAAAACAAAGGGTGGGGGTGGGAGTGGGGTGGGGGGAATTCTATAGGGCTGAAAGTCCGGGGTTTTTCCCACTGGCTGCAGACAGTCTCCCCCCCCCAAACTCTCCCCCTTCTGAAATCCTCACCCCCAGCCCCATTTCGTACCCACCTCTTTGATGCTCTTCATCCAATTTTGAATGTTCTCGAAGGATTTTTCATCCGTGATGTCGTAAACCAGAATAATTCCCTACGACAGAATTGGGGGTTTATGGGGGGGGCAGTCATGGGGAGGGACCTTCAGACACCCCCCCCCTTCCCCATTCTTTGGGAATTCTGGGAGTTGAAGTCCACAAGTCATAAAAGGGCCAAGCTGGAAGACCCCTGCACTAAAGTCTAGATCAGGGGTTCTCAACCTTGGCAGAACCCCTGGTCTAGATGTTTCTTTTTCCTTCTCCCTCCCCATCCCTTCTTCCTTTCCTGTCGTTCCTCTTTGATCCGAATGCCTATTTCATCAATATTTTGGATGTGGTAGGGGGAAAAAATCTTTTAACCCACTTAATAATAGTGGAATAGCAAATTGTATATGGGAAATGCCCACTATCATGCGTAGGGCACAATTTGGCAGTGCAAATTTCTTTTTCGCTGTCTGAAAGCATATCTGGAACTGGTTTTTTTTTCCTTTCTGGGCCCCCCAAAATGTCTCAGTTGCTGCCCATCAGGGATGGGAACCCCCCCACCCTGCAAAGGGGGAGGGTCTCCCAGGAGGTGGCAGCCCCTTACCATTGCCCCTCGGTAGTAAGCAGTGGTGATGGTCTTGAACCTCTCCTGGCCAGCCGTGTCCCTGAAAGGAATAATTGTCTTTAAATTTTAAAAAAAAATCGATTTCGCTCATCCTTCAAAAAAGCGACTCGCCACGGATCCTCACTCTTACGACCGTCGCAGCATCCCCAATGGGGAGAAGCCGGATTCGCTTAAAGACTGCATGGTTCACTTAAGGAAAGGAGGGAAGAAGCTTAAAACCCCCCTAATGAAAATGCCACCCACTTAACACCGCCTCGCTCACTGACGGGAAACTCTAGTCCCGATTCCGGTCGTTAAGTTGAGGACTAGTTTGCAAAAAATGATTGCAGGCACAATTTGGTGATGGCTCGTGACAGCAGCCTCCCCAGTCGGAGTCTCGCCGGTATGTTGGATCTAACTCCCATCATGCACAGCTAACTCCCTAACCCATCTGCCACCCCCCAACCATTTCTGCTTGGAGACTCCTGCAATTGAAAACAGTTCCAGATTTTCATCCAGCTGCTGATCTTTTCCAAAACAATAATTTAAAAATCCTTCTTTTCTTTCTTCTTCTGTTTTACAAAAGTTTTGCCAGATTTTCCTAACTCGGTACAAAGAGCCTGGCTTGGAAATGCAGTTTCCCTCCCTTCTACCGGAGGTGTTTACCCCCCCTCCTTCTGACTCCCTAGTCCATAATCCACCTTTCTTTTCCACAATCTCCCCCCCCCCCCCGCCCGCAAAGTCTGCCCTGTCTCAGAGGGACTCACCAAACCTGCAATTTAATCCTTTTCCCCTCCACTTCCACCGTCCTTATTTTGAAATCGATGCCTGCAGGGAAGAAAAACCAGAACTGGTTCTTACTCACGGTTTCCACCAGGTTTAATTCGCCAGCAAATCATTTCCTCCTCCTGGGTTGAGTTTGGGGTCTCCAATCCGTTCAGGATGGGGGTCATTTCCCTGCCCGCTGATTGATTGACCTAAGATCTTGGGAGGACCCAATCAGAGCTCCATCACCAAGCTAAAGTCAGCCAAGATTCTAGTCCTCATGGAGTGTGGATTTATTTATTTTGCCCCCCCCCTAAAAAAAGGGGGGTACTGATTGGAACCAAAATTGGGATATTCCTTTTGACCATTTCCTCCCTGGCTCCTGTTCTTAACTGCACCTCTTGGGGGGCTCCATAGCTTTTCAAACACCCCCAGCCTCTCCTGCCCCAACGGGAACCCCGAGGATGGAACAGTTGCTCCCCAAAAGACCCCATCTCCCCCCTCAAAAGCAGCAGCTTGTCATCACCCCCAATCCTTACAAAGAGGAGAGGGTTGCAAATATTGGATTGGGGGGGGCAAAATTGCCCCCCTCTCCAGCTGTTTTCTCCTCTTCCTGATTCCCATCATCCCCAGCCCAGGACAGGCAGGGGGTCTGACGTGGGGGTGAGAAACCCCCCCCCCCCGAGATGCAACTGAGCGGAGAAGATCCCACCTACTGCCAGAGAGCGGCTGCTCCTTGCAATCCTGCTCTGTTTGGGTGGGGGGGGAGCGAGGGGTCGGGAAGGGGGGGCTCTGGGGGGCTCTGCGGAAGCCCCCTCCTCACCGATGGTGCTGATGTAGGTGCCGCTGAAGCTGTCCTCGGAGAAGCGGATGATCAGACAGGTCTTGCCCACTCCGCTGTCTCCGATCAGGAGGAGCTTGAAAAGGTGGTCGTAAGACTTGGCCATAGTTGGGGAGGGGGCGCTCCGGCCTTGGCCCCTGGCCCCTCTCCTCCCTGGGGCGGGGATCTGCAGGGAAGGGGCTCCTGGCCCACCCTGGAAGGGGGAAAAAAACAAGGGGGGGGGAAGGCGAGAAGCCGCCGGGAAGAAACTTTGGAGAAGGAGGAGCTGAAGTTCTCCTCTGCCCTCCTCCTCCTCCTCCTCTTCCTCCTCCTCCTCCTCTAACAAGGACACCCAGACCCCTCCCTCTCTCCCCCCCCCAGCTGGGCAGGGAAGCAGCCCCCTTCAAGACGGGAGGGGCTGACCCCTGACTCAGATGGGGAGGAGGAGCAGCTATCCATCCTCCACTGCTGGGAAGTCATTCATTCCTCAGCAAAGGAGGAGCTGGAGAGCTCCAGAGCCTGAGAAAAAGAGTGCCCCCCCCTGAGCATGGGCAGAGTGCCTTACCTCCAGCGGCGGGGGGGGGAGAGGGGGAAGAGGCAGCCTTGCGCCAGCATCCATTTTCATCCCAGCAAACTTCCCTTCTTTTTGTTAAGGAGGACCTAAAATGTAAAAATCACAGGAGGGTTTTAAAAGGAGGGAATTGTTTCTCTTGCCTTAGCCTCCTGATTGAAAGGTTGTTTATTTAGACAATTGTTGTTTTACTTGGAACGCTTCCGATTTTGTTTCCGTTTTTTGGATTTTCTGCTTGAGACGGGGGTGGGGTGGGGGGAGAGGAATGAAACATTGATTTTGGATTTTTGCAGGTTAAATTGGTTTGTCGGCATAGAAATGGCTAGTATATATCTTTATGGGCCTCTCAGAAAGAGTCCCTTTGTCCAGCTGCCCGCAAGCAAAGCCAGCTTGGTCTCCCTGAGATGGCTTAACCTCTCTCATTTCCTTCCTTTTGGCAAATCTTTAGGATCGCCTCCATGAGGACTGCTGACTTGCTCAGTTTTGCAAGGCTGACATTCCCACGGTCCAAAGACTTGCCTGCAGACTGGCTGGGCCTGATAAAAAAAAAAATTATACTCTTCCAAGCCAATTTAGGCAGGAGATGCCGCCCTGAGTTCAAATTCTATCCGGAGCACCAAGCTCAGCCTGGCAGGAGCGTCACTGGGCTAAAAAGGAGAGGAGGCTGGAGATCCCAGAGGACTAGAAACTTGGTTTATCGCGGTGTGACCCCCCCCAAGCGGGGCCCTTATGTAGCTTTTTAGTCAGGAACCGGTTTGGACCCAGGAGGACTAGAGCCTTAGTTAGTCTTCAAGACAAGGAAAGAGCTGAGGGAGAGAGAGAGAGAGAAACTGTGTGCGTATGTGTTTGTGTGTGTGTTGAGATGACACTAGAAAAATAAATTTCCTCAACCCAGCCTACCCTGCAGGGCTGTGAGGAGGAGGCTCCGTCTCAAAATGGCGCCCGCAGGAGAAAGCGGAAGCCCTTCCCAAGATGGCGTCCTTCCCGCTCCCTCCTCCTAGCCGCCCCTCCTTTTTAGACCTCACCAGGATGGCGCCTCCCTCTCCCAGGCGCCTCCCTCTCCCACCCCCCTCTCTCTCACACACACACACACATCCGGCTCCCCCGAGCGGACTTCCGCCCGTGCGCGGGAAACCCCACAGCGGATATAGCGCGCTCCCCTTCCGGCCAGCCTCCTTTCGGTCCGCAGCTGCCTCCACGCGAAGATGCCGGTGCGTCTCTCCCCGGCGCCGCCTTCCCCGCGCGGGCCCGCCCGCCTCGGCCCGGCGCCCGGGGGCTCCTCGTGGGGCGCCTGGCGGGCCTCTCCGGCCTCCCCGCCGGGCCCCACGCGCTGGCCACGCCGCCTGGACGCCAGGCTCAAGATGGCGGCGGGGAAGGGAGGGGGGAGTGCGCGGAGGGGCGGGGGGGAAATACGCCTCTTTTGGGGGGGGCGGGGGTCTCACGGTTTCTCGCCTCTCCCCCCCCTCCCCCGCCCAGCTCGCGAAGGACCTCCTGCACCCCTCGCCCGAGGAGGAGAAGCGGAAGCACAAGAAGAAGCGCCTGGTGCAGAGCCCCAACTCCTACTTCATGGACGTCAAGTGCCCGGGTGAGGCGCCGGGGGGGGAGGGAGGGTTCCTCCGAGGTCATCCAGCCCAGCCCAGCCCGCCCCTCGCTCGGGATAAACGAGCGTTTGCAAGGGGAGCTCCGAGATCGTCTAGTCGGAGTCCCCTGCTCAGAATGCAGAACAGAGTTGCAAGGGGGCCTCGGAGGTCATCTAGTCCAGCCGCCGCCGCCTCTCCCCCCCTCATCAGAATAGAAACATAATTGGAAGGGGCCTAGGAAGTCATCTGGTCGAGCTCCCCCTTAATAAAGAGTTGCAAGGGGGGCTCGGAGGTCATCCAGCCGGAACCCCCTGCTCAGAATAACAAGAGTCAGAAGGTCATCTAGTCCAGCCCCTGCTCAAAAGGCAGGCTTGGAAGGGGGCCCTGGAGATCATCTGGTCCTCAAGTGCTCAGAATACACTCTTAACAGAATCGGAAGGGGCCCTGGAGGTGATCTAGCCCAAGCCCCTGCTCAGAATGCAGAATAACAAAGAGTTGTGAGTGGCCTCAAAGGCCAGGAGACCTTATTCCATTCCGGACAAACACCTGTCCAGTCTTGTCTTAAAAACCTCCAGCAATGGAGCATCTGCAACAAATCTCATGGCTGGAGCTGCTGGGTGGGATATTGTGCATGTGTGTGTGTGTAGGCGGTCTGTGGACTGGGCAAAACCACCTTCAAGAGCGATGGACTGCATAAAATTTTAATGCAATATGTTCCTGCTGTGGAGAGGGTGCTTTGCAACATGGAGGCTTGCAACGCAGGGGATCACCCAGCTCCCTGCTTGCTGGGCTGCACGTGGGAAACGGGCAGGGGTCCTTTAGGAAAGACCCCTGAAATGATGCACATACTAACTGGAGGGGTGGGCGAGCCTCAATTGCTCCAGCTATTGTGGTCTCTCTCGGGCTGTAGCACCACGGAGTAGTTCAGACCCATTTTGTTTTCAAAGAAGGTGTAGCAAGGAGGGGTTGGCTAGAATGGAAAAGAGGAGAGAATTTGTAGCTGCAACAGCAAACACCAAATATTTGCTTTGCTTTCCCGCTCTAGGTTGCTACAAAATCACCACGGTTTTCAGTCACGCCCAGACAGTTGTGTTGTGTGTCGGCTGCTCGACTGTGCTGTGCCAGCCCACTGGTGGAAAGGCAAGGTTGACAGAAGGTAAGTGGGAAGGTTGACCTGACCAGTGTCTGAAATAAGAGGGGAAACACGGAGAATTGTAGCCAGACTCCGAGATGGGTGTGTGTGGAGTTTTTGGGGTGAGGTTTTTCAATCTTTTGAGGATGGGAGAGAAATGGCAGTTTTTTTAACAACACAATGATGCAGATTGATGTTTTACAGCTGTTTCTTCCCACTGAAGCTGACCCAATAGGCCATAGGTGGATCAAAAGTGGTTTTTCTGGGGGGGGGGACCCTGGTTAAATGTAACCTGCTTCCATCTGACCTTAATGACTGCATTTCCTCCCTGCAGGGTGCTCTTTCCGGCGAAAGCAACATTAAACACTGGATACTCGGCACAGGATGATGGGTGGGACTATGTGAACAATGACCCTGAGCTTCTCTGGAGCACCAATGGAAGGATATTATGCAATTGAGTTGGGGGACATGTAGACTTGCTACCACTGATGGCTATGGGATAGGGTGAACACTCCCCTCCCTGTGGCTGTGGCACTGTCCTTGTAGCTTTATCCACGATTTAATAAACTTTGGATATAAAGGCAATCTTTGTTTTTTGGACTGCTTTTTTATGTGTGTGTGTGTGTGTGTGTGTGCTGGCTGCACCTGCCTCGGGTTGTTATCAGATATGTGGGATTCCTTTCGGCCCTTTGGGAATCTGGTTTAAAATGGAGATCACCGGGGTTCAGCTCGCTGCAAAGGTCACACCGTGGAGTGTAAACATTCCTCAGCCCAGCCAGTGACCTGGTTTTTTCCTGTCCCCTTTTAAGGACGACACTGGCCACATAAAAGTTCAAGCGTTTTACTCTCCTACAACTCATCTTCGCACGCTCCACAGCCAGGCCTGGGTCCGGTTCCTTAGGCTGGAAGGATGGTGCTGAGCACTCAGCGGAGGATAGAGGTACCCTAGGTAGAAAGGGAAGGGGGGCTTGAGAACTGACCCTCCCCCAAAAAAGAACATATTTCCCATCTTTTGCAAAAATGGAACTGGCCAGCGCTGAATCGGACCTCTGCTTCCCGTTTTAAAACTTATGAGAAAGTTTCAGAAAAGGGCGAATTGTCAGCTCCAGGGATCCCACCGCCCCTGCTTGCTTTCAGAAGTTCTCCAAAGGGAGCCGGGGGTTATATTCCCGGGGGATTCTTCACCCAGGCTGCCTGTGGGAACTCACCGTCCTGTGTGGAGGCTGACGGGACGTAGACGACGGGCACCATCTGAACTCTGTTCAGGAAGGCATTGTAAACTGCGGGGAGGGGAGGATGCTGGTTGGTTCCAGGCATATGGTAGATACTATATGTAGGGTTTCCTGCTTGAGCAGGGGGTTGGACTAGAAGATCTCCAAGGTCCGTCCCTTCCAGTTCTGCAATTCCAGCAAGCTGGGGAGGACCTTGAATCTTAGCACCCACTAAAGGGCTTCGGGGTGGTGGGGGTGGAGGACGTGCCATTATTGACCTACTGAGAAAGATGACCATCGTGGAGGCCAGGACGGCGAAGATGGTGAAGAGGAGAACCTGGTAGGAGCCCACCAGCTGCCGGACGAGACTGGCCTCGGCGCAGAGATCTGGGCAAGTGGACAGAGAGAGTTGGGGGCGTATTCTAGGCAGAAGACCCCCCCCCCAAGAACCCCAGTCCTGTTTTCCGTTCAAGCTCACCAAAGCCCAGATGCTGCTCTGGTTGAGGCCGCACCAGGACGGCCGCCCTCTGCCCGGTGAGGGTGCAGGAGAGGTTGATGAAGACGGGTGCTGCCCTCCCGTGGAGAGAGGTGAGGTTGACCACGTGGACGGGGAAGAGGACAAGCCCAGGCATGTCCGGGAGAAGGAGGGGGCGATCCACTTGCACCCCTGGAGAGCTGGGATGGGCCTTGGTGGGAAGGGAGAAAGCCAGCTCTTAGGGGAAAAGTCCAGCCAAAGGAAATAGATCCTTTCCGAGGAGAAGTCCACCCAAACTCCAGCAGGAGCCAAGCCCTAATCCAGGGGTCTTCAAACTTGGCCTGGCTGAGGAATTCTGGGAGTTGAAGTCCACAAGTCATCAAAGGACCAAGTTTGAAGACCCCTGCCCTCAACCGTCAGATCTCCTCACTCATGAACCTCAGAAGGTGACCATTTAGCTCAGGGCTTCTCAACCTGACCCGCTTTTAAGATGAGTGGACTTCAACTCCCAGAATGCCCCAGGCAGCAAAACTAGCTGGAGAATCCTGGGCGCTGAAGTCCGTCCATCTGGAGGACTTAAAGGCACCCGACGTGAGTTACATTTCAGCAGGGATGGGTGAAAGGAACATCTCCAGATGTTGAGTTTCAACTCTTTATCGGTGCCAAGAGCCAGGATGCCAGGAATTTTAACCCAGCCATATGTCAAAGATGGCCAGAATGCCGACTATCAAGGGTCTGGTGCTTCCAGGGGTGGACCACTGACTTCCCCCACGTGGTCCAGATGATGGTGTCTCCTGTCCTCCCCAGTCCCCGTCACTTCCTTGAAGACACCTGTATCTCAGTAGGATCCTTCCCTATACCTGGTCACACCTTTGGACCTACAAACTCACGCCTGTCTCCCGTCCTCCAGGTCTATAAGGATCCCAGAGGTGCAGATCCATCTGGGACCCTCCTGGAGGAAAACCAGGGGCTCCAACTGAGACCCAGCCCCGTCCTCAGGAGGGACACATCCAACGTCTCCTTTGGGGTCAGTATTCAACCTACCTCGATGGCTTCCGTCACTCTCCTGGCCCCTAAGACCAAGATTTCACTGGTCATCTGTGAGCTGCCGAGGACAATTTCGGTCTGGTTAAGGAAGAAAGCGGGCAGAAACGGAACCGTGATCCATTGGGCTTCCTGGGTTGGCTGGCTGAGGAGGGCAGCAGACACGTCCACGAAGCCTTCGGTTGTGCTGAGGGCCAGCAGGTCCTCCTCAGCCTGGCCTTTCACCGTTACCAGGCAAGCGTAGAGCCCTTGATGGGAGCCAGAAGGAAAGAGACTCTTTTAAACCTGATTTAGGAAGGCCTGGATTCCGAGTTTGATCGGAAAGAAAGCCACTCTGAAGGAGACACCAGAATGGAGTTCAACAGGTGTGCCTCTGAGCTGGGAACTGGAGAGCTGAGGTCGCCGGGTGGCCAGAATTGAAACTTTCCTAAGCCCAAGAAAGAAATTTAAACTTCCTTAAGCTCAAGAAAGACATTTAAACTTTCTTAAGCCCAAGAAAGAAAACTAGACCTTCTTAAGCTCAAGAATGGAAAGAAAGTTCCCCTATAAGATAAGAGAAATGCTTCTGATGCTTTACAAGACCGCATTTAAGAATTCTCTGCAAAGATGGAGACACCCTCCACACACACACACACACATCTTCAAAATCTCCCACCATTCCTGGCCACTTGGAAGTTAGCCACGCGTCCCAATTCCCCAGCAAGGATGCACCAGTTTCTCTTTTACCTTTATCTGCGTAAAATGCCGGCCGGATGTGAAAGATTTTGCTGGCTGGAATATCCAGGATGCTGGGCTTGAAGTCCACTTGGCAGATGAGCTGTGATTCAGGAGAAAGCTGCCTGCTGATGGCCCGAATTTGCTCGGAACCGCAGGGACCTAAAACAAGACACAGATGTATTCAGGATGTGCGTGAGTTTAGAAGATATATATATATCTTTAGCCAACTCATCATTACTGGTATCAATCAATCAGAACAGAGCTGTAAGGGACCTTAGAGGTCTTCTAGTCCAGTCCCCTGCTCCAGCAGGAGACCCCCCCATACCATTTCAGACAAGGGGATATGCAATCTCTTCTTTAAAAACCTCCAGTGAGGGAGCACCCACCATTTCTGAAGGCAAACTATTCCATTGATTGATTGATTGCTCTCACCATTAGGAAGCTTCTCCTTACGGCATTTTCCTTTGCCCACCCCCAAATTTATGAATTAGAAACACAGACACAAGATTAATCCCCAATTTCTTAATATTTCACTTGTGTCTTTCTAGGAGTGTGTCTTTGGTTGGAGACAAAAGGGCTTCTTTGCTCCTGAAAGAAATATTTCTGAGTTCCCCCCTCTACGTCAACCAGGAGAATCAAAGCTCCTTTAGGCAGGTATATTTTCTCATCCTTTCCCAACCATAATATTTTCTAAAGAGAAACAGGATAACTGGTCTCACTCTGATGACCTTCATATTTTTCCCCCTTTTGGGGGTCACCCCTAGCCACCTCATCTCCTCCCTCGGCGTATTTCAGTATGAAAGCAGTGCCTCCTACCTTGAAGAGTGGCTGGGCTGCTTGTGGAGACGAAAAGCCGAAATTCGGAGGCGTTGCCAGCGTTGGTAAGGAAGGTTTTGGGGCCGAGCTGAAGGCTGAGTCTCGACGGGCCGTGAACGACGACCTGGGAAGGGGAGATTAGAAGACTGAAGAAATTAAAAAATAAATAAATAAACAAACAAACCTGTCTTCCAGAAGCTGTTTCCAAACAGAAATAAAATTATGTGATATTGAAATAAGGGGTTTATCCATACGTGCTGCAAACGCACAAACGCCACCCTTCTACCTCTCGGTACGTTTTCACTATCCCGGGGATTTTGTGAAAGACGGTGGCTTTCCCTGGATGCTTTGCAAACGCCGCTCCGCTCGCTGCGTCCAGCTCAACCACGTCGCCGGGACTGATCTGCCAGGTGCCGGCTTCGCCTAAAAACAGGAGAAAGTCTTTCTTTCTCGGTGGGCAGAAGGAATTTGAAAGCGGAGTTCCAGACTTTTTAAAAAGTTTCTAATGCAAAAGCACTTCCTGGGTTACATGTTTTCTGATCCTTTCCCAACCATAATATTTTCTAAAGAGAAACAGGATAGCTGGCCTCACCCTCACGACCTTCGCTTCCATCATTAAAAAGAAAAGAAAAAAAAACATGCTTTAAAGCCACAGTGTCAGACTCACAACTGGCCCACTGACCTTCCTGGGTCACAAGGGGGGTGCTGAAGCACACCACGTCTCCCACGGCGAGGGGGGCAGAAAGGCCAGGCTCAATGGCGTGTTCCACGGGGACGGCAATGTAATCCGCCATGCCTGGGTGCCTCTCGTCCCACACGCCCACCAGCGTCACGCCTCGGTTCACGGCTTGGGCGGAGAACGTGTGGTTCTGGTTGCTGGGCCGGATCAGTAGCAAGTCATCCCTAAAAATGAAGCCGAGAGAAGGGAAATAAACTACAGGCGGTCCTCGGCGTACGGCCACCCCTGAAATTCACGTGGCTAAGTGAGACATTTCCGTAACTGGTTGCGTTGAGCACAAGGCTACTCAACCCACCCACCCCGGCAGCTTTCCAGAGGTCGTGCCCACAAAGCAGCTCCTTGAACCCACCTCTCCTGGGGGGGGGGGTTGAGGAGGGCCTACCTGTTCAAGGCCAGGTGCAGCTGGGTGTTCTGCGCGTGAAACTTTACCCCGGCGCTGTCGAAGAACCGGACAGAGAGAGTCAAAGCCATGCCCAAGGGGAAGGCCGGCAGAGGCGCCCGGCTGGCTGTGTAGAGCTTAGGGGCGCTGCTCAGCTGCAGGTAAGAGACTGGGGCCACCTGGGAAGAAAACGGGGTGCTCTCAACTTCCTTTCCAACCAAGAAGAGGGGGGGGCAAGCTATTCTCCAAAGCGCCTGAAGGCAGGACAAGAAGCAACGGATGGAAACCCATCAAGGAGAGAAGAAACCTAGAACTAAGGAGAAACTTCCTGACAGTTAGAACAATTAACCAGTGGAACAACCTGCCTCCAGAAGCGGTAAATGCTCCAACACTGGAAGTTTTTAAGAAGAGACTGGACAGCCATTTGTCTGAAATGGTATAGGGTCTCCTGTTTGAGCAGGGGGTTGGACTAGAAGACCTCCAAGGTCCCTTCCAATTCTATTCTATTCTATTCTATTCTATTCTATTCTATTCTATTCTATTCTATTCTATTCTATTCTATTCTATGTCTATTCCTATTATTTCTATTCCATCCCATCCCATCCATGGTTGGAGATGTCCCCTCCCCCAGCCCTGTTTTGACGAGGCAGGCCTCTTCTGTAGACCCCCTTACCCTCACACCGGTGATGACCGTCTGGTTGACGCCAAAGAGCTCCAGAGAGGTCACCTCCAGGACCGCCGTCCCCGTGACGGCTCCTGCCTTCAAGAGCCCGTGCCCGTCCTCTTCGATGACTGAGGAATTCGGGAAGCACTGCAGGATCTGGGTGCTGACGAAGGCAGCCCCGTCCCTAAGCGAGGAAAGGAGGGAGAACAAACACCCGCTTTGAAGGTAAGGAAGGGAGGAAGCCTCTGGGCCTTGTGGCTGCTCCATCCTGGAGGTTTTCCAGACGAGACTGGACAACTGTAGCCCTCGAGTAACAACCACAATTATTATCCCTGCCCGAGAACCGTCTCTGGTACCTGTTTGTAAGTAACCTGAGCTGTGAATTCATGGACATCAGGATCTGCTCCACGGGACATTCAGGAGAGAAGAGCTGAATTTTGTCAAAGACCTGTAAGGGGGGAGAGGGAGGGAGGGAGGGAGGGAGAGCGAGAGAGAGAGAGAGGAGAGGAAGAGAGAGAGAAGGAGAGGGAGAGACGGAGAGGGAGAGGGAGAGAGAGAGGGAAAGACGGAGAGAGAGAGAGAGAGAGAGAGAGGGAGAGGGAGAGGGAGAGAGAGGGAGAAGGAGAGAGGGAGAGAGGGAGAGAGAGAGAGAGAGAGAGAGAGAGAGAGAGAGAGAGAGGAGAGGGAGAGATATGAAGCAACTTTCATCCAGGAATGGACCGTGCCTCCTCCATTTCAACATTCAAAGATTGGTATCTGGACTCCCGCCTTGAGCAGGGGGTTGGACTGGATGGCCTCCAAGGTCCCTCCCGGTCCTAAGATTCCTTGGGAACAGCCAAGGCTTGAGGAAGGAAGCGAAGAAATGCCTGCCAGCTCTTCCCTGATTCCTCACCAGGACCTGCACCTCATCCAAGAGCTGGGTGAGGTTTCCCTCCAGCTGTCCGGCTTGGGGGTCCGAAGTCGACACCGTCACCCTGATGCTGGTCCTGCCCGCTGCCCTGGTCCGCAGCACCATGGCAAAGTTGCTCTCCGGAGGAAGGGCCAAGGAAATCTGGTGGGGAAAAAGGTGGACGGTGTATGCAGGGAGTCCACGACTTACGAGCCCAACATTTATGTGGTCCCATTTTTTTTTCTTTGTTGAAATTGGGTGGGTGAGTTTTAAAAGAGGGAGGGTCTTTCCTACCTCTGAGTGCCTGGGGAGAAGGTCGACCACGTCTCGTTTGCTCACTGCCCAGTTGAAGGTCAGGGGTGGGCGAGAGTTGCTGAAGGAGAATGGAGTCAGGGTGCTGGTCAGACCCCCGACGTACACAGGCATCTGCCCAAGAAGAGAGAACGGAATGACAAGAGTTGGAAGGGACCCTGGAGGTCCTCTAGTCCAACCCCCTGCTCAAGCAGGAGACCCTAAAGACCATTTCAAACATATAACTATCCAGTCTCTTCTTAAAAGCCCCCAGTGATGGAGCACACACCACTTCTGGACGCAAGCCGTTCCACTGGTTCATTGTTCGTTCACAAGACCTACCTGGATTCATATCCGAGACCAGCAGATCAGACCAGGATCCCAAATCTGAGCGTATTCAGGAGACAGTCAACCCTGGTTACTTACTACAGATCATCCAGGTTCCAGTGTCCGGATGGGGGGGGGGATACTTCCATTAGCGACTCACAAGTCTTTACACACGGGGTGTGAGACCCAATGGGATGGCTCACTGGAACCCACCTCGGTGCCGGTGACGAGTCGAGTGGCCGGGGCGTGGATTCGAATTGTGCGCAGCTGAACCACTTCCAGCTCCACCTGATCCTGAGGGAGAAGATGGCTTGAGTCCCCTCCTCTGGAGTGCGCGCACACACACACACACACACACACACACACACAAAAAAAAGTACCTGGGAGAATACAATGACTTTTCCCGTGTCTTCGTTGACGGCTCGGATGGTGCCCAGGATAAAAGCTGTCCCCACGGCCTTGGCGCTGACCTGTCCCAGCCCATTAACCTCAGCCACGGTTTGGTTGCTGATCGAGAAGTGGATCAGGGATTGAGGCTGGGGTCCCCCTTCCGACATCACCTGCAATTGGAGGCAAAGAACTGTGGGGGGTCAGGAGGACCGGGGCACAGGCTTCTGCCTTCAAGACCGCCCCCAAAACCCAACCCTCTCCTCCACTACGGTAGCCTCAATCTGACTTCGAGGGGCCTTTGAAGAGGGGAGAAAAAGGCCATGACCCATAAACCAGCATTGTCTGCTTGGGATCCTGGACTCACCTGCCACATGTTGTGAGGGATGAGCGTCATTTTCTCCGGGATCAGCCTGAAAGGTGGGAAGACCTGGCAAAACACACCACAGCATCAAGTTAGTCTTGGGAGAGAGAAAGAAATAAAAAGGGAAGCACAGGGGAGCACCTAAAACAGGGGTTTGACCTAGAAGATTCCAGTTTTATCCAAGGACTGAGCAACGGACCTTGCTACAATAAATCATGGTTCCCTGTTTAAAGCAATAAAATTTACAAATCTTTTAACTTGCAAATCTTTTAACTTGCAAAATCTTTTCCATTTGCAAGTCTCTAAATTTACGGCGCTTTTCCTTTGCCGAGCTGTCAATTTACACATCTTTTGATTTATAAATCTTTTAGTTTATCCATTTCTGGGGAAGACGGGCAGTTCAAAAGTGTGAAAAATCAATCCATCAATCAAAAGTCTGAACCTGATTTTTACAGATGTTGGAAAAACTTCTTCCCAGCAGTTTCCCACAGGGCTGACTTTGAGGGAGCCCCACCGGCTTGCGGGTCCTTACCTCCACCTTCTGTGGCGGGGACATGAACCGGATTCCCATTTTGTCCCAAGCTGTGGCCACGAGGGTCGTCTGGCCAACTGCCACGGCTCGGAGCATGTAGACTTCGGAATAGTCACCAAGTTCCTCCGTCAGCCTGCGAGAAACAGAGGGGAAGGACTTACAGAATAACAAGAGTTGGGAGGGACCCTGCAGGTATTCTAGCCCAACCCCCTGCTGAAGCAGGAGATATAAAGAGCGGCTGCTGGAACTGGGTATGTCTAGTTGAATGAAAAGGATGAGGGGGTGACATGATAGCAGTGTCCCAGTAGTTCAGGGGCTGCCCCAAAGAAGAAGGGGTCAACCTATTCTCCAAAGCACCTGAAGGCAGGACAAGAAGCAATGGAGGGAAACCTATCAAGGAGAGAAGCAACCTGGAACCAAGGAGAAATTTCCTGAGAGTGAGGACAATTAACCAGTGGAACAACCTGCCTCCAGAAGCTGTGGGTGCTTCATCACTGGAAGTTTTTAAGAAGAGACTGGACAGCCATTTGTCTGAAATGGTATAAGGACTCCTGCCTTGAATGGGGGGAATAACTCTGTTATTCTATTCTATTCTATTCTATTCTATTCTATTCTATTCTATTCTATTCTATTCTATTCTATTCTACTCTATTCCTTATTTCTATTCTATTCTATTCTATTCTATTTTATTCTATTCTATTCTACTCTATTCCTTAATTCTATTCTATTCTATTCTATTCTACTCTACTCTATTCCTTAATTCTATTCTATTCTATTCTATTCTATTCTATTCTATTCTATTCTACTCTATTCCTTAATTCTATTCTATTCTATTTTATTCTATTCTATTCTATTCTACTCTTTTCCTTAATTCTATTCTATTCTATTCTACTCTATTCCTTAATTCTATTCTATTCTATTCTATTCTATTCTGCATTCTATTCTATTCTATTCTATTCTACTCTATTCCTTAATTCTATTCTATTCTAATTCTATTCTATTCTATTCTATTCTGCATTCTATTCTATTCTACTCTATTCCTTAATTCTATTCTATTCTATTTTATTCTATTCTATTCTATTCTATTCTATTCTACTCTATTCCTTAATTCTATTCTATTCTATTCTACTCTATTCCTTAATTCTATTCTATTCTATTCTATTCTATTCTGCATTCTATTCTATTCTATTCTATTCTACTCTATTCCTTAATTCTATTCTATTCTAATTCTATTCTATTCTATTCTATTCTGCATTCTATTCTATTCTACTCTACTCTATTCCTTAATTCTATTCTATTCTACTCTACTCTACTCTATTCTATTCTACTCTACTCTACTCTGCGTGGGGAAGACTTACGTCAGACTCACGATCGGAGAGGCGGCTTTCAGCTGGAGGTGCATGTAGGCGAAATACTTGCTCCGGAAAGCCGAGCGATGATAGCCCAGCACTCGCACGGAGACCAGCACGGACTTGCCAATCTCTACCTGGGGGGGGGGAGAGAGAAACACGAGCCTGCTTCTTTTTCTGCTTGGCCCCCAGCCAGGTGAATTTTCAGTCTTGGCCTTACGAGGAAGATAGTCCTTGAGTTATGACCACAATGGAGCCTTTCCCTTACTGGTTTTGATTTTACAATGGGTTGTTTTGGTGGCTGTTGTAAAACATGCATAAGGACTACATGCATAAGGTCAGCTTTAAGAAGGATCTGACACCGGTTGGGGGTCATTAGGGAGACAAGCCTGGATTGGCTGTTTCTTTAGGGAGGAAAGCATCTGAGATAGGATCAGTGGTGGTCAAAGGATAATAGTTGAACATAGTGATCCAAGGTCTTTCTCACCTTATCAATCAGATCCACCTCCAATTCGTACATGTTGGATACTCGCAGGTAAGCGGTAGCCGGTCCTAAGAATGCCAGGCAGAGGTCGTAGACCTCCAGGGCCAAAGAACCAGGCAGGACAGGAACCACCTGGAAAAAGCCACAATAAGCCCAAACTGGTAGGCTAAAACCAGGCCTGTGTTCATAGTTTTATGTTTTAATCAGGTCATAATCCTCTGGCAATCGCATAGCAACGGTCCATCTTAGGAACATCACGGTTTCTAGGATCAGCGTGAATGCGCCACTAACAACAAAGATAAATAAATCTTGACTTTGTGGTTCAGAAGATGTTTGTGTGTATGTTTGTGGAATGATTGGTTTCTTTTTTAACTTAAGGGTTTTTATATTTATGTATTTTATTGTAATTTCTATCATGTTGTAAGCCGCCCTGAGTTCTCCGGAATAGGGCGGCATAGAAATTAAATAAATAATAATAATAATAATAATAATTGTCTGCACTTCCGATGTGGCATCAGATGTCCTTCCAACGTGCCCTACAGAGCATCACCCGAACTTCCAACGTGTCCCACAGAACATCTTTTGAACTTGTGACAAACCAACTCAAATGACAACCAACTCAGCTTCCTGAGCTTCAAGACGGTCGTGAGGATCGTATGAAATTAAGGGGACGGGACTGTTTAAAAAGTCGATCTCTCTCTCTTCTCCACAGAAGGATCTCCCAGACCCTGCAGCGACTCACTTGGATGGCGCTCTCCATTTCCCAGTAAGTGATGTTGGCCATGTCCTCGGTGCTGCTGTTGATGAGGAAGTACCCAGAGCCTTCCACCAGAGCAAAAATTTCCTAGAGGGACACAAGCACCAGAGAGGCTTAATGGTTCTGAAACTCAAATAAAGCATCATTTGGGTGTCCCGGAACTGACTGAAGCCATCCTTGGTCTTACCTTTACATCAGGATGGTTGTACACGGTGACGTTATCGGGGACCACACTCACATCCTCAACCAACAAGAGTTCCACAGCTGCAGAAGCAGGAGAGTTAGAGACCTCCTAAATGCACAACAAAATCAACAACAAGTGTCCAGACAGAAGGTTCGGCCCATATGGAGGTTATTGTTCCTTCTCTATGCCAACAAGGTCGATTCTTTTGATTTTCAGCTTCAGATCCCTCAACAGCTCCTTTCCTTCAAAAGGAACACATCTCCAGGAGGTTGTGTGGATGGCGACCCTGCACTAAGAAGTTATGGAAGCTATGGTTGAAATGGACCCTTTGTTTGTTGGAAGGATTCAAACGGAGACATCCCAGGAGCTCATTCAGAGATGGAGAACCTGTCAACCTTGAGGCTTTGCCCAACTGCCCGTTAGTATCCATCTTGCCTTCTGGGGGTAACACAGAACGGGTCCTGATCTTCTGTGTAATGCTCCTGATAGATATTTCAGAGAAGGCTATCACCCTCCCCCCACTGGCTCTTCCCTTTTGGAGATCTAAACGTCCTCCCCATCTCTCCTTTTGGGTCAAATCTTTTCCCCCAGACTCACTTTTGGACTGCCTCTCTCAGAATATTTCACAAAGCTGATCGCAATCAGGACTGTCCCTTTGATCTGATGGACCTCTAACAGCTGGTGTCCTGGGAGGAGCCCAACGGACCAGAACAGGGGAGGAAGAAAAAAAGAGACATCAGAAGAAAACTTAGCCAATGGGGTCTGGAAGAAGAAGAGAGGATGGAGGAGACACAGGTCCTCTTAGAGAAAGCAGCCGAGGGACTTATTTTAGTGGAAGAGAGAAGGCTGAGGCCCACCGTGGAGCCTGGTCTGTCCAGTCCCATCGTCCTTGTCCACCATCTGCATGGACCGTGGGTGGGTGAAGCGCGCCAGGCTTTCGTTGGCCGAGGTCCACTCCAGGATCAGAGAAGAGAAATTGTCAAACTTCCTCCAGTGCTGGTCAAACAAAGCGAGCTCCAGAATGGTGTTCCTCAGACTGGACACGGGGACCTGGAAGCATCAACGGCCCCATTTCGTTTTAGAGGCCCGTGGAGAAAAGTGGGAGTTCTCCGATTCCCTGGGCGGGTCCTCAGACAGGTGGCCACCTCCAAGCCGCCCCGCCGTTATCTCCCAGGCATCTTCCTCCCACATGTACCAGCTGCTTGTGGTGCTGAGGCAAGGGACAGGGAGGCGTGCCGGTGGCCATTTTGTACACAGGCGTAACAGCCATGCTGGCCGGGTGGGCACAAATGAAGTTGACTTGCACCATCTCCACGGCAGGGCTGGGGTTGAACACTCCGGGGTGATTGCCCACTTGGAAGGTGAAGACCTTGGGGGGAGCAAGCAAAGAAGGGGGATCAAAGGCCTGACCTTGGCCACCAGCTGAGGGATAGAGACTAAGATGGCGGCTGGATTGCCAAGCAAAGGGAGCCGTGTATCTGAAAGAAGAAATCAGAAGCTCTAGCGCTATACACAGGCTACATTAGGGTTTCTCAACCCGGGAAACTTGAAGATGGAATAACAGAATTGGAAGGGAACTTGGAGGTCTTCTAGTCCAACCCCATGACAGGAGACCCTGTATCTTTTTAGACAAATGGTTGTCCAATTTCTTCTTGAAAACCTCCACTGATGGAGCACCCACAACCTCTGCAGGCAAGCAGTTCCACTGATTAATTGTTCTCACAGTCAGGAAGTTTCTTCTTAGTTCCAGGTTGCTTCTCTCCTGGATTAGTTTCCATCTGTTGCTTCTTGTCCTGCCTTCAGGGGCTTTGGAGAATAGCTTGACCCCCCCCCTTCTTTATAGCAGCCCCTCAAGTACTGGAATCCTGCTATCACGTCACCCCTAGTCTTTCTTTTCATTAAACTAGACATACCCAATTCCTGCCACTTTCTTCATACGTTCATCTCCCAGAATTCCCCAACCATCCACGCTGATTCTATCAAACCCAGCAAGATTGACTTGAGCCAAGAGCCAGGATGAACGGGACTTCTGGGAATTGGAGTCCACCTCTCTGCAGGGCTGGCTGGGGGAAGCTGAATTCCACAAGTCTTAAAACATGGCAGCCGGGGAATTCTGGGAAGTGAAGTCCACCTGTCTTCAAGTTGCCCCCCTAGGTCTTTTGCTATCAAGTCCATCTTCAGGCAGAAGACGTTCACCCGCCTTTCTTTTACCTGCTCCCCCAATTCCAGGCAGGTGACTCGGTAGATGTACTGGTTCTGCTTCCTCCGAGCCGGCAACCGGACCTCCACCACCTGGAATTTCTTATCATCGTCCATTTTGAGCTCCAGGAAGAAACGGGACGGCTCTAACACCCAGGGCCCGGGACCCCCTTCAAAGACCATCTCCTTCATGGAATGCCAAGTCACCAAGGCCATTTGCACGGGGTTCACGGCCTGAACAAAAAGAGGGAAAAATTAGAGGGAAGGAAGACGTTGGGGGCGATGGATTGTCTAGTTCAGGGCAAGTCAACCTCCGAGGCGGAAAAGTCCCTTTTCAAAGCGAGACGGGCAAGAGATCAATTTAATCAATCCATCCATCCGTAAATGGAAGAACAAACAAAACTAGGTCACCTCGATTAAGGACTACAAAATGGGGGGGGGGGAACCAGACCACAGCTTTCACCTTGAATCCAGACCAAGCGGGAGTTTCCCTCCTCACCTTGAGGGGTTCGTAAGCTGCGAACGTTGCGCTGGTTTCGAAATACTCCTCAAAGATGGTGACGCTGGCCGTCACTAGCGTGTGGCCCAAGGACTTGGCCACAAGCTGGACGCTGGAGCAGAACGTGGCGCCCACTTTCGGCTTCCCTGCAAAAGCAGATCGTGGCTGGTTTGTGTCTCAGCTGAGAGGGGGCAGGCCAGAGGACTACAAGGGCCATAATGCAACCCTTCCCGATCTCCTGTGGTGGCCCTTAGGTATTGATCCACCAGGCTCCAGGCTGGAAAATGGGAGACTGTGAGTTCTAGTCCTGTCTTAGGCACAAAAGCCGGATGGGTGATTTTGGGCCAATCACCAGGAGACGGTGAGTTCTAGTCCCGCCTTAGGCACGAAAGCTGGCTGGGTGACTCTGGGCCAATCACCATTCACTGCCTTTTTGTAACAATAACAGAGGCAGGATGGAAGTAAGCACAAAGCTCTGCCGTTATTTTTTTCCAGGAAACCTTTGCCCACGTGCAGAAATCTTCAGTCTATTTCATCGGTTTGATGCGGGAGGGAGGGAGAAGTCCAGCCTTCCTCCAAAGGCATTCACAAACCAAGAAAGCTGGTCTAATGTAAGCCTGAGCTCGCTCTTGTACCTTCTTCGCTCAAAGCGAACACTCCTTGCTTGTCCATGCCAACGTCCAAGGCCAGAAGCGAGCAATCGGTGAATGCTGTGGTCAGCCCCGTCTTCTTCTCCACGTGGTACATGGCAAGTGGCACCTCCAAGACGTGGCCGATCTCGGCGTCGGCCTGGAAGGGCAGGAATTCCATCTGGGACAGCTTCAGCACGGACACCTGCGGGGGAGCAAGAGTTTGAAAGCAGCGGAAAGGCCCCTGACAGGTGGCTGCTATGCAGCTAGTCCTCAACTTTAAGACCACAAGGGTCATTTCCTGGTCTTTTCCCCAGCGGCCATCAAGTCAAAGACACCACTGTTAAGCAAGCGCGTGCATCTGGCAGCAGCAAGTTCAGACCAGACCTTGCTTCTAAGCTCTTGGATGCATCGCATCCAGGATCTTTCCTGGCTTCTCTGCCAGGGAAACCAACTTGCCTGGATTTCTCCAAAGTGGAAGGGATTCTGCACGTCTCTCGCCTGCACCACGCTTTGCCCCTCAGCCAGACCCGCCGCCACCACGCCTTTGATGGTGACGGTGGCCACTGTCTGATTGGAGGAGGTCCAGGTGAAGTTGCCGCTGCCTCCCTCCACCTACAGAAAGGTGAGCCAGGCTGTAGAGGAAATCAGGGACACGCCCCCACCCAGGAAGCCTCTCCTCCCAAATGCAGCCCCATGGGGCAGCTGACCTGAACTTTATAGCGGTACAAGAGATCCAGAGAATGGTAGGGGAAGGCTAAGGAGGAAGGGGTCAGTTGGATGGGAAGGTAGATCTTTATTTCTTGCTCGTGGCTGATGGGGGAGACGAAATAATCTTCCAGGCCGCTCTGAAGGCAAAAATTTTTTTTAAAGGAGGGTGGGTTTGAGAGCAGCTTCAAAAAATACCTTGCATAATTATCAACGGAGAATAATCCGCAGTGATGACATGCCCTAGTTTGGTAATGAAACATCAGCAAGAAAACAGCCCAGCTGAGAGGACACTAAGGACTCCCCCACCTCCTCCTCCTCCTTCCTGCAAACCCTCCTCCCTTCTAGTACTGATGTTACCTAGTTTGGTCATGAAACGTCTGCAAGGAAGCCACCCAGCTCAGAGAGCACCAAGGATCATCTGTGAATGGGGCAAAATCATTTAAACAGCCCGACTTCACTTGGTTAAATGTTTCAATGAACTGTGCCGAACGCTTCAACCCCCCACCATGCCCCATTTTTATTCTTTTGGGAAAAATCCACTTGGAGATCAGATGTGCTGAGTTGGCCGAGTTATCAGACGGATGACTGCCAACTCCAGAAAACCGGCAAGCGGAAAAAAAAAAATATTCCTCGGCTGGGAAAGAGCTCCAGGCTCTTTCTCCTACCTGGAGAAGGACAGAGAGCAACGTGGCTTTAATGACCGTCACGCCTTCCTCCAGCGCCTGGACGACGTGATGGGAGCCGTTCGCAGATGACGTGAACTCCTCCAGATATCCCTTGGGAAAGTGGTGAGCGATGCGGAGATTCTGGAAAGACCAAATTGATAAATCCTTTTAAAGGATCCCAGCAGGGATAAAAGGGAAAACTTAGCAGGGAGCCAGGATGGAGAAGACGACGCAGATCGGAATGGCCTTCCTTAGAGTCAGTTCAACAGGTGCAAGATTACAGGCCAGTCCTCGACCTATGACTGGTTACTTAGCAGTCACAAGCGACAACCACGATGGGCAGGTTCTACTATGGTTGTTAGTGTGAGGTCTACCTGCGTGCAGGTTTTCTACCCCGACACCTGACTCACATCAGAGGGGTAGACTTTGGTGCTCGATTTGTCGAAAACGTCGACGGTGACGGTGTAGGTCCGCCTCACTTCTAAGGCCCACCGGTTCCCCGGCTGGACCGTGAAGCCTGCAAGGAGGGTGGAAGGAGAAGCCGAAGAGAATTGACAGCTCACTGGGTGCTTTCTAGATCAGGGTTTCTCATTTTAAGGTTCTGGCTGGACTTCAGTTCCCAGAATCAGCATGTTGGCTGGTGGATTCTGGGAGTTGAAGTCCACCCCTCTTAAAGCAGGCTGGCTGGGGAATTCTTGGGAGTCAAGAGTTCACCCATCTTAAAAGCTTTCTGGCTGGAGAATTTGGGGAGTAAAAGTCCAGCCATCTTAAAGCATGCTGGGGATTCTGGGCGTTGAAGCCCACACTTCTTCAACTGGCTAAGTTTGAGGAACACTGCTGTGGCCAGCTAGAGTCGGCGGAACAGCAGGCTGAGTGTCCTTACCTAGAAATCCTGGCTCTACCACATATATGGTGCAGTTCGGAAGGCCCAGCGATCCTCGCATGTAGACGTCTGAATGCGCCCGTAAGGAATTTAACATTGTTTTTGAAAGAAAGTGGGGGAGAACAGAAGGGGGTTTCTGTGGCTAAACTAAGCGTCTCTGGGTCCCCTGGAAAGTAGGCCCAATGCAAAGGAAAGGGGGTTTTGATGGAGACGAGGAGGCTGGCATTTGCCTTTCACAACGCTGGGAAAAGGGGAAGGAAGGAAGGAAGGAATAGAGAAGAGAGAGGGAGGGAGGGAAGGAAGGAAGGAAGGGAGGAATAAGGAAGGAAGGAATAGAGTAGGGAGGAAGGGAGGAAGGGAAGGAATAGAGGGAGGGAGGACCAGAGATCACGAGATCAGCTCCGGGGACCACAAAGGAAGGATACTCTTATGGACAAAGGCCAGATTCACCTGGCCCAGCTGGAGGGCGGTGACAGTGGCTGTACCTGCATCCAGTTGGGCCACCGGGAGGAAAAGAAATCCACTTGGCGCCTTCACTTCCTCCTGCAGTTCCAGCTCATAGTGTTCCAGAGGCAGCTCAACCTCTGCAGGAAAAGGAGGTCCGAGAGCTTTTCTTCACCTGAGTTGCTTTCAAAATCTGTGGACTTCAATGCCTAGAATTCCCCAGCCAGCACAGCTGGCTGGGGAATTCTGGGCGTTGAAATCCACCAATCTTTAAATTAGTCTCTGAGGTTGGAAAACACACTCCTGCTCAAGCAGAGATCTGGGTTCCCAGGATGGATTGAACCAGGGCTTAACAAACAAACCACACCTGGCCAGAAGCTGCCCCAGCCCGAAGCCTGCCTGTGTGGATTTAGACCACCAGCTTTTGAGTGTCTTCTCAAAATCTTCCCCCCCAACAAAGCAATCCTACAAATTCCAGATGTTTCTCACTCACCCTGAACAAGCTTTGTGGCTCACCAAACACACCAGGTGTGTGTGTGTGTGACCCCTCTGCTTTGCTGCCGAAATGCCCCTTACCAACAACATTTGAAGGGAGGGAGCCAGGAGGGTCGTGGCGGCCTACCTGTGATCTTTCCCTGAACTATTTTGCCAACTCTGTATTTGATATAAGCTCCCACTAGCAGGAAGACATCATAGGAAGGGATAAGGAAAATATTCTCCAGAACCAAGAGGCGCACCAAAGCCGCGGCAACTTTCTGGGCGAGGGGAGGAACAAAGCAGAGACTTCAGAGGGGGCGCTTCCGCCACCCCCCCCCCCATTCGGTTCAGAGGGGTTTTAAGCACACCTTCGATTTAACCGAGGGGGTCGGTGCCTGGCTGACCCTGCCTTGCCACTGACCCCCGTGCCCTCATCTGCCTTGGGTGGGTGGGCGGGTGGGTGGGAGGAACCCACCTTGTAAACAGGCTCCTGGATTCGGACCTTGATGACGGCTGCCCCGGTTCTGATTCCCGAAACCAAAATCCTGTCGCCCTGTTTCTCCTCCATTTCCATCTGGACGATGTAGTCGGGTGGAGAATATTCCGCCTCTGAGTATTTTAAAATCCTGGAGCAGAAACAAACCCAGCTTTCAGAGGAGGCAAAAGGCTCAGGTCCTGCAATCAGTTTAATTACCTGTCTATATCCATCTATTCATCCACCCACCCACCCACCTACCCATCCTTCCTCCAATTTCACCTGGTTTAACAGACAGGATTTTTTTCCCCCAGGATGGTAAGCATCTCCTAACAAAAGGTGTGGCTGTGTTTACTATCTATTCCAAAGTTAGGAGGAAGGTAAACACGCCAAGACTTTCCAAGTTTGCTCTGCTCTTTTGGTCCTGCCACCACCTGCTGTCATACGGTCCACTTGCCCTGGAGCTCAGGGTTTTGCCTGACCTGATTTTCTTCGAGAGCTCCAGGTTTTCCATGTCATCGTCCTTGGCAACGCTCCACTCGAATTCCAGCCCTTCCAAGCTGCTGAAGGTGTTTCCTGCAAGAGAGAAAGCCAGGTGTGGACTTGGGGCCAGAGTAGATACGACGAATCGTCAGGCAATTCTTAGTTCTGAGTGGCTGAATTTTACACTCCTCCCTGCAGGTGGAATGTATTTTTTCCTGGTACTAAAGCGCCACAGCGCAGGTAGCAGGCAGGTCTTTCAGGGAGATCTGAAAGCCAAAGAGGAAACAGACACCACGGAAAAGACATTATCTTTCGCTCTGCCCGCTTCAGATATCTAGGAAGATGGGTTACAGAAAGGGTTTGGGTGACAATCCCCGGGCTGGGAAGGATCCGAATCTGAGTCAGCACCTTCAGCATCTAAAGCTCTCACGCTCAGCTCCAAGGGAGAGTCTTCCACGTAGATCTCCCGAGTTCGCGAGACTATTTCCACCTGCTCAATCAGATCCACGATGATGTCACAACGGAGCAAGTGACCGGTCACTGGAAAAACAAACGGACCTCATGTCTCCTGTTCTCGGCTGCCAGACAGCAAAAAACAGGGTGGCTGAAGTCAACCAGACAAACAATTTCTTAATCATCTCAAATTTCACGTTAGGAAAGCGGATTGGTCCCAAAAGGTCTGCGACTTTCCATTGTTCCGCTCTCTGAATGCTGAAGATCCCAACCAGCCTGCCGGGAAGGGTCTTCTTTCAGAAGAAAAGGACCCCCGCCCCTGCCAAAAAAATCGGAGTTGAACTAAGCAGCGCTTCATGGGTTTCTGTCAATTGCTCTGAATGCCCAGCAGGGGCCGCTGGACACAATGGCAAACCTATCCCATCAGCCAGGCCCTGCCATTGGCCAAAGAGCCAGCAAGTGGCACCTCTCTGAGAATTCTGGGAGTTGAAGTCCGCACATCTTAAAAGCCATGCTGGCTGCAGAATTCTGGGAGTTGAAGTCCACAAGCAACCTAGAACTAAGGAGAAACTTTCTGACAGTGAGAACAATTAACCAGGGGAACAACCTGCCTCCAGAAACAGTGAATGCTCCAACATTTAAGGAGAGACGGGACAGCCATTTGTCTGAAATGGGATAGGGTTTCCTGACTGGGCAGGGGGTTGGACTAGATGACCTCCAAGGTCCCTTCCAACTCTGTTACTCTGCTATCCTTCCTTCCTTCCTTCTTCCCTCCCTCCCTTTTTATTGCGGGTTTTTAAGACGAGATTGGACAGCCATTTGTCTGAGATGGTATAAGGTTTCTTGCCTCAGCAGGGGGTTGGACTAAATGACCTCCAAGGTCCCTTCCAACTCTATTATTATGATGATGATGATGTCTTGGACATCCCTGCTATAACCCATCCCAGAGGGCAGAGCTGCATTGTTAGATTTTTTTGAAAAGGCCAGGGGAATGCTGAGGGAGGGGGGGGTCCGCCCTGCTTCTGGAGGAGAGTATTTCAGAAGGCAGGGCAGAGAAGGCTCTCTTCCTGGACTCCAGCAGTGGAAATTGTTTAACTTGAAGCGGTCCCCACCTACCTATCTCCTCTGCTATTATCACACTGGCTAGCTTTGTGGCCTGCAGAGAGCGGGTGGTGAGCAATGCTTTCTGCGAGCAAACTGTTCCGTTCTCATACATTGGATCAATAGTGACCGTGTCATGGCGGGTGGAGAACCTACAGGACAGAACAGAAAATGCTTAGACTTTCCCTCTGTGAGCATCAGCTCCTCATCCTCCCCCCAGTTGGTCTTCCCAGCAGCTGCTGGTCCAGACTAGACTTGAGGCAGCATTGGGAGTTGGTGTCCGATCAACTCAGTCGGTGTTTCCTCTGTTATCCCTCTCTTGTATAAAAAGAGGATGCATTTATGAATGTAATAAAAGCAGGCTCCTTCAAACAGTATTTTAAGGAACAAAGACATCTCCATGACCAAATAACGTTCCATGGCACATTCTGCTTAGCAATAAGGCAACTGACCTCAACCCCTTTCATTCTAATGCAATTACGCTTGCTAACGTTTGGCAATAGAATTCCCTCCCCCCCCCAATCTTGGATGAATTAGCAATAAAGGTAGAGGTTTTTTTTTTCAATTATGGATGACTTAATAACAATGTTTCTTCGATCCTGGATGAATTAGCAACAGCAGGGTATTTTTTTTTTTACCCAATTCTGGATAAATAATTAATAATATTTTTCCAATTCTGGATGAATTAGCAATAGCAGTAATTCCCCCCTCCCCCCAATTCTGGATGAATTAATACTCTTTCAATCTTGGATTAATATATTTTTTTCCAATTCTGAATGCATTAATAATAGATTTTTTTTCAATTCTGGATGAAACTATCTTTTTCAATCTGGAGTAATAGTTGCTTTTCCAATTCTGAATGCATTCATATTTTTTTTTTCAATTCTGGAGGAACTATTAACACTTTTTCAATCTTGGATTAATAGTTGCTTTTCCAATTCTGAATGCACAGCAGGCCTTTTTAAACAATATATGATAGACTGAAAACAGTGGATAGACTATATACAAAACACCGATCAAATAAAATGTATCTGGCGTATAGTTGAGGCTTGACGTGAGGAGTGAAGAATGTTTACCAAATCAGACGTTTACAAAGACTAATACCTAATGTTGTATTATATGTTCTATGATGATTGCTTCTTAATATGATCTTATGTTTAATGTTAAAAATGTTGGATTAATTAGCAATAGATCCCCACCCCCCCAAAAAACTGGCTGTATTAGCAAAAGCATCGCTTTACCCTAATGGTTCTTACTTCCGGGTCTTCGCCCGGCCTCCTCCCGTGACGTCACCCCTCCGCCCGTCCCTTTCCCGCGAGGCCCCGCCCCCTCACCAGGAATAACACCCCCCCTCAGCGCCCAGCACGAAGGGCACCCGCTTATCCCGGCTGAAGGGCAGCAACACTTTCGGCACGTTCAGCTTGTAGGCCCCCGCGGGCCCCGTCAGAAGCGCCACGGCGAAGAGGAAAAGCGGTGGCGGAGGCCGAGCCCGCCGGGAAACCGCCCTCATCTTCGAAAGGAGCCCGGCCGCGGCTCCAAAAATGGCGGCCAAAAGAGACGTTGCTTCTCTCTCTCTCACACGCGCGCGCGTTACCTAATGCGCCTGCGCCACCTGGCCACGTTCCGCCCTCGCGCTTTATGTCGTCGACCTGCACGTGCGCCGGGCTCCGCCTTTAAACCGCGGAGGAGCTTCCTGGCGTTTGCGCCTGCGCACTTTTGCTATTTTTTTTTTTAATTCCTGAATTTGGACTTGGAGGAAGAAGGGCTGATCGGATTTCTTGGGGATTTAATCGGATTTGCCCAGAAAGAGCGACGAGGCGTTTTGTGAAACGAGAGCGGCCATCTCTTGAGCTGCAATATTGCAGACGAGGGAGAGAGAGCAGCTGGGACGCGTCTCGCTTAGCAACAAGAGGTTGGGGATTCAATCCTGGTCATAAGTCGAGGACTAACTGTGCTGAATACCCCCCCCATGCCCCCACCGGTGAAAATCCTAGTAAAAAAATATAACAAAGGGACAGAGGGAATGTTTCTGTTTATTATTTCCAAAAAAAAGACAATAAAAGATCAAAACTTTTTTTTAGTATCAAAACACTTGATATAATTTCCTAATTTCTCCCTCCTCCCACCCACCCACCCCCTTCAAATACACACACTGGCTCTGAAAAGCCACGGCAGCGTAGTGTTCCTCCTCCTATGATACCCAACAGGCCTGTACAAAGATGCATTTTAAAAAATTCAACACAACCTTTAGGGGATCAATTTTCAAGAGTATTGAGGTGTCCCGTACATCCAGTTTCTCTTTAAGACAGAACAATCAGCTGCTGGCTTAGAAACAGGAGAGGGAGGGGAAAACCCCACACACACATTCAGGAGCACCCAAAAAAGTTAAAGCCGCCCCCCCCATCACAAAAACCCCTATGCACAGAACACCAAGCACCAAGAAACTTAAACCTAAGTGGGAAGAAAACGTGGGTTATTCAGATATAGTGTTTTCCCCAGGAAATTAAGTGCAGAAAGGAAAGCAAAGGATCTTCAGATCGATTTACATGGGTTTAAAGAAAAGGAAACTTTAAAAAAAAAAATACACGCATCCAGATTACACTTATTTTTTTTAAAAAAACAAAACACATCGTTCTTTCCCCCCCAGCTGGAAAAAAGTTATAAAAACACGGGTGAAGACAGCACCTCAGCCTGAGTTATTCCTGGGGGAAAAAAAAAAGCCAAACCTAAATATTCAAAAACTGGAAGGGAGAGAAGAGGGAAGGATTGATTGCTCCTTGCGGAGGTTAACCCCTCTGCTAGCGGACACTACAAGCTTGGCTGGTTCTTCGGACCAACGATAGGATTTGCGGTTATTCTATGGATCGATTTTGCGATCGAATTGGCCCAGTAAACGAGCACATCAATTAAGCTGCATGCTTTCAAAGCTGAGCACTGGGGGAGCCTTCACAACACATGTGGCAAGGGAAGGCAGGTTAAACCGAAATGCACATCGCACATAATCTCGCGGCTTAAAAAGGTGCATTTCAATCAGTCGCTCGCTCCCTTTGAAATCTTTCCATGGGGGGGGGGTTTCCTATTTTTTTTCCTTCCGGCTGGAAATTTGGGAATTGTCCAGTGGACAAGGAAGAAAATAAAAATAAAAGCAGGGCAGAGGTTTTTTTTTTAACTACGTTGGCCCCAAACATCAGGAATGTAATTTATGACTTTTCCCCTCAAAAGGGTTTAGAGGTCAATTCTGTGGTTATTTTTGCCCCTCCTTTAAAAAAAAAAAAAAGAACAGAGGAGAATCGCTGCTCAGGAGTTGGGGAGGGGGCTGCCGAGGGTCTTTTACATGTCGTTCAGATCGAGCAGGGTCTGGTCCAACATCCGCTGCGTGCACAGATGCTCCTCTTTGGTGCATTTCAGCTTATCTGGAAGGAAGAACGGAAAATGTCAGTTGTGTTTGAAGGGGGAAAGGAGCTTCGGCTCTCTGGATTTCTCCCCCCCCCCAAAAAAATAGGGGCACCCCTGGCAATGCAAAGCTTCAATTGGCGAGGGTCGTGCTTCTGCTCCCCTGCTCCATGAATAAGATTTTCTCTTATTCATTTATAACCCCATGCGGTCGGTCGTCATCCGTTTTGCCCAAAGATAAGCAGAGCAATGTGTGGTGTGCGCGCTGGAAAAACATCCCCGCAAAACTCAATCCGCTTAAGCTTCCTCTGCCCACTTCTGCAGCGGGAAATGGCTCGGCTGCTTGTGACAAAAGGCTTGGAACCATCTTTACCAATAAAGGAGAATATTTGTCGCTCGAGGGAGAAGCAAAGGGTCCTTGGTGGTCTCTGAGCCGGGTGGCTTTCTTGCAGACGTTTCACGACCCAACTAGGTAACCTCATCAGTGCTAGAAGGAGCATTTGCAGCAAACCCCACTAGGATGATGATGATGATCTTCCCTAGTTTGGGTCATAAAAGCACCTGGCTCAGATAGCACCAAGGACTCCCTCATTTCAATTTTTCTTGGCAATGTTGAAAGCTCAGTTATTCGTTTCAAGGCCACGTTCCTCCAGAAACCCTGTTCCAAATCTGGGACCACAAGTGAACAATTTCTGGGTTCGGGTGACCCACACAGCCCGCAAGTGGCTATGGTGACAAAACACAGGTGTTTTAGCTTGCACTTTTGTGGAAGAGGTGTGCATGCCCTCTTAAATCCCCGCCACGCACAGCTTTCATGAACATTTGGGCAAAGGGAGTTTTGAGTAACAATAATAATAATAATAATATAATGATAAAGCAGCAGAGAATCTGGTGCTTAGGATAACATGCAGGGACAAGGGATCCCGCCTCCCCGCCTTTTAAAAACTAATCCTTGTAAATTATAATAAAATCATCCGTGTCTTCCTTGGGGAAGCAAACTGAGGTTCATACACACCCACAAGACCACCCCACATCAGGCAGGGCACTTTGTCAGCCTGGCCAGATCATGGTTTGTTCATTTAAATTCCTATTTTGGGGCGGGGGCACCTTGATTCCGCAAAATAGCCGAGAAAGCGTGAATGATTTCAAATTCTCCCCAAAAGTTTGTCTGACAAGGATTAGAACTCAGACCTTCCATTTCTGGGGCCAAAGTCTTCCCCGGTGACCCTCCGAGACCAAAGCTGAAAGCCTGCCGTGTGCAAAGCAGAAATTGCTAGGAATTTGGGGAAGAAATAGGGCTCCCCCAGAATTTCCAACTCCGTAGCAGCAGGAAGGAAAATACCATTCAGAATCCAGTCCAGGCCAAACAATGAAACAGCCAGAAGTGAAAACAGCCTTTTATTAAAGCAATAAAGGATTTTTTTTTCCAGTGCAAAAAAATAATAAAATAAACCATGCTTCCTATACAACTAGTTGCCTCTAACCGTTTCCAGCTTCCGTTATCATCCACCGGACGAAACTCCTGTAGCCACGGATCATCCTTGCGGAACCGGTGCCGGGGGGGGAGGGGTTGAGATACCTACCCTCTTGCCAAATCCAGGATTTTTTTGTTTCTTTTTTCCTGTCTGTTGGGCACCGGCTTTCAGTTTAGAAAGGGTTTTGCCATCCAAGAAATAAAGAGACAACCCCAGGCGTATCACAAGTGGGCCAGTGGTTTTTTATTGAAAGACAGGAAAGAAAAGTTGGAAGGAAAAACCGCGTGAACAAGCCGATCCATGCAAACGGAAGAGCTTATGAAGTGGGCGAGTGGGGAATTTGAAGGCAGCCACAGAGAGGGACGAAGAAAGGCCTGCATTAGCAGCTCTGCACCTCAGGAAGGAAATATTTCTGGAACACACAACTCTTAATTCCAGGCATTGGGTCTATTTAAGAGCCAACGGCCTGCGATTAGTGTAATTTTTCAGCTCAGAAAAAAAAAATGTGCAGATAAAGAGTAGAAACTTCCAGGGTTCTTGAGCATTTAATCGCCCTAAGTGGGGGGGAAACGGGGTGCTCGGCCTTCAGAGGTGGGTCTCCCCCACCCCCTTTTAGCATGCAGCCACCCAGGAATTTGGGTTCAAAAAGAAAAAAAAATTAAATCGGTGGACCCAGGGTTTTTTGGGTTGTTTTTTTTTTCAATCGCTCAGATCATGCAGGGTTAACTTCAGCTCACTAGCTAGCATCCGGTTTTTCTCAATCTGGCTGAAGAGCCGGTCTGGGGTGGTGGTAGAAGGTGCCCCCCCCCCGCAGAAAGGAAGACGAGATTAGCGGGAAGAGGGGAAGAGAACGAGAGAGAAAGAGGGGGGGAAAGAAAGAAAAAAAAAGGGGAAGGTTAGTAGCCCCAGAGAGAAGCCCCCCCCCTTCCCACCGAGGCACGTTCCAACTACAAAATAATCGGGATTCAGACTTTCAAGGGGCGGCTGGAAAGGACCAGGAAATAAATATATTTATATTTCCAATATATATTTATATAGGAAAGGCGGAAATCCAAAAGAGAACCGTTTTGTAGATAAATGGAAAAGCGGAAGTGGCACCTGTTCACACGATTTAAAGGCTGAGGAGTAGCCAGGACAGGCTGCCTGCGGAGGAAGAAATACAGCTGCTAATAGACATCGGGAGACACCCTGGTTTGAGGTCAAATGCTTTGGTTATGGGTTCCACGCAAATTCAGAGCTTGCAAAGCCAATTCGGAGCTTACAAGCCAATTCGGAGCTTCAAAGCCAATTCGGAGCTTCAAAGTGAATTTTCCAATTTCCATGTAAAATACATGGGAAAATCCCATTGGAGGAAAATTCCACTTAGGGTTAGGTCACCATGAACTCATAGAGCAGGGGTTCTCAACCTTGGCAACTTTAAGACTTGTGGACTTCAACTCCCAGAATTCCTCAGCCAGCAAAGCTGGCTGAGGAATTCTGGGAGTTGAAGTCCACAAGTCTTAAAGTTGCCAAGGTTGAGAACCCCTGTCATAGAGCAAAATGGACGTCGCCAACAAATTCATAGTGCTTGGGCATGGTTAGGAGGGCACTGACCTTTCTAGGCTGCCCTATCTATGTTTCCTGGTAAAATACATTAGAAAATCCATTGGAGGAAAATTCCACTTAAGGTTAGGGTTAGGTCACCATGGAATAAGTGGAATTTTCCTCCAATGGGATTTTCCCATGTATTTTACCAGGAAACATAGATAGGGCAGCCTAGAAAAGTAAGTGCCCTCCTAACCATGCCCAAGCACTATGAATTTGTTGGCGAAGTCCATTTTGCTCTATGAGTTCATGGTGACCTAACCTTAACCCTATAGGTTTTCCTGCCTGAGTAAAGGGTTGGACTAGATGGCCTCCAAAAGTCCCTTCCAACTTTATTATTATTACTTAATAACCATGTGACCAGCTTAACAACTGTGGAAAGTCCGTAAAATGGGGCAAAATTCCCTTAGCGGTCTGGCTTAGCCATGGAAATTTGGGGGCCTCAGTTGTGTGTCGTAAATTGAGGACTGCCTGTTATCGTTGAATGGGACCCCAAAAGAGGGGTCCCCTTTTATGTTGGGGTCCCTGTCTTACAGATCAGATTCCCCCACTCCCCAAAAGTTGGACGGTCCTGATCTTGAGGTCCTTCTCTAAGCATTAAAAACCCAATTTTTCAGAGCATTGTAACTCCAACAACGGGTTGTAAGTAGGTCTGTTGTAACTCGGAACCGTCGTAAATTGAGGACTCCCTGTAAATCCAGACCAGCTGTCTCCATCCCAACCCCACAGTCCTAAGAAGTGGAGGTCTGGGGGATTCCGAAGAACAAATGATACACAAGCCAACATTAGTGCATTTTGCTTATTTTTCCGAGAGGGTCGTACAAGGGGAAAACCATGTTGTGTCCCAGGCAGTGCGCAGCTGCAACGCTTCCGTTGCTGTGCCCCAATCCGGCGGCGCTCGTCTCCTCCTGCTGCAAGCTAGTGAGCAGAGGGGGGGGATTTTCTGCAGAGAACACACACACACACCCCCATAAAGCCATCCAAGAAAAGTCCGCAGATCACAAAGGTGGTTGTGCTTCGGAAGAGGTGTGCAAGACCAGACAGCCGTCTCTGCCGGAGAGTGGACACTGGTGCAAAGGATGAGACTTCTCGCCCACTCCCCCCCCCCGCTGGCATGGGGTGCACGTGAGATGTGGGGCATGTGGGGCGGGGGAGGAAGGAAGGAAGGAAGGATTAGAGGACACAGGAAGGATGGATTAAAGGGGGAAGGAAGGAAGGAAGGAAGGAAGGAAGGAAGGAAGGAAGGAAGGAAGGAAGGAAGGAAGGAAGGAAGGAAGGAAGGAAGGAAGGAAGGAAGGAAGGAAAGAAGGATTAGAGGGGGAAGGAATGATGAATTAGTGGGGGAAGGAAGGAAGGAAATAAAGGATTAGAGAAGGAAGGAAGGATTAGAGGGGGAAGAAGGAAGGAAGGAAGGAAGGATGATGAGGACCCAGGTGTACATTTTTTTTATAAAAGGGCGACTTCGAAAGCTGCAGGCCGAGCCGCTAAGCGGAGCTTTGGAATCACTGGTTTTATCTATGTGCAAGAGAGAGAAGGAAGATTTAGGTTTGGGGGGAAAGGGGGGGAGTGAATTAGGGCAGCAAGCAAGGGACGAGGTAAACGAGAAAAAGGACACAACCCCCGTGCTGCGGCAACGACGGGTGCGGTTAAGAGAAGCGAAGAAAGGAGCCCGATTCACACAACCATGCCAACACTCGGTGGAAACGTCAAGACTGTTGAGCAAGGTTTAGCCAAAGAGGTCTGAGAACGGTTAGACGCGAGCAAGCCGCACTTGGCCGAGAGAGAACACCCCAGCACCACACCTTCGAGAAAGCGACAACACCCCACCGGAGCAAGGGGATGTCCTGAGAAGAGAGCCTCACTCTCTCTCTCTCTTCTCCAACCCGAGATACTCCCTCATGCATTTCCAATACAGGCAGTCCTCGACGTACAGCCAAAACTGAGCCCAAATTTTCTGTCGTTAAGCAAGACACTTGTTAGGCCAGCTCTGCCCCCATTTTACGACCTTCCCTGCCACGGCTGCTAAGGGGATCACTGTAGTCGCTCAAGTTAGCAACACGGTTGATAAGCGAATCTGGCTTCCCCATCGACGTGGCTGGTCAGGAGGTTGCCAAAGGGGATCACGTGATCCCGGGATGCTCCGACCGTCACCAATATGATCCCCTTTGGCGGCCTTCTGACCAGCCAAGTCTGGGGAAACCAGATTCACTTAACGACCAGGTGACTAATGTTAACTGCAGCAATTCAGTCAAAACAACGAAGGTCATAAAATGGGACAAAGAAATTAACAAATTCCTCACTTGGCAACATAAACTTGGGGCTCATTGTGGACGTAAGTCAAGGACGACCCCGTTAGTGGTTGGGTGTTGCCAAATGCTGACACACACATCCTAAGTTTGTCGTAGAATGACATCCAAATCGGAATCCCGATTCCTCTGCGGTTGCTTTGTGGCACCATGCTTCAACCAACGGCAGCGCGGAGCTAGTAAACGACCCACAGGCGTGCAGCTCTTATAATAAGAGGTAAATATCCCCCCCCAAAGCTGAGACTGAGGGTTGAAGGATAGTCATGCGCCCCCAAATAGTAGGGGTGTCTCCTTCAATGTCCCCTGGAATCGTGCACGGGACTGCAAGTTAGAGAGCAGAGGTCACTCAAGGCACCCCAATCCTAAACCTTGCACAGCTTTGGAGATGTTCTGCTCTTCCCACACCCCAGCACACACGGCATGCCCAACAAAAGGCCAACACACAAGCCCCCCCCCAGCTCACTGCACACGTCGATATTTACATGGAAGTCATATCATTGAGGGCATGGTCCAGTTCCTCGCTTATGGCTTTGTATTTCAATTTCTGAGCATAGAGTTCATCTAAAGAAATTGGGGGTGGGGGGAGGGAGATCATTACAAGAGGGAACAGAGGGGGCCTCAGGAGAGTCAAGGTCAAACGGGGTTGGTTTTCCCCCGAGACAAGCTAGAAGGGTTACCCCGATCCAACTATTCAAGAAACTGCAAGGATCCTACTACCATCTTCTAGGGTTTGAGAAAGGGGGGGGGGGGAGAAAAACTTCATAGATTTGTTTAAAGCTTGCTGTTTATGTGTGCATTGCGAGCTTTTGCACCAGAGACAAACTCCTTGTGTGTCCAATCACACTTGGCCTATTCTATTCTATTCCATTCCATTCCATTTTCCATTCTATTCCATATTCTATTCCATTCCATCCTATCCTATCCTATCCATTATTCTATCCTATCCTATCCTATCCTATCCATTGTTCTGTTCTATTCTATTCTATCCTATCCATTCCTATCCTATCCTATCCATTATTCTATTCTATTCTATTCTATTCTATTCTATTCTATTCTATTCTATTCTATTCTATTCTATTCTATTCTTATTCTATTCTAGTCTATTCTAGTCTAGTCTATTCCATTCCATCTCTACTCTACTCTACTTAGCTAAGGCTGCAACAAACATTAAAAAAAATCTACTTTATCTCCATGAAACAGGACCTACCCATGTCCAGGAAGAAAGAAAATAAAAAATCAGAACTAAAACCAAGTTGTCGCCGCTTCAGTTATTTTGTGCTGGCAACACACAGCAAAGGGAAACTGAGGTTTTTTTTTTTTCTTTTCCAGATTTTGCCCTGCTCCCCTTCATTTGAATTTCGTAGGGAAACAATGCCGCTCTGTTGGGGCCCAGAACAGCTGGAGAAACAACTTCAGGCCTCAAAGAGATGAGCTCTTTGTAACTCTCTTGACCATTTTACATATAAAAATATATGTGTGAGAACAGAAGCCGGGATCCGCTGCTTCCCAGAGTCTGAAATTTTGCAAAGTACGATGGGTGTCGGATATTTGCATATTCTTCCTTTATGAAAAAAACAATTAGCTCTCCCTCTAAGGCACGAAGGCGTGGTTGACACGAAATCTCTCGACAGAAACAAAGCAATCACGTGTGTGCTAAACTAAAAATATCCAGGGACCGAGACTGCAGGAATCTAATCTTGAGTCCCTTTCAATAAATCTGGTTAAAGAAGACTGCGGGAATCTTGCTTGACCGTAAACAGCGGGCTGTAAACATCTGGCTGGCTAGCATCTGGATCCAACCATGGAGCTCACGTAAAGCTTTCCCTGTGGTGTGCACACTGTCTGGATCAGAAGTGAGAAGGCTGTTATTCTCCAGATGTTGTGATATCATATATGTGATGTTATATGGTATTTCTGGCAGCTTAAGGCACCCCGGTGATAGATATTAAATGCTGAGCCTTGAGAAGATCTGGAGGACCACCTGTCCTTCACCCTTATTCTGAATTCTGGGGGTAACCAGAATTTCACAAAACCCCATGCCTTCATTGTCTCAAAGGTGCTTTTTCAAAAGGCCAACTGGATTTTGTTTCTCCTTGAAGAGGTTTCACTCTTCATTCAAGAAGCTTCTTCAGTTCTGATTGAATGAAGGATGGATTTATATTCCTGGCAGTCATCTGGTCGTTAGGACTCCCTCTGAGAGTTGTTGAGGCCACTTGGAGGTTTATCTGTGGCCTCCAAATGGCCTCCACGACTCTCGGAGGGAGTCCTAACAACCAGAGGGCTCCTAAAAAATACGAATCTTTCCATCCTCCACCTTTCGGTCAGAACTGAAGCAGCTCCTTGGATGAGAAGCAAAACTTCTTCACGGAAAAACAAAGCCCAGTTGACTTTTGAAAAAAAAGGCACCTTTGGGACAAAACCACCGAGCCTCTCCATGGACACCATGTCAGAATTACTTTTCAGGTGAAACCTACCTTCCAGATCATCAATGGTCTTCTCCAGTTTGGCTACTGATCTCTCTGCAAACTCAGCCCGGGTCTCGGCCTGTGGAAGGTAGGAGAATGCTAGTTAGTTGTGGAAGGTGACCAGGTTCCTGGCTGAATTATGGGACGGTTTCAAACCAGTAGGTAGAAAAGTGGTTACAGGACCCAAACAGAGTTAAAAGGGACCCTGAAGGTCTTCTAGTCCAACCCCCTGCTCTAGCAGGAAACCCTATCCCATTTCCGTCCAATCTCTTCTTGAAAACCCCCAATGTTGGAGCACCCACAACTTCTGGAGGCCAGCTGTTCCACTGGTTAATTGTGCTCCCTGTCAGGATTCCAATTCAGCGTTAATAGATAATCTGGTCCTGTTTGGGCTTTGCCCCCCCCTCCAAACTCAAATCTGTGCTTTGCGCCCTTATTAGCAAGATTCTCTCTCCGACACACGCCACTCACCTCCTTGAGTTTGTCAGTCAAAATCTTGATCTCCTCTTCATATTTGTCCTCTTTTTGTGAGTACTGCAGGAGGGAAAAAAGAGACACTCACAATCCTGCCGTAACCGCGTGTGTCACACTGGCACGTCATCCCTCAGACGTCGGGTCCCTGGCTGGGGGTAGAGACGCCCACCCAGGTAATGTTGGGGTTTATCCTATGCCTCTCAGGTAGAAATAGGGACATTTCAGCTGCTCTCTCAGCCCCCAATGAGGGAAGCCCTTAAGACGGTGCGCTTCATTTAACCACCACAGCCAAAACAGCTCGTAAAATCAGGTCCAACTGATTTAATGACCGCCATCGCTTAGGCACATATATTGGGGTCGTAAAATGAGCACTACCTATAACTCTATAAACATGTCATAAGTATATATATATATATATATATATATTTGAAACAAGACAAGATACTTAGGAATTTATATAGTTTTATCTTCTTAATATTGTAAGCTGGCCAGAGTTATCCTGGGTAAGACAGCAGGCAAATAAATTTGATAGTAGGTAGGTAGGTAGGTCGGTAGGCAGGCAGGCAGACATATATGATAGATATGATAGACAGATAGATATAGATAGGATACAGAGATAGGTAGATAGGCAGATGGATGGATGATAAAAAACAGAAAGATAGGTAGATAGACGGATGGATGAACGATAGAAGATAGAAAGATAGAAAAATAGATAGGTAGATGGATGACAGAAGATAGATAAGATGGATAGATATTGTTGTGAGTGTCTCTGGCCAGGCTAGATACTTGTCCGATGATGATTATGACTCAGCACCGGCAGGCCCTTCTGGGTGTGTTCTCCTCCCGGCAGCTGAGCCAGATACCACGGAGATTGGTATGCATGCTGAGTCAGAGGAGGATGACTCAGATGTGGGCCAGGAAACTAATTGGCTCGATCCACGATACCGACGGGCTGATAGGCGTAGGGGTCGGTTGGGTGGACGACGAACGTGACCTGGGAGGCTATATTAACAGGGAAACGGAAGCCTCTGTTTTAGTCACGAGCAACGTTGTGCTCAAGAAGAGACCTGAGAGATTTCACAGTGAGTTTATAACTGGTGTTCTTAGTGTGCTTGTGGAAACTGTTAAATAAAGCCGTGTGTTTTGAACTGACTTCGTGTGCACTCTTAACGACCTCGTTAAGGGGATTCTTGGCAGCTGAGAGGGGCTAGACAGAACAGATATGATACAGATAGATAAAAGACAGATATGATAGGATATTTAGATAGATAAGATAGATAGATAGATAGATAGATAGATAGATAGATAGATAGATAGATAGATAGATAGACAGACAGAAACAGACAGATGTGAGATAGACAGATAGATAAATGATAGATGGATAGATGATATAGGTAGATGATATAAAGATAGATAGATAATAAAATAAAAAAGCTATGGAGAGTTAGATTTTATAACAGCCAAAGTACAGGTAATACAATTAACCAACAGCTGACCCCAAGTGGGTCACTCACGGTTGTTGTCTCAGTAGACCCAAGAACCCAAAACCCCCAAAAAGGCCACAGAGGGATTTGTGATTTTATTTCCAATCATCATCATCAAGACTTTATTTCTAAGCAGGGAGAGCCCCCCCCCACCTACCTTCTCCGCCTGAGCCTCAAGCGATTTGAGGTTGTTGGTTACGTTCTTCAATTCTTCTTCCAACTCTGAACATTTACTGCGCGGGTTGGCAAGGTGGAAAAGAAGGAAAGCATAGGGAAAAAAAGAAAGAAAGAAAGAAAGAAAGAAAGAAAGAAAGAAAGAAAGAAAGAAAGAAAGAAAGAAAGAAAGAAAGAAAGAAAGAAAGGGCCAGGGAGGGAAGGATGGACAGGAGAGAGAAAGACAAAGAAGTGAATCGTTGGGACTGGGGAGGTGGCAGAGACGTTGAAGAGATCCTCCCTGGGACTTTGGCACCTGGTTGCAATTATAAAATATGAAAACCTGTGGCTACTTTTTGGTGGGGGGGGGCATTTTCAGAAATAAAACAGCCCAAAAATATTTTAACCAATGATTTACAGTGACATTTGGAGCTTTTAGAAATAAAACAAGCCCAGGGATATTTTTCCACCAATTTTAACCAACGATTCACCTGCCAGTCATACTGGTGTCTGGACTTAGGACCATAATTGTGTGCTCAATGAGCATTGTAAGTCGAGGACTATCTGTAAAGAGGCCTCTGATTTTTTTCCCCTTGGTTCTTCCCTTTTTTTTTGTGGTTCTTTTCATGCTAAACTTCCTGCTTGGAGCCCCCCCCCCAAAAAAAACCATGCTATGGGCTTCCACAGCCGCAGTGGGAAGGGTGATGGGAATGCCAGGATGCCAGTCCTAATAATAACAATAATAAAGTCGGAGGTCTTGGAGGTCATCTAGTCCAACCCCCTGCTCAGGCAGGAAGCCCTAGACCATTCCAGACAAAGGGCTTAGGGCAGCCAAAGTCCCAAGGAGTAACTATATGTGGGCACCAGGGCCAGAAGGCCAGGATATACAGCTTACAAGCTGCAAGGATGGGTCCCAAGACGCCCGGTTGTGCCAGAATCTGGCGGGGGGGGGGCTGCCTGGCCCAAACCAGCCACGACAGAAAAGCAAAAATGTAAACTTAATAAGGGGGAAAAAGCCGACTGGAGACAGCAAGATCGGGGCGAGCAGAGCCCGTAAAGCATCCAAGGCAAGCGAGCAGAGGAGGAAAGCAGAGACGTGCACAAAGGAGCCGGGGAGAAAACGAGAATTTAAGCGCTTCGGCGCTCCGGGAAGGCGAGAGAGAGAGAGAAAGAAGGAAAGAGATTAGTACCTTTTCTTCAGCCTGAGAAAGGAACTTCAAGTTCTGATCCATCAGCTGGTTCTGCTTGTTCATTTCTCGCAAATGGCTGGTTTAAGGACGGCCGGCACGGGTTCGAGGGGAGGGGGCCCGGAAAGAAGCAGCCGCAGCGACGGCAGCGACAACGGGGGGGGGGGGGAAGCAAAGCAGCCGTAAAAGGGCAGGCAGGCAAGGGAAAAAAGGGAGAAAAGGAAAAAGGAAGAATAAAAAAAATTGGTCACAACAACACATGCTTGGCGGACGGGGAACAGATTCAAGGGGTGCATGCCACGGGGTTTGGGGTGGATGGGGGGGTGGGTGGAGAAGGGACTCATTACACGAGGCCAAGAAGCTCAACGGCGGTGTAGGTGTGTGTCAAAACGAAAGCCGCAACTCCAGGTGTGGTTGTGTGGAGAGTGGCTTAACACAGCCCGTGTTGGTGCACCTATCCTCCCCGCCTGTTCAGACATGCAACCGGCAGCCTGGGGCAGGAGGGGTGTCTCCAGCCTTGGCCACTTTAAAGACTTGTGGACTTCAACTCCCACAATTCCCCAGACAGCCATGCTGGAGGCACATCTTTGTTTCTGGGTGAATTCAGTTGGATACCGGGCGTTGATGTCCACAGGTCTTAAAATGGCCAAGTCTGGAGCCCTGGCTGGGGAATTCTGGGAGTTGACGTCCACAGGTCTTAAAATGGCCAAGATTGGAGACCCCCGGTTTGGGGAGAGAACAAGACCGCCCAGTCGAAGCAGGAAGTGGGGTGGTGGGGTGAATTTTAACAGCCGGTGTCCAGGTGCTCGGGGGAATGCGAGGCCCGCCATGTCGGAGTGACCAACACAATGGGGTTGTAGGCTTTGAATGTGGACGTCTCGCTGCCTCCAGTGGTCAGTCCCACCGCGTCCTTCCGGGAAAGGCCAAGACGGAAGGACCAACAGAACAGGAAGGAGCAACGTCCAACTCTCTCCCCTTCCATCCTTCCCAGCTTCAGGCCTCATCTAACTGGGAATTGGGGGTGGGGGTGAAGAGGCAAAAGCCGCTGGTGTTAGCAATCCATGCGGGGAAGGGCAGAGTGGGGGGGGGTTCATGCTGAAGAAGCTGCCCACTCACGATTCAGCCAGCTCAGCTCTTTCCTCGGTCCGCTCCAGATCTCCTTCAATGATCACCAGCTTACGAGCCACCTAGAAGGATTTTGCAAAGAGGGTCAACAGGGAACCGACGGAGCCAGCTCGGTCTGGGGGCTGAGGCACCGGGCTAGAGACCCCAAATCCCAGATGACCCAGGGGGGAAATTTCCGCAAAGGAAACTAAGGCTGCCAGGACGGAAGGCCACCCACCTCCTCATACTTCCGGTCGGCTTCTTCAGCGATGTGCTTGGCTTCCTTCAGCTGGATCTCCTGCAGCTCCATCTTCTCCTCGTCCTTCAGGGCTCGGTTTTCAATGACTTTCATGCCCCTGTTGGGGGGGAGGGAGGGAGGGAGAGGGGAAGGAAGAAAGGGAGGAAGGAAGAAGGATGAGGGAGAGAGGGAGGAAGGAAGGAAGGAGGAAAAGGGAGGGAGAGAGGAAGGAAGGAAAGGAATAGGGGAAGGGAGAAAGGAAGGAGGGAGGGAAGTAAGGAGGAAAAGGGAGGGAGGGAGGAAGGAAGGAAGGAAGGAAGGAAGGAAGGAAGGAAAAGAGGGAGGGAGGGAGAGAGGAAGGAAGGAAAGGAATAGGGGAAGGGAGAAAGGAAGGAGGGAGGGAAGTAAAGGAGGGAGGAAGTAAGGAGGAAAAGGGAGGGAGGGAGGAAGGAAGGAGGAAAAGGGAGGGAGAGAGGAAGGAAGGAAGGAAAGGAATAGGGGAAGGGAGAAAGGAAGGAGGGAGGGAAGTAAAGGAGGGGGGAAGTAAGGAGGAAAAGGGAGGGAGGAAGGAAGGAGGAAAAGGGAGGGAGGGAGGAAGGAAGGAAAGGAATAGGGGAAGGGAGAAAGGAAGGAGGGAGGGAAGCAAAGGAGGGAGGAAGTAAGGAGGAAAAGGGAGGGAGGAAGGGAGGAGGAAGGAAAAGAGGGAGGGAGGGACAGAGGGAGGAAGGAAAGGAAGAGGGGAAGGGAGAAAGGAAGGAGGGAGGGAAGTAAAGGAGGGAGAGAGGAAGGAAGGAGGGAAGAAAGGAAGAAAGAGACAGGACAATGACTGATGACCCCGGCGCTATTACAGTCGTAAATCAGGCACCCCCTGTTCCAAGGCATTCAGAAGCCCCCCTGGCTTGCCAACCAAGCCCCCCCTCCTTCTACCTACCTCTCGCTCTCGTCCGCAGCCTTCTCCGCCTCCTCCAACTTCTGCAAGGCCGTGGAGAGCCGCTCCTGCGCCCGGTCCAGCTCCTCCTCAACCAGCTGGATGCGGCGATTCAAGGACGCCACCTCAGCTTCAGCCTGGGGAGGGGGAGGGGGAGATCAGGTCATAAATGAACCCCCAACAGAGCAAAGAGCCCCCAGCACTTTAGGGCTCTGGGCTCCTACCGACCGAAATGTTCTGCTGCTAAGCGGGTTCTGCCCCCCGTTTGACAACATTTCCTGCCATAGTTGTTAAGTGAATTTGGCTTGGCTGGTCAGAAGGCCCAGAAAGGGCATTGCACGACCCCCCCCATCCCCAGGACATGGCAAGCGTCGTAAGTATGGGTCAGCAGCCGAGTGTCTCAATGTTGATCTCATGACCGTGGGGATGCTGCGACGGTCATTAAGTGTGAAAAACGGTCCTACTAAGTCTGTCTGTCTTTCTTTTTCTTTCTTTCTCTTTTTTCTTTTCTTCCTCCCTTCTTCTCCTGCCCCTCCTCTTCTCCATCCATCTCCTCCTCCTCCCTTCTTCTCCTCCCCCTGCCCCCCTCCGTCCAGGCCACCATCTGCTGCCCAGCTTAATCCCCACCCATCTTCAGATGCTCTTAGCACAGGCACCTTCCGGCTGGAGAGTCCTGGACTGAGGTGGACAAGGTCTCAGCCGCTGATCTGCAGCAGCACTCTTGACCCCGGCCAGCCTGGCCAGCTGGTGGACAGGAGAAGAGGGGGGGTCTCCCTTGCAAGGCTGGCGTTGCTTCAAGACCATACCGGTGGCTATAGGTGTCGGCTGCTTTGGGAGCTAAATCCAGAGATTGCTTCGTTTTTTTTAAAAGGCAGACTTGGCCATTTTAAGAAAGTGGACTTCCACTCCCAGAATTCCCCCAGTCAGCAGGCTGGCTGGGGGATTCTGGGAGTCAAAGAAGCCCACCCCTCTTAAACCAAGACTGAGAAACAATGGGACAGGGCCAAGCAATGCAGACCCCGATTTGCAACTTCATTCGTTTGCCAGGGAGTTTTTTTTTGCTGTGGTTTTTTTTTTTTTTAAGAAAAAATACATCCAGCTCTTAACAACTATTTGGGGTGGGGGTGGAGGGAGGGAATCTGCTGGACTTCAACTGCTGGGAATGTCACCTCTCAAGAGGGCAACTGTGGTTGTGGTTGTGTGTGTGTGTGGGATAAGACAACTCCTCGCATCCAGAGCCTACCCTCTCCCCCTTATGGGAATCCAGCAGAAAACTTGGGGAAACTCCACTGCCCCCACCCCGCCCCCAGTTTGCAAAATTGCTTCCTGAGCCAGTTCTAGAAGCCCCCCCCCCACACTGCTGCCGTCCCCAAGGAGCCTCCTTGCAAGCAGACAAAGAAAGTCAGCCACAACTGGTGGGGGCAAAGGAATGTGAGAGCGCCAGCCAGCCGGGAAGGCGTGGGAACAGGGCCAGCGCTGCCCCAGAGCCAAGTCTGCGGGGAGGGGCTCCAGAAGGAAGGGGCACCCTCAGCTTGAGGACTGCAGACTAAACCATACGAGGAGGAACGGTGGCAGGAACTAGACGGGCGGAAGGCCCACCTCTCCTCCAAAGCGCCTGAAGGCCGGACAAGAAGCAACAAGGATGGAGACTCATCAAGCAGAGAAGCAACCTGGAACTAAGGAGGAATTTCCTGGCAACGAGGACGATTAACCAGTGGAACAGCTTGCCACCAGACGTTGTGGGTGCTTCATCACTGGAGGTTTTTAAGAAGAGGCTGGACAGCCACTTGTCTGAAATGGTCTAGGCTAGGGTTCCTGCCTGAGCAGGGGGTTGGACTGGAAGACCTCCAAGGTCCCTTCCAGCTCTATTCTAATTGAAATATGTAAACTATAAGTGTTGGGAGAAGGGACAAGCAGGCAGCCCTAGATCATTTCAATCAATCAGAATAGGATAGGATAGGATAGGATAGGATAGAATAGGATAGGATAGGATAGGATAGGATAGGATAGGATAGGATAGAATAATAATAGTAATGGAATAGAAATACAATAGAATAGAATAGAAATATAGAATAGAAATAGAATAGAATAATAATAGTAATAGAATAGAATAGAATAGAATAGAAATAGAATAGAAATATAGAATATAGAATAGAAATATAGAATAGAATAGAATAATAATAGGAATAGAATAGAAATAGAATAGAATAGAAATATAGAATAGAAATAGAATAGAATAGAAATATAGAATAGAAATAGAATAGAATAGAAATATAGAATAGAAATAGAATAGAATAGAAATATAGAATAGAAATAGAATAGAATAGAAATATAGAATAGAATAGAAACGAATAGAATAGAATAGAATAGAAACGAATAGAATAGAATAGAAATATAGAATAGAAATAGAATAGAATAATAAATAGTAATAGAATAGAATAGAATAGAAATAGAATAGAAATATAGAATAGAAATATAGAATAGAATAGAATAGAATAGAATAATAATAGGAATAGAATAGAAATAGAATAGAATAGAATAGAAATATAGAATAGAAATAGAATAGAAATATAGAATAGAAATAGAATAGAAATATAGAATAGAAATAGAATAGAATAGAAATAGAATAGAAAAGAAATATAGAATAGAAATAGAATAGAATAGAAATATAGAATAGAAATATAGAATAGAAATATAGAATAGAATAGAATAGAATAGAATAGAATAGAAACGAATAGAATAGAATAGAAATAGAATAGAATAATAATAGTAATAGAATAGAATAGAATAGAAATATAGAATATAGAATAGAAATATAGAATAGAATAGAATAATAATAGGAATAGAATAGAAATAGAATAGAATAGAAATAGAATAGAATAATAATAGGAATAGAATAGAATAGAATAGAAATATAGAATAGAAATAGAATAGAATAGAAATATAGAATAGAAATAGAATAGAATAGAAATATAGAATAGAAATAGAATAGAATAGAAATATAGAATAGAATAGAACAGAACAGAATAGGCTTTGATTTGATTTGATCTGATCAGGGTAATAGGATGAAACTGATGCTAGATGCAGAGTGGGCCTCTTAGCCCCATGCTGGATGGTGCATGACGTTGGCACAGCTGCGTGTTCCCCACTAACAGCCTGGCACCGAAACACTGTGGCGACCTGGTCAGAGGCAGCGTCTTGAGACATCTGCACATTTCCATGCCAGGCTCCTCCTCAACCCCAGCAATGTCAGGATGTCGACTTTTCCCGCCTGTCAGCTTTAATCTCAACCCTCTTTTCTGTAATGTGGTCACCAAAACTAGGATGCTGCATTCCAGGTGTGGTCTTAAGCTTAGCCACTTTAAGATGCCTAGACCACAACTCCCAGTATTTCCCCAGCTACCTAGCAAATTCAAATCATGGGGACTAGAAACCTGCTCAAGCAGAAGCCAAACTCAAGGGAACAGAATCCCCAGCAGAATCTGCCTGGCAAAGCTTGAAAGCAATTGATTCTCTTTTAAGCATCTTTTAAGCGAAGCTTTATCAGCAGGACTTAAAAGGGATTTTATCACAGGATCCCTCGGCTAATTTTGCATCATCATCGATGCTATCACACAAGCCCACACAAGCCCAAAAGGCAGCTGGAGGTCTGTTTCCAGACCCCCCCCCACCAAACAAACGTGCAACAGGACAGTGTCGAAATGAAAGACCGCCCCGGGTGAGCCAGCCAGATGTTTTTCAAAGACTCAGCCACATCTGCAGGCTCTCGGTGGGTGCTACGTGGGGGATCTGCAAGCTGAGGGACAGGCTGTGAGGCTGTTGCAAGGGGGGGGTCTCCTCGGTCAGGCAATGTCTCCCCCCCCCACCCCCAGGCAGATTTCGGCAACCAGCCAATGTGGGAACCAGGTCGCTTCAAATAACCTTGCCCAAACCCACCAGCCGGGCTTCTGACAGAGGGGGGTCTCCAAAATTTGCAACTTTTAAGACTTGTGGACTTCCACTCCCAGAATTCCCCAGCCAGCCTGCCTCAAAATGGGTGGGCTTCAAGTCCCAGAATCCCCCAGCCAGCCTGCTTTAAAACGGGTAGACTTCCCCAACCAGCTTGCTTTAAGATATTTGGACTTCAACTCCCAGAATTCCCCAACCAACCCGCTTTAAGACAGGCGGGCTTCAACGCCCAGAATCCCCCAGCCACCAGGCTTGTAAGAGATTTGGACTTCCACTCCCAGAACTTGAATCCAGAGCAAAAAGGGATTCCCTGACTCAGCCTTGCGGCCTGCTCAAAAAAGCAGATCTGCTTTTTTCCAACAAACCAGAGACCCCCACCCCCCACCCACCCCCTTAAGCAAAGTCAAGCCCCTCCCGGGCCGCCTTGTTTACCTCTGGGCTGCTCCCATAAAGTCTGAAAGGAAGATATGGGGGTGGGGGCTGGGAACCAGGCAGGGGTGGGGGGGGGTTGGACAGAGATTGACCGATTGCTTCCCAGCCCAGACTCCCTGTCTCCCTTCTTCGGAGGAAGACCAGCCTGCTATAAATCTTCCCCACCCCTTCCCAAAGGCCTGCTGACAACCCCCCCCCTTTTCTCAAGCTGCTTCCCATCCCCATCAAAATAAAAAAGTGGAATTTAGGAGAGAGAGAGAGGAAGAAAAAAAAAAGAGAACGGGTCTATCTGTGGGCTTGGAAAGCTTTTTGCACAGAAGCACCACAAAGGCTTTTTTTTTTTGAGGGGGGGGGGCGCCTGAAGGACCCGCCAAAGGGAGAACAGAGGAGCCTCTGTGCCAGCAGTGGCCAGCACAAAAGAAGTCACAGAGCTTTGAGTGGGGGGGGTCGGGGGGGGGGAGAAGAGAAGAGGCCTAGAGGATTTTATTCATCCTTACATGTTAATCCCCAGTAGTTCTGCTTGATTTTCCTATCTCTGCAAAGAGCTCTCTCTCTCTCTCTCTCTCTCTCTCTCTCTCTCTCTCACACACACACACACACACACACACACACACACACACACACACACACGAGAAAAGGGAGGGCTACTGATCAAGGAGGGGGGAATCGGTCAATGCAGAATAGAGCTGGAAGGGGCCTTGGAGGTCATCTAGTCCAACTCCCCTGGGGTCGAGCAGGAGAGCTTATACAATTTGTCCCAGTCTCTTCTGAAAGGCCCCCAGGGATGGGGGGAAGGAAGGAAGGAAGGAAGGAAGGAAGGAAGGAAGGAAGGAAGGAAGGAAGGAAAAATAACAGAATTGGAAGGGACCTCGGAGGTCATCTAGTCCAACCCCCTGCTCAGACAGGAAACCCTACACCATTTCAGACAAATGGCTGTCCGGTCTCTTCTTAAAAACCTCCAGTGATGGAGCACCCACAACTTCTGGAGGCAGGCAGTTCCCCTGGTTAATTCTTCTCATTGTTAGGCAATTTAAGGCGCGAATCCGACTTCCCCATTAACTCTTTGCTTGCCAGACAGTCACAAAAGGGGATTGCAGGATCCCCGGGACGCTGCGGCCGTCATAAACACGAGTCAGTCGCCAAGCATCTGAATTTGGACCAGGGGACGCTGCGACGGTCTTAAGTGTGGGAAACGGCCCCAAGTCCCCCTTTTTTTCAGCGATGTTGTAACTTCCAACCGTCACTAAACGGCTACCTGAATCTAAGGTTTGTGCTAGGTCAAGAGATTTAACCACCATGAAAGGATTTAACCAGGCCCATTTTCCTGCTCCCAGGCCTACCACACCCCTATTAGCAGAAACCCGCACTCAAGCCAAGTATTTATAATATTTACTTTTTCTTCGTAAGTGCAGATAAGAAAGCGGGCAAGGGACAGACTCGGGATGGCTGGCACAACACAGTGATTAAAAACTCTCCAGACAAGGAAGTCGAGGGCGTAAAAAAGAAGAAGCAAGAACTAGCAGGTGTTTCAGATCCACACCTAAGCAATGAAAGCACTCTTGATTTTTCTAGGGCACTCTTTAAAAATAAAAATCACGGTTTTTTGCCATAGTGTTAAGCAAATCACTGAGAAAGTTGCAACTTTTGACCCCAGCACCCTGCCAAGTTGACAAATCCATGGCGCTGCATTTTGCTGCAACATTTTGCTGCAACGGTCGTAAGTGCGAGGATGGGATTAAAGTTGGGTGTGTCGTCATTTCAAACAGCTGCTAAACAAACCATTGTTAAGTCTAGATAGTAATCACCTGTGCAGCTTCAGGGTACACACTAACCCCCTATTTTTAGGAAACTAAAAAAAGTTCATTATTTCTTTTCTCCAAATAAATGCATTGGGAAAGGACGACCAGACCAGACGCGGGAGCCACACACGCACACAGACACACATGTATAAAAAGGCAAGCTTGGGCTGTGGGCCGAATCTGCCATTCTACAAAAAAAAGGGGGGGGAGAACCCCACCTTCCCTAATTTAAAAAAGAGAGGAAAAAAAATAATTGGGATCCACCCCAAGGCTTTATCTACTGCCATAGGAAGAGAGTTTGGTTTTTAAGTTGGCCGTTAATACAGAATGCACATTTCCCCCCACCCATGCTGCTGTAAGGATGAAAAATGCCAACACACACACACACACACACACACACAGAGAGAGAGAGAGAGAGAGAGAGAGAGAGAGAGAGAGAGAGAGAGAGAGAGAGAGAGAGAGTCAGCAGGCTTGTGTCACCCCCACCACCCCCAGCTTGATCTGGGCTGTACAAAAGAGCAAAAGAATGGAGAGATTCAAGTGACACACACACACACACACACACACACACACACACACGCACACACAACACACACAACACACACCCTCTAACCAGGCAGGAAACAGGGCATCATCTCCACCCCTCCCTGGGCACGGCCTGGACGGCTGCCCCATTTCCTAAATAGGCAAAAGGAGCCACACTGCTGACCCACTTCCCTCCAGGAAAGAGAAACGCCTCTCTGAATTAATTCTGATTTTTTAATAGATAGATATACCGGTATATATTTTAAAAAGGCACGAGGATGCTCCAATGCCTCTCTGAATTTATTCTGAATTTTTTTTTTTGGTAAAGACAGATGCTCCATTGGTAGGGGGGGGAACTCTGCACACTGCTTCCCGGCCTCCAGATGTCGTAAAAATCTTTTTTTAATTTCAGTTTCGCAGCACTAAGGATAAAAATATTTCTCTCCCCCCCCCTTTTTTTTAAACTTCTTCTTCTTCCTTAATCCGATTCCATTTTACGGCCTGGGTTGAGAGGGCTTAATGGGACACCTTCCTGTTTTTAATCTCTCCGCCTCGCCCTTCGGCAGTAGCCGAGCCTCCCTGTCTACCTGATCCCTTTTAGCAAAAGCCAGGATCACCCACCCATCCATCCGCCCTTCCTCCCTTCAGGTTTTCCCCAATTTAAACTCTGATCCTTTGGGGGGAGATCTCCCTTTCTTTCTCTCTCTCTCCTGCAATCCAGCCCCTCTCCACCTCCCAATCCTGTAAACTCAAGTTATTTCACTTTTATTTTTTTAAAAAAAGGGATATACTAGATCCCCGGGGTCTCATAGGCAGGGGGGGGAAATTAAACTCAGGTTAAATACGTTTTGGATGCCTGAGGCCAGACTGGGGTGGGGCAGTGGAAAGAGACAGCTGCTCCACACCAAAGAACCGAATGAAGACATTCCTGACTAAATGTATATTAAAAAATGTGATTTCTATCAGGATTGGATCTCTCCGCGCACAACTTTGGAAGGGGGTTAAGGCACGGGGGTCTTCCCTCTCCTAGCAAAGCAGCTAGTTGTACAACCTGCCTGGGACCACACACACAGGGAGGGGCAAATTATTATTCCAGACAAGCCAACTTGAGTCATGCGTGGGTGGGGAGAGAGAGATCAAGCCTCCAGATTCAGAAGCAGTGTACCAGATGCCAGGAAGACCACAAGGTAATTTGAAGGAAGCAGCTACCTAGGGCTTGTGGTGGAAAGGCATCTTGGAACCAGATTAGAGTCTGCTACTAGTAAAGATGGGTGTGGAGGAGAACCTCCAGCGACAGGGAGGGTCTATCCCCAAGGATCCTTGGGGATGCAACAGAAAGTCCAGGGGAAAGGATCTGATACAGCAAAGGATGCTCTCCTTGTCTTGCTCACAGCCTCCCCTGGTGGCATGAAGCTTCCCACTAGGTTCCAATCATATTCTGCACACCAGGGGATGGTGTGCACTCTTTCCATGCTCAGAGGCAACATTGCTGGGAAGGTGAAGCATTTCATTAGCAAAGGCTGGGAGCCCAGTAGTCTGTTTCCTTCCAGAGGTAACCCAAGATTAAGGGAAAAAAAGGATGACAACCAGGGCCACTTTCAGAGGGGTGGACTTCAACTCCCAGAATCCCCCCAACCAGCCAGGTCCTGTTCTAAACACAAGGCCAACCGCAGGGGATTCTGGGTAGCACCCCCCCCAGGTTGTCTTCCCTCACTGGGTCCCCATCAATTTGAGATGTCACCAACAGCATTTGCAGAATAGCTACAGGCAGGGGATTATGGGAAACAACCCACTCCCCTTTTAAAGCATCTCCTCCAAAGCATTCTGGGAAACCCATTCCCCCCCCTTTAAAGCCTCCCCATCAGTTTGGCGAGATGCAAAGTCATCAGGGAAACCACCCATCCCTTTGAGGCTCTCCAACAACAGGGGATTCTGGGTAAAAGCCCCCCCCACTCTTCCAGCATCACCCCATCAGCTTTGCCAGCCCCAAAGCATTCAGGGAAACCCCCTCCCCAATTCTAAGCTCTCCCCACCTTGACCAGCCCCAAAGCATTCTGGGGAGCCCCCTACTCCTTCTAAGCCACCCCTACCACCTTGCCTAGCCCCAAGGCATTCTGGGAAACCCCTCCCTCTTTTCTAAGCCCCCCCCAGCTAGCCCAGCCCCAAGGCATTCTGGGAAAACAACCCTCCCCTTTTTTTTCCCCCACCACCAACTTGGCCAGCCCCAAAGCATTCTGGGAAGACCCCCCCGCCCTCGAGGGGACGGGAATTCTGGGAGAAGAGCTGCCCCCAGCCTCTCCCTCGCCCCCGCGCGGGGGATTATGGGTCCCCCCAGCCCACCTGCTCGCGGGCGCGCCGCTCGGCCTCGGCCTCCCGCTGCAGCCGCTCAGCGCGCTCGTCGGCCTCGTCGGCGTGCTGCTGCAGCACCTGGATCTTGCGCTTCACCGCCTCGATGGTGGTCGCGCCCGCCATGGCCGCCCCGGCGCCTCTGCCGCTCCTGCCGCGGGCCGCCCTCCCTCCCTGCCTCAAATACCGGGGCGCGCCCCGCCCCGTGACGTCACGCGCCCCGCGGGCCCCGGATGACGACGACAACGCCCTGCGCCCGTTGCCCTAGAGACCGGCGCCGCCCCGCCCCCAAATACGGGGACGCGCCACGCCCAGCCTGACTTGCTAAGGGATTCTGGGAGTTGAAGTCCGCCCCTCTTAATTCAAGCTGGCTGGGGGATTCTGGGAGTTGAAGTCCTCCCCAATGAAAGCAGGCTGGCTGGGGGATTCTGGGAGTTGAAATCCGCCCCTCTTAATTCAAGCTGGCTGGGGGATTCTGGGAGTTGAAGTCCGCCCCTCTTAATTCAAGCTGGCTGGGGGATTCTGGGAATTGAAGTCCTCCCCAATTAAAGCAGGCTGGATGGGGCATTCTGGGAGTTGAGATCCGCCCCTCTTAAAGCAGGCTGGCTGGGGGATTCTTGGAATTGAAGTCCGCCCCTCTGAAAGCATCCTGGCTGGGGGATTCTGGGACGTGAAGTCCTCCCCTCTTAAACCATCTTGGCTGGGGGATTCTGGGAATTGAAGTCCACCCATCTCTAAACTGCTGAAGTTTTGAAATAGTACAATTAATACCCAGGCTCTACCCCTTTGACAACACAGCCGTGACGCCTGAATTGGCCCCTGTTCCTATGGGGAGCATGGCTCTGATCAATGGGATGAATTCTTTCCAGCACAGTCAGTTGATCGGTCAGTGGAACTAGGGGGAAAAAAGGGCAGAAAAATCAGAATTTGGGGGGGAAATGGTTTGAAGGGTGGGAGATACACAGATAGACATATATGGGCATATATGGACCGTGGAATTAACCTACAGCATCTGAGGGTTTTTCCGTGGGGCTAGAAAGCATTCCTTTCTGGTGAGGTTCTCTCTCTCTCTCTTTTTTTTTTCTTTTTTCTGCTACAAAAACACACAGAGACACACAGGCAGGACCACATAAATTCTTTCCCCCTTAGAAGATCAGTGGAAGATCTGAAAATCTGTTTCCTACTGGTTTACTTTTCGCTGCATTATTTATACTTGGGGTGGGAGGTTAAAAAAAAACAACAGCCAAAGAGCAGGTTATGGTCCATTAAAGCTTAGCTGTAATCATGATTTATTTCTTTTAAAGTGCCAGGGGTGTTTTCGTGTCTAACTGTTGTGCCCGGTGGAAACTTTGGCTGCTGCGTTTGAATGGTGACATCAGTGTTTGTCGTGTCTTCTGGACTGGGAAGTTAGCTTCTGTGCTAAAACAAAATCAACAAAGAGCTGCCTTAACAGCCAGGCTTGGCTCCCTGAGAATTTTGAATTACATGGGTTTTTTTTTATTTTCAAGTATCTAGTCCTTGTGAAGGTGCACTTGGAAGTGTAGATCAGTTTAGAACCTGCAAGACTTTTTTTCTTCATGATCAGTTTAGACTTTGCAGATAGATAGATAGATAGATAGATAGATAGATAGATAGATAGATAGATAGATAGACAGACAGACAGACAGACAGACAGACAGACACTTTTTTTTTGAGCTACAGTATTTTCTCCTTCCTAATCAGAGTTTCTAATTTCCCGCTCCGCAAAATGGACCAGACAGGTCAGCCATGGGAAATGACTTGGCCGAATCCTCCCTACAACTTTTTCTGGACCCTTCATCCCCCTCCTTAGCCCGGCTTTGCACTTCGCCTCCGAGAACCGCCAAGCATTCCTCGCCCTGCCAGGCTGTCCTCTCAAGATGATTCTCACCCTCTTCAGGGTCTCCTCTCTGCATGGCTGGCATGCCTGAGGAAAGACGCTAAGCCTTCGCTGCCCGCTTTCCTTGCCAGCTGGCGTCTCAATCAGGGCTTCTCCACCACGGAAGCTTCCAGATGGGGGGACTTCCACTCCCATAATTCCCCAGCCAGCCTGTTTTAAGAGGGGTGGATTTCTATCCTATCCTATCCCATCCTATCCTATCCTATCCTATTTCTATATTCCATTCTTCTATTCTATTCTATTCTATTCTATTCTATTCTATTCTATTTCTATATTCTATTCTATTCTATTCTATTTCTATATTCCATTCTTCTATTCTATTCTATTCTATTCTATTCTATTTCTATATTCCATTCTTCTATTTTATTCTATTCTATTCTATTCTATTTCTATATTCTATTCTATTCTATTCTATTTCTATATTCCATTCTTCTATTCTATTCTATTCTATTTCTATATTCCATTCTATTCCATTCCATTTTCTATTCTATTTTCTATTCCATTTTCTATTCTATTCTATTCTATTCTATTCTATTTCTATATTCCATTCTATTCCATTCCATTCCATTCCATTTTCTATTCCATTTTCTATTCCATTTTCTATTCTATTCTATATTCTATATTCTATTCTATTCTATTTCTATATTCCATTCTATTCCATTCCATTTTCTATTCTATTTTCTATTCTATTTTCTATTCTATTTTCTATTCCATTCCATTCCATTCCATATTCTATTCTATTCTATTCTATTCTATTCTATTCTATTCTATTCTATTCTATCCTATCCTATCCTATCCTATCCTATCCTATCCTATCCTATTCTATTCCTCTGTTCTGTTCTCTCCTGTCCTGTCCTGTCCTGTCCTGTCCTGTTCTATTCAACCAATGTCTCACCCAGCCACAGAAATGTAGACCTCCATTGTGGCTGTAGGTCAAGGTCTGACCTGTATTTAAGCACCCCAAAACTCAACCCCACTCTCTTCACATTCTCCCCCTCCCCAATGGAGAAAGGTCCAATGGCGCCCCCTCCAGGTAGAACCTGGAAGGGGAAGGAAGGAGTCCCCCCCCCCTCGGAGGTGATGACAGCCCGTGGGTCCATCCAAATACTTTGGGGTGATAAATCTGTACACAGCTGATCCCCTCTGAATGGCACCCAACAGCTGCACAAGGCGCTGACAGCCCTTCGGTGCGTGACAGATGGCTGAGCCAGACCTCTGGGAGGAAAGCAAGGCCGGGTTGGCCTGGCAAAGGCCCGCCAACTTTGTGACAAGGAGCTCGGCCGTCGATGGGGGCACGGCGGGCATTCCCTGCTCAACCTCAAGTGACATTCTCCCTTGGGCTTCCATTTATAGGCAGGGGAGACACGGACGAGGCCGTTCTTCGGCTTTTAAGAAGAGGCCGGACAGCCGCTTGTCCGAAATGGTTTAGGTGGGGTCTCCTGCCTGAGCAGGGGGTTGGACTGGATGACCTCCAAGGTCCCTTCCAACTCGCTTAAGAACTGCAGGGACTGGCAGCCCAAAAAAATCAAGTCATAAATGTGGGGACGGTCCCTACGATGGAGGGATGGAAGCAGCATCCCAGTTGTGGCCGTAAGCCGAGGACTACCTACAAAGAGGACCGGACTCTCTCCGGGCTCGGCTGGGGCATCTGGGTATTGCAGTCCAGCCTTTTGTTACAGTCCTGCAGAGACGGCCCTTGGCCTTCCTCCTCACCAGCACCCCCAGCCTGCCTCCCCTCCCCCCCCATGTTTCGTACGTACGTCGGCCGCCTTTTTCTCGGCCACTTCCAGCTTCTCCTGAGCGTCTTTCAGGGCCTCCGAATATTTGTCCAGCTCGTCTTCCGTCCCTTTCAGCTTCTTCTGCATGGCGGCCAGCTCGTCTTCCAGCTGCGAGGGGGAGGAGAGGAAAGGGGGAAATGGGTTATCTGGGGGTCCCGAATGGGCCGTGGGAGTCTGCTGGGAAAGTGGGGGGGGGGTTTCTCAGTCATCCGTCCATCCCTATCCCTCCCTCCCTCTTCTTCCTCCTCCTCCTCCATTCCTTCCCTTTTTCCTCTCTCTTCATCCTCCTCCCCTTCCTTCCTCTCCCATCTTCTTTCCTTTCTTCCTCCCTCCCTCCCTCTCTTCCTCCCACCATTTTCCTTCCTTCCTTCCCCCTCCATCCGTCTATTCTATTCTATTCTATTCTATTCTATTCTATTCTATTCTATTCTATTCTATTCTATTCTATTCTATTCTATTCATATTCCAAATTCTATATTCTATTCTATTCTATTCTATTCTATTCTATTCTATTCTATTCTATTCTATTCTATTCTATTCATATTCCAAATTCTATATTCTATATTCTATTCTATTCTATTCTATTCTATTCATATTCCAAATTCTATATTCTATTCTATTCTATTCTATTCTATTCTATTCTATTCTATTCTATTCTATTCTATTCTATTCTATTCTATTCTATTCTATTCTATTCTATTCTTATTCCAAATTCTATATTCTGTTCTATTATTATTCTATTCTATTCTATTCTATTCTACTCTATACTCTATTCCATTCCATTCATTAAAATTCTCTGCTACCCATCACCCCTATAAGGCGACTCCAGGTGGCTTACAGTTCACAAAGACAGGAATAGAAAGATAATTAAAATATTAAAACTACACTCATTAAAATATCCCAATAACGGGAACAGCCTCATTCTGAAAGCCGGCCATGCACGGAGGCTGCAGCTTTGCACGCTGAGATCAGAGGGCCGTTCGTCCCCATCAAATCTGTGCCAGCTAATCTCTTTCCTCTGTCTGTGTGTGTGTGTTTGTGTGTGTGTGATTGTGTAACCTGAGCTTTGCCTGGAAATAAAAACCAGGCAGGGAGGGAGCCCCCCAGTCTATTGTCAGCTGCACGCTCACCCCAAAACCTCGCAGAGTATGACCCCCCCTTCCCCTCCCCTCCCCTCCCCTCCATCTCTTCCCTGCCAAGGCTTTGCTCAGCCGGACCAAATAAGCAACCGGATATGAGCTTTGCATGGTCTTTCTCACTGCCCACAGGGTGCCACGCCACTCCGGCTGCCCGCCACATTATGCCAACATGTGCCTTTCTCCCCCCCCCCCCGTGGCCATCCATACCAAGATGAATGTGGTCAGATCTCAGAATGTGCTCTCCGAGAGTCTCAGCAAAAAAAATCACAGGGCAGTCTCTGAGCATACGCCGAGTGCGCACAGGTTTACGGCACACGACAGCTGCAGCAAAATGTTAAAATGCTTCTTGATGTTGTGTTTCTGAAACACGCACCATGGAGGAAATTCCCCAGGTGGCAAAGGGCGAAGAACAGAGGGAGAAGGAGAAGAAGGAGGAATAACTCAGCCCCAACTCTTAAAGGCATGGATTTGCAAAACAATCGGAACAAAGAGGGTTAAGTGCACTTTGCAGTAGCTCAGAAACTCTATCTTTTTCTGTCTCTCTTTCACTCTCTTTCCTTCCTTCCTTCCTTCCTTCCTTCCTTCCTTCCTTCCTTCCTTCCTTCCTTCCTTCCTTCTTTCCTTCTCTCTTTCTTTTTTCCTTTCCTTCCTTCCTTCCTTCCTTCCTTCTCTAATCCATCCTTCCTTCCCCCTTCCATGTCAGCTTGTCTTCCCTTCCTTCCTTCCTTCCTTCCTTCCTTCCTTCCTTCCTTCCTTCCTTCCTTCCTTCCTTCCTTCCTTCCTTCCTTCCGTCTCTCTCCCTCCCTCCCTTTCTGCCTCTCTGTCTCTCAAATCCACTTCCTCTCTTCTCCCATCCCTGGAGAAACAGTCTTGTGGCTAAGCCCACAACCAATTACCAGTAATTTAGTGTCCCAGTGTTGGCAAGGTTACCTGAGGCCACTTAGTCTAACCCCCTGCTCAGCCTATCTTCACATTCCAGCATCCATGCCAAGTGACTGTCCAGCTCCACATTCAAAGAGAAAAAGGCCATCATCTTTCTGGGATATTCCTGCCACTCTCCACCCCCTTTAGTTTTAGGAATATATTTTTTTGTAACATAAAAATCTGCCGTAACATCTTAAGTTAATTTAACTAAAATTAAGTTGAGTTGAGTTACGTTAGGTTTACTCAGCTCAACTTAATTTTACTTTACTAACTCAACTCAACTTAAATTTTACTTTGTGTTACTTTACACACTCAACTCAACTTAATTTTGCTTTACTAACTTAACTCAACTTAATTTTACCCTACTAACATAACGTAACTCAACTCAACCCAACTTAAATTTTACTTTATTCTACTTTACAAACTCAGCTTACTTTTACTTTATTAACTCAGCTCAAGTTAGCTCAAGTCAACTCAACTTAACTTAAATTTTACTTAATTTTACTTTACTAACTCAATTCAACTCAACTTAACTTAACTTAAACTCCATTATTTTCTCTCCTGCCCTCTAGAATTAATGAGAAGAGATTTTTGCCCTGATCTTCCTTCTGTTGTTTTGCAAAGACCTGGTGGCAAGATGGGAACCAAACGAGTTTAAAAAAGAAATAAAAATTAAAAAATTAAAAAAAATGTCCATCACATCTACCCTCAATTGTCTTTGCTCAAGGCTAAAAGACGCCATCACTTTCCATCCTTCAGCTTAATTCCTAATCTCCTGTTCAGCCTCGTTCGTTCCCTTTCTCCACTGCATGCCAACTTTTTTCTGATTTTTTTTTTAACTCCTGGCAGTCAACACCTTAAAAGGCACGGTCCTCCCAAAGTTAAAAAAAAAACATAAAATAGATTTGTTCCCTCCCTTGGTTACCCTTTTGTTGATGCGGCTTCGAAGAAAATAGATTTATTATGTCATTTTTAAGGCAATTTAAAATTGCCATATTTATTTTTCACGAAGCCACTTTGACAGTGGACAAAAATTATTCCCAAATCTTTTGCACATCTCCAGAGTACAAGCCGAATCCCTCATCAAAGAATTAAGCCTTTCGTTTCTGTTTTATAAAAAGGAGCTTTGGGTGAAATTAATTTGCCGGCTTTTAACTTATTTTTGCGGATCAATCATCTGAGGTTTTCCTTCGCCTGGCTAAATTGGGGAAGGGGGTCTCCAACTCCGATCGGCGTTCTTTCCTCTTTTTCCTCCAAAGCATGGATAAGAAAAGTGGAGGGGATTTTTGATGGGCAATTTTACAGATTGGCCTGCCCATCTAATTTATATTTAAACATTTTTTATCAAGAAGAACCGATGGAAAAATAAAGTTTTCTTGGCTCGCTTCAATATTTTCTCCCAGCCCTCTGAAGCCGAAAAGCAAACTTTTGAGAGTTTCCCTTCCCGATAAAAGCTTTAATGCAGCTTAAAATTGCAAGAGGAATTTTAATAAAGGCAGGAATATTCCTGCTATATATATATTTTTTAAGACTTATAAGCTCACGATGGTTCCTGTTAATGCAAGGTTTCCCATATTGGAGATTGCTGGGATTGAGGACCAGATCGTTACTTTAGTCTAAATCCCAGATTCCTTTATAGGACAAACCTAAGCCAGGTTTTTTTTTTTGAGGTGGGAGTTTATCTGGAATTTGGGGAAAACACTGGATTTTAGCCAAATTTGGTGGGCTCAACCCCAAATCAAGAATTATTTACCCCTTGCTCCCAAGCAAGAAGAGAGAAATAAAACCCGAAGTTGGTCTGACTCTCAAAAGACAGATTCTCTGTCTGTCCATACCCTCCCTGGAGCGACAAAACAGCCCTGTGAGGTGGGACAGACCCAAAGCAAAGAGGAAATCGCTGCATCCAGGCGAGCCGCGGCGGTCTAGGTTTCGGAAGCCTCAAGCTGCTAGTCCTCAAGCCTTTTTCGCCCTTTTCCTCTCTCTAAACCAGGTTTGTCCTGGCCCCCACCTGCTTGCTTCTCTCCTCAGCGTGTTTCTGCTCCGTCTCGGCTTGTTCTGCCCGGTCCAAGGCATTTTCCTTGTCCAGTTTCAGCATCTGCATCTTCTTCTTGATGGCTTCCATGGTGCCGGAGGGCAGGGGGCACGCAGGCGGGCAAGCGGAGAAGCCGGACCGATGGGCAAAGTGGCACGGGGGGCGATTGCAATCGGCCGATCGCCCCCTCTGCTCTTTTTATAAGGGCCCCCTCCTTCCAGCTGGCGCAGCAGTCTTCCCTTTCTGGGATTTGGCCACCCGGGGAGGGGGCGAGATCCTTCTCCAGGGACCCCCCCATCTCCCTCCCTCCTACATTGTCCTCCGAGGCCGAGGGAGATGTTTGCAGGCTGAGGACAATGGCCATATTTGGCCCCACTGGGTGGACAGCTGGTTGCTACTAATAGATTTCCCAAAGTGGGGGAAAAGGCCAGCAAGAGGGGCAGGGCTGTGGGGTGGGGGAAAGCTTTGTTCCCGGAGAGGAAGGGCAGGGAGGACGGTCTCCCCGAAAGCCGAGCACGGCGGATGCCGGAACTGGTTTTCCTGCACCTTGCAGAGGGTGGACTAGATGACCTTTGGGGGACGCTGGTCTGCAGCTTTACGGATGCCTCCTGCTAGAACAGAGAGGGCTCTGAGTGGTCCTCAATTGACAACATTCGGAGTTACGACGGCACTCATGGCTCCAGCCCCAACCCAACCCAACCCGTTGGGGGTTTATTTCATAAACCACGATCAAACAAGCCACGGCTTAGCCAGCCTCTCAAGACGGGTCCAGTTCTGTAAGATCCGGGGGGGGCGGGGGGAAAGGGACAGTTCTTTTTTGTTGTTGTTGTTGTTCTTGGTTTGTTTTTAACTTTATTCAGTTTCCGCAAAAAAAGTGAAATCTAAGAAACCGGCGAAAGAGAGAGAGAGAGATGGGAAAAGGAAGAAGGGAAAGATTAAAAGTCGAAAAAGGGAAAGAAGGAATAGGATGGGAAAAATAATAAGTTCCGAGTCTCTTTGGAACAGACCCAAAGATGAGGTGTCTCTAAAATTAGCAATAATACACAGTATTTCGTCATAAACCATTCCAATTGCCAAACATCCCCCCCCAATTAAAGTTTCCTTTAAATCCCATGGTGGTTTAAACAAAGAGAGATATATTTCTTTCATCAAAGAGTCAAAAATCTCTTTTAATTTTCTCCTGAGAAAGCCAAATTAGGAAAAAAAACAAAACCATCCTCAGCTCTGAGACTTGCAAGCAAAAATCTAGCTCTTCAAGGAAAGAGGAATTGCAAGGGGATAATTAGCCTGCCCTCTGGTGGCCAGACCGAGTAGGGCAGGCGGAGGCAGGACGTTGCAAAAATTAGCCTAAATAAAAATAATCAGGGTCCACATCTGGGTGCATCTCAACCCCCCTTCTCTTGCTAGACGGGGTGCAACCCCCCTAAAACTGAATAGAACTGAATGGCTTTTGAAGCTTCAGGGAAATTGCATGGGAATAACGGCCTGCCCTCTGCTGGCCGTTTCAGGTATGGCAGGCAAAGAGAAGAAATTGCATATGCTCGCCTGTCTGTAGCTTGTCCCTCACTTACGACCATTCGTTTAGCGACAGGCAAACCGAGCTGGGATCTCGGACTGGTGCCTGCCAGCAGCCCTGCGAAGTAGGCTCGGTTAGCAAAACCGACCCTGCAGGGATTCCAGCAAAGTTGTTTTTTTTGTGATGGAGTTTAGGAACAAAATAGAACTCTGTGGTTGTAAGCCGCCCAAAGTCCCTTTGAAACGAGATAGGCAGCAACTAAATTTTATAAATAAAATAAATAAAAATGTTAAAAGCCCTCCCAAACCATCGTGGCCTCTTTAAGTTAACAGAAGAACAAGAATTGGAAGGGACCTTAGAGGTCTTCTAGTCCAACCCCCTACTCAGGCTAGGAGACCCTCTACCATTTCAGACAAAATGGCGGTCCAGTCTCTTCTTTAAAAACCTCCAATGAGGGAGGAAGGAAGGAAGGAAGGAAGGAAGGAAGGGAGGGAGGGAGGGAGGGAGGGAGGGAGGGAGGAAAGTTGAGAAAGTGATGGATAAATGGATGGATGGAAGGAAGAAAGACAGAAAGATGGAAGGAAAGGAGGGAGGGAAGGAAGAGAGGGAGAAAAGAAGAAGGAAGGAAGGAAGGAAGGAAGGAAGGAAGGAAGGAAGGAAGGAAGGAAGGAAGGAAGGAAGGAAGGAAGGAAAAAAGAATAGCAGAACAGAACAGAGTTGGAAGGGGCCTTGGAGGTCATCTAGTCCAACCCCCTACTCAGGCTAGGAGACCCTCTACCATTTCAGACAAAATGGCGGTCCAGTCTCTTCTTTAAAAACCTCCAATGAGGGAGGAAGGAAGGAAGGAAGGGAGGGAGGGAGGGAGGGAGGGAGGGAGGAAAGTTGAGAAAGTGATGGATAAATGGATGGATGGAAGAAAGACAGAAAGATGGAAGGAAAGGAGGGAGGGAAGGAAGAGAGGGAGAAAAGAAGAAGGAAGGAAGGAAGGAAGGAAGGAAGGAAGGAAGGAAGGAAGGAAAAAAGAATAGCAGAACAGAACAGAGTTGGAAGGGACCTTGGAGGTCATCTAGTCCAACCCCCTACTCAGGCTAGGAGACCCTCTACCATTTCAGACAAAATGGCTGTCCAGTCTCTTCTTTAAAAACCTCCAATGAGGGAGGAAGGAAGGAAGGAAGGAAGGAAGGAAGGAAGGAAGGGAGGGAGGGAGGGAGGGAGGGAGGGAGGGAGGGAGGAAAGACAGAAAGATGGAAGGAAGGGAGGGAGGGAAGGAAGAGAGGGAGAAAAGAAGAAGGAAGGAAGGAAGGAAGGAAGGAAGGAAGGAAGGAAGGAAGGAAGGAAGGAAAAAAGAATAGCAGAACAGAACAGAGTTGGAAGGGGCCTTGGAGGTCATCTAGTCCAGCCTCCTGCTCAGGCAGGAATCTCTCTACCATTTCAGACAGTCCAGTCCAGTCCAGTCCAGTCTCTTTTTAAAAACTTCCAACGTTGGAGCATTCACAACTTCTGGAGATTTTGAGTCATTTTCTTCCGCTTTTTTTTCTTCTTTTTCAAGCATTTCCCTCTGGCGAGAATTCCCCAAACCCCCAGATTGGAAAAATTCAGTCCAGACCCAGGAAGGGGGTTTGAAAGGCCCCGAACTGACCCAGCTCTCTCTCTCTCTCTTCCGTGGGCGCTCTTGATGCTGGCCGAACAATCCCGGCCGCTCTCGGAATATGTTTGATATTTAGTTGGGTTTCACAGTAGAACAACCTAATATCAAACATATCAGATAGAGGCCGGGGTTAAAAAGTCGGGCACCCAAAGCCGAGGTGACTTTTCCAGGCCATGATGGATCTGCAAAAAAGAGAGAGACACACAAAGATCACCGCAATTTGGCGTAGATGGACCCACAAACATCATCTGTACGGATTAGGTTCCCACCAAGTTGTGAGTCTTTTCACAAGACTTGTATCCGCAGTGCGGCCCAACGTTTGCGTGGCTAAGCGAAGCAGTTGTTCAGCGGGTTTTACGGTATGAACTTGCTCCTCGTCGCACGTTGTTAAGGCAATCGCTGCAGTTGTTAAGTTAGGGGAACAGGGTTGTGAGTCGAGGGCTGCCGGTCAACGCTTGAGTGTCACTGCACAAAATGTGGCTTTCGTTGGGAAAACATTGCACCTCTCGGCTGAAACCTCGCACTGCACTTAACCTGAGGATTTAGATAACCTGTTGTGCCAAATTTTTTCTGGGAAACCAGTTGAAGTGGACTTGGTTTGAAGGAAGGAGGAAGGGAAGGAAGGGAGGGAGGGAGGGAAGAAGGAAGGGAAAGGGAAGGAAGGAGATGGATGGATGGATGGATGGAGAAGGAAGGGAAGAGAGAAAGGAAGGGAAGAGAGGAAGGAAGGAAGAAATGAAGGAAAAAGACAGGAGGTAGGGAAGGAAGGAGATGGATGGATAGATAGGGAAGGAAGAAAGGGAAGAGGATGAAAGGGAAGGGGAAGGAAAGATGGATGGAAGGAAGGAAGGAAAGGAGAAAGAGAGAGGGAAAGATGTAAGGCTCTCAGCTTGATTTATATGTTTGCTTAGATGGCCTTCAGAACGTGACTGCCACACTCAAAAGAGAGAAAAAATGTTAATTCTGGCACCAAAAGGGAAGCTCTGCATGCCGGTGCAGTCTACCTTTAAACATCCCACCCAGACCATCCGTGGGAAGGAGGGCACTCTCTCCACCTGCGGATTTGCAGGCCCCTCCCAGCACCTGCTGCCTCCTAAATTAATTTCGGGACCAAGCCCAGAAAACGGGAGAGAATCCCCCGACCCAAGCAAAACGTCCTCCATCGCCCGGCCAATAAAGCTAGCCAAAGAGATCTTCTTTTGGTCCAAAATTGCTGCTAGTGGGCACCAAACCCACCCCCACCCCGTTTAAATCCAGTGCCAGGAGATGCCCCAAATTTGGTAGATTTCCTTGACCCTTTTATTCTCCCACCTGCTTTTCCAGCTGCACAAGGGAAAGACGCTTCCTCGTCCACACCTGGTGGTAAATTTTCCCTCTTACCTGCTTCCCTGTTCTCGGCATCCCTCTGCCGCTTGGCCAGCCTCCCTCCTTTATAACCAACTCTGGCTACCCTCGGGCACCCTAAAGGGCAGGGGCTGTGCCCCTTACGCTCCAAAATCAATTATCCAATTGATTTTTTTTTTTTTTGGTCCCATCTCTTGAGTTTTGTCAATAGCCCATCAACATCTCTCCATGCCCTGGAACGGCTACCCTACTTTTACAAGAGAGAGAGAGAGATGGAGCTTTAAAATCAATCTCATTTTCTCCCTTTTGGGGGGGGAGAAAAGGGGGGGGGCTTGGTGGGTTTCTTCTGGCCAAAGCAAACTCTTTGTGGGATCCCACTTCTAAAGCTACACGTTTTCAGAGAAGAGATTTAGCTGAAACTCCAAAAAGAGAAGCAGGATCAAGTGGCAGAACGAAAGAGGGAAAAAGAATGCAGATAAGCATAAAATAAAAATATTAAATTAAATTAAATTAAATTACCTGCATCAACACACACGCACAGACTGGTAGGTTTGTATACAGCAGAAATAATCTGAGAATCATCAAGAAGAGGCAAGCGTGATCAAGGGGCAGAATTAAAGAAGACAGAATGCAAATAAAAATAATAAATAAAAAATTAAATTAAAATACATCCATAAACTGGTGGGCTTGTGTAAGAATATGCCAGCAACGATCTCAGAATTATAAACTTTTCATGTATTAGTCGACATTTCTCTGCAAAATATTTGTAGAACATAAAGACATCTCTAAAGGGTTAGTCCAGTTAATAAATAAAAACCAGATTAGTGTCAATGTATTATTTCAAAGCTTTTTTTTTTTAAAAAAGATGGGTGTATAAACCAGACCAGCTTCCCACTTTTCAAAAGCACACTGGCTCTTAATGAACAAATTGGGAGAATTCAGCCTAACTTTGCTTGAAAGAAGTCTTATTAAAGCGAATTCGTTAAAAATCAAGCTTAGAGATATTTGCAGGAATTGGTACCCCAGCTTAAAAAACAAAACATGGATCAATTTATCTCACATTTCATTTATAGCCTTGAAAACAAACATAGGAACAACAAAGCCACAGCTGGACACAATATTTATTTCTTTTTAATTGAATTCATAATTTATTTCCCCGATGATCTGCTTGAACGAACCACTTTTATTCAAAAATATATACTCTCATGATCGAACCACTTTTATTCAAAAATATATACTCTCATGGTTTGAGAAAGTTGTAAACTTACCCTAATGCCCAACTTACTTTTAGCCTGGACTAACATTCGTGGCTTGCCAGAAAACCATTTTCAACGGGAAGGTTGAGAATGGGGGGGGAAAAAAAGCTTTGCAGGGGGGGGAATGTGGAGACCGTTGCCCACAGAGAAATAAACCTGTTTATTTCGACTAAACCAGGATGGAAAAAAATCGTGACTCTTCTCCTAAAAGCAGCCCTGTCCAACATGATGGGTCTATTTTGAAAAAAACACGTTTGATTCATCTCAGCTAATTATTGTCAGGTGTCCTCCCACATTAGTGCAACACTCATTTTCCTCCGCCCCCCCATTCCCACCAGCCTTGTTCCATCACTGGCGCAGCTAGAATGCTAGTTTATTGATCTCTCGCTTCGTCCGATGATGGTCATTGTTCCCCCGGAACAATGTTGAGCGCACACGGTTGAGCGGACACATCCCATCGACCTTGAAGAAGGGACAGCTGGCCAGGAAGAACCACATCCCCAAGTCCCCCCCACCCCCCTGGATGGGGTCAACTGGTTAGACTGGGGAGGTTCCCAACCACCCAGTGAAGCTTTTCACTGCCCCCCCAGCTGTGCCGTTGACCTTGGCGCTTTGATGCCCCCCCACCCGGACACATCACACAAATGCCTGATTCCACTTAGTGACAAGATGGCTTCAAAAATGGAACACCCCCTCCCCCCCGTTCTTCTTTCATGAGCCCTCCGGCTGGGCAGTCAGCTGGCTCCGTGCAACCATCCCCCCCCCCAGTTGAGAGGTCCAGTTGCCGAGCTGATTAGTTTGGAGATAACGATTTGTTTTTATTGTTACTTTTTTTTTAAAACAGGGAAAAGCCAAGATCCGTCCCCTGGGGGGGCGGCCTCGAAGGAGGAATAAATAAACCAGACCGAGATTGAAAAGTCTCGCCCGAACTTTGATCGCTGGCCCGATCTCGGTTTGTTCGGCATTTCTAGGAGAAACGAGTCTTTGGCTAATAAATAACCAGGCAAGATTTAAAAAAAAAAAAATGTGAAAAGGAAAACAGGGTGATTTACAAAACTGTGGAGGCCAGAAGGAAGTGTGTGTGTGGGGGGGGGAGTCTTCTCCGCCCTGCCCACCCCAGAATCTTTTCACAGCAAGGGACGGGCCGCAAGCGGCAGCCATGCCTGGGCAGAGGCAGCCAGGCTGGTTTGGTCCAGATTGGGGGGGGGACGGGATAAATCGGAACCCGTTCCCCCCCCCCTGCGCAGGTGGGAGATTCACAAGGTGCTCTCCAGGGTGTTGTAGCTGTCCTTGAAACTCTTCAGCTCCAGGAAGTGCATGGCCCGCTTGCTCTTGTGGCTGGAGGGCAGGTAGGTGACCTGGATGGTGGGGCTGGAGAGGTCCGGCAAGAGGGTCAGATCTTTGGCCGCCGACTGGTGCTGCCGCTGGCTGCTCTCGCCCCGGGCCTTGAGGCTGAGGGAAGAGGGAGGAGGGGCTTGAGCAGGGGGTTGGACTAGAAGACCTCTAAGGTCCTTCCCCATTGTGATTCTGTTTTTTTCCTGCCTTCCTGCTCTCCCTCCCTTTTTACTTTCCTCCCTCCCTCCCTTCCCAGTCCCTCCCTTTCTTTTTTACTTTTTTCTTCCTTCCTTCTTTCCCTCCCTTCTCAATTCCTTTCCTTTCCCTAGCTTCCTTTTCCTTTTTTATTTTTCCCTTCCTTCCTACCCTCCTTCCTTCTTCCCTTCCCAGTCCCTCCCTTTCTTTTTTACTTTTTTCCTTCCTTCCCTCCCTTTTTATTCTTTCCTTCCTCCCTTCCCAGTCCATTTTTTACTTTTTCCTTCCTTCCTTCCTTCCCTTCTCAATTCCTTTCCTTTCCCTAGCTTCCTTTTTACTTTTTCCTTCCTTCCTTCTTCCCTTCCCAATCCCTCTTTTTACTTTTTTCTTCGTTCCTTCTTTCTTTTCTTCCCCGTCTCTCCTTCCCTCCCTTCTCAATTCCTTTCCTTTCCCCTAGCTTCCTTCCCTCCCTTTTTACTTTTTCATCCCTCCCTAGTCCTTACCCTTTCTTTTCTTCCTTTTCTTCTCCCTCCCTCCCTTCTCAATTCGTTTCCTTTCCCTTCCCCCAGCTTCTTTCCTTCCTTCCTCCCTCCCATCACTGGAGGTTTTCAAGGGAAGAGACTGGACCTGTCTGGAATGGCATAATAAGGTCTCCTGCTCAAGCAGGGGGTTAGACTAGAAGACCTCCGGAGTCCCTTCTGACTCTTCTTATCCTGCCCCTCCCCTCAACCGCAGCCCCTCGGCCAACTTACATTGTTGCCAGCTCGCGCAGTGCCTCCTGGAACCTGAGGAATTCCACTCTGCCGAAGGTCTGTGGCAGAAAGAGAGAGAGGGGGGAAGCAAACCCACCCATCTTTTTTTATATATATAAAAATTCTTTTATTAAAACAATCAACATTGAACATAAAAACATATTATGCAGCAATCATCATGGCACCTGATATACAACACTAAGTATTAGTCATTGAAAACGTCTGAGTTAGTAGGCCTTTTTCCCACTCCTCGCGTCTAGCCTCAACTATACTCCTGTTACACTTTGTTTGATTGATGTTTCTCTTATCTGGTTCCATATTAATGTGATCAACATTAAACCAAAGATCCTATTGCTAAACAATCATCCTAGAACATAGCATACAACATTAGGTATTAATCTTTGTAAACATCTGTTTTAGTAAACGTTCTTCCCTCCTCCCTTCCCTCTTCAAGTATACTCCGAATACATTTTGTTTGATTGGTGTTTCTCTTATATATGGTCTATCTACTGTATCTAGTCTATCGCCTATTGTTCGTTTGCGCTTCTGAATTGACTTCATCCCATTACTAGTGCAATCTTTTATAGTCCCTAACCAGAGATCCTGAGGTAAAAGTTTCATATCCTGAGGTAGAGATTCAGTCCGCTTTAACAATATTAAAGCAGACATTAGTCATAAGGTTATGTTAAGAGGCATTAGTTATAGAACATATACATTCAACATCGGGTGTTAGTTTTTGTAAACTTTTGATTTGTTAACCCTTCTTCCCTCCTCCCATCGAGCCTCAGCTAAATGCCAGCTGCATTCTGTTTGATTGGTGTCTCTCTTGGATATAGTCTATCCACTGTTTCCAGTCCGTCAAAAATTGTTCATTGGAGCGATTTTTCAAGTATGCTGATATTTTCGCCATTTCCGCCAAATTTGTTACTTTCACAGTCCATTCTTCAATAGGCGGTATTTCCGGATTCTTCCAGTACTGTCCCACCAACAATCTTGCTGCTGTAATTAAGTTCAAAAATAAATTTGTCTCTGAGGTAGTGAAATCCTTTGTGATCCCTAACAGAAAAGCCTGAGGTAGAAATTCTATACGCTTTTTGAAAATGGTTTGGAGTGTCCACCATATCTTCCTCCAGAATGCTTTGATTTTTCTGCATGCCCACCATATGTGGAAGTAAGTAGCCTCCCCGTCCCCGCACCTCCAGCATTTGGGCTGGGAGTCCGGGTAGATGAGTGATATTTTTTTCGGGTCTAGGTGCCATCTATAGAACATCTTGTAGAAGTTTTCCCTTAAGTTTTCCCTTAAGTTCTCCTCACCCAGATTTTCTCCCACGTGTCCATGGTGATTCGGTGTCCGAAGTCTTGTGCCCACTTTATCATACAGTTCTTGACTAGCTCGGTTTCAGAGTCCATTTCTATCAGAATGCTGTACACTCGTTTGATGTGCATGGCCCCCTGTTCTCTAATCTGTTTAATTAGATTCTCGTCGGTCTGGGAGAAGCCCTTCTTCTTATCTTTACGCCACCTTGATTGCAGTTGTATATATGATAGCCAGGTACCTCCTATTCCTCTGTTTGCTAGCGTTGCTTGGGGTTTCAAGAGGAACCCATTTTCTTCTCCCAGTACAAGTTCACTGTAGGGCACCACTTCTTGCCCTTGGGATGTGTTCATATCCCCTGTTGCATGTCCGGGGATCGTCCAGATGGGAATCTTGTCGTGTAGGAGGTGCTTGTATTTCTTCCAGACCCATAACAATGGGATTCGTAGTGGGTTCTCCTTGAAGTTCTTATCTGCCTTTTTGTCGTATACTAAGTATGCGTGCCAGCCGAATAGTAGACCATGCCCCTCAACATTCAGAATTCTGTCATTTGTCATGTTGATCCAGTCACTCACCGCCACCAACGTCGCTGCATAGTAGTATAGCTTTAGATTAGGCATTTTGAGTCCCCCTCTCTCCCTTGCGTCTTGGATGATTTTTAGTTTCACCCTCGGTCTCTTGCCGTCCCAAATAAATCTGATGATGCCCTTCTGCCAGTTGTCCAAGTCCGCATCCTTCTTGAGTAAGGGTAGCATTTGAAAGAGAAATAAAAATCTGGGTAAGACGTTCATCTTTACTGCCGCTATCCTGCCCAGCAGGGACAGACGTAGTGATTTCCACCTTTCCAGGTCTGTTTGTATCTTATTCCACAGGACCTCGTAGATATTCTTGTATAATTTCGCATTTGTTGATTCTATCTCGACTCCTAAGTATTTGACTTTCTTGACTATTTCACAACCCGTTATTCTTTCCAGGTTCCGTTTTGCTTTGTTGTCTAGGTTTTTGACTAGCACCTTTGTTTTTGATATATTTACTTTGAAGCCTGACACCCTACCATAGTCTTCCATTATCTCCATCAATTTACTTGCTGACTGTGCTGGTTGCGACATTGTCACCAGCAGGTCATCTGCAAAGGCACATAGTTTGTAGTCTTGCTGTTTAATCTGTATGCCCTGTACGTCCTCTGCCGCTCTTATCCTGTTCAGTAAAAATTCCAGTGTTAGGACAAATAGCAGGGGTGACAGCGGGCACCCCTGTCTCTCTATGTTGAATGGGTCTGTTAGGTCTCCGTTCACAATGATCTGGCCTGTTTGTTTCTGGTAAATTGCCCTTATGGAGTTGAGAAACTGTGCTCCCATTTTCATCTTCTGGATCAGGTTCGTCAGGAATGGCCAATTCAGTCTGTCGAAGGCTTTTTCTGCGTCCACAAACATAAGAGCGGCTGGTACCTGTCTGTGCCTGTCCAAGTACTCTATTATGTTCAACAGCTGTCTCACATTTGTTTTCATCTGGCGTCCTTGTATAAATCCCCTTTGGTCCGGGTGTATTGTTTTTCGTAGTACAGTCATTAGTCTATCGGCCAGAATTTTTGTGAATATTTTGTAGTCCGTGTTAAGTAGTGAGATGGGCCTGTAGTTTGCGGGTTGTGTAGTATCTTTCCCCTCCTTGGGGATTAATGAAATATAGGCTGTTTTCCAGGATGGTGGAACTTGGCCTCCTTCTTGTATATTGACAAATAGCTGTCTAAGGGGTTCTAACATCTCTTCCTGGAGACACTTGTAATAAGTCGCTGTTATCCCATCCGTCCCTGGCGATTTTCCTGGTTTCAGCTGTTTGATCGCTGAGTGTATTTCCTCCTTTGTGATTGCGGCATTCAGGGCCTCTCTCTGTGTGTCGGTGATTGCCTGTATCTTTTCATTTTGTAGAAAAGTTTCTGTCTCTTTGTCCTGTGTCTTCTCCTCGGCGTATAGCTTCGAGTAGAACTCTGTGAAGGCTTTCTTAATGGTTACTTGTTGAAATTCCTCCTTGCCTTTATATTCTATCTTTTCAATTATGCGGGATTTCTGTTTCTTTCTTAGGATGTAGGCCAGCCATCGACCTGGTTTGTTGGCCTTGCAGAATGTCTTGTGTTTTGCATATTGTATGTTCCTCGCCGCTTGGTCTGCCATCAACATGTCGAACTGCTTTCTTAAGATCTTAATTCCTTCTTTGGTGATTTTGTCTTCTGGTCTTTTTATTAATAGCCTCTCTTTCTTGCTTATCTCCTCTTCTAGCTCTTTTCTTTTTCGTTCTTGTTGGCGACGGTGCCTTTTATTCATGTCCATAAGAATCCCACGCATGTACGCCTTGCTGGCGTCCCAGATCATTTCTATCGGTGTTTCGTTGTTCATATTTATGCTGAAGAATTCCTTCATAGCATTTTTGCATTCCGCCACCTTTTCTCCATGTCTAAACAGGTTTTCATTAATTCTCCAGGATCTCTTCTGTCTCCCGCCGTGTCTTAGTTCCATCTTCACCGGATTGTGATCTGTTAGCACTTTGGGCAGGATTTTCACCGCGTTTAGACAAACTAACAGGTCGCTTGATGTTAATATAAAGTCAATTCTGGAGAATGATTGATGTCTGTCGGAGAAAAAGGTGAATTCTTGCTCTTTGCCGTGCCGTTCCCTCCAGACGTCTGTCAGTACAAGGTCTTCCTTCATGTCAAAGAAAGGTTTAGGCAACTTGGAGTGCTTCTGTGGGCTAGGTTTTGTTTTCTTCTTGTCTAGGGCAATCTCTATGACCCCGTTCCAATCTCCCAGAATAATACATGATTTGTAGTTGAGTTGTGTTAACTTCTTGTGTATCTTTTTGTAGAATTTTCCTTGTTGTTGATTTGGTGCATATATGCCCATCACTAGAATTTTCTTGTCTTCCTGTGTCACTTCGATTGCTAGGTATCTACCCTGGGAGTCTGATTCTATTAGCTTGGCTATTACGTGTTTCTTCACGTATATAACAATCCCGTTCTTCTTTCGTGGCGCCGCTGCGACAAAGTGTGTACCTAGTCTGTTGTTGATTAAGTATTTCTGGTCTGCTGCTCTGATGTGTGTTTCTTGTAGGCAAATTATGTCGTTTCTTCCTTGAAGCAGATAATGAAATATCTTTCTCCTTTTCTGTGGGGAATTTAGTCCGTTAACGTTCCATGTCAAGTATTTAGTTGTCATTGTCGGTTTCAGGATACTCTTCCGAGACCGCTTCTGTTCTATCTCTTGTGTTCTTCTTTGGTCTCGTTCCCATGGTATCCAAGTTGGTGCTCAAGTTGCTTAGAGGGATCATATCGTGTTGTTCCGTGCGTTTGGCGGTGGATCTTGTTATCCTGCCCTCTGCAGTCTGTCCTGTTCCCTTGTTGTTGTTGCTTCCTGTTCTCTGTGTCGTCGTGTCTCGAGTTGGTCCTTCCCTTTCTCTTGCTCCTGCTTCAGTCTGTCGTTCTGGTGGCCCTCCTGCATCTTCTCTCATGGTGTATTGAAGTCCATCCGACGTCAGTTCCTTTTCAAGGAATTCTCTGGCTTTTTGGACCGAGTCCAGGCAGTATCTTTTATTTTTATAGAAAAGTGTCATCCCCGTAGGGGCTTCGCATCTGTATCGCAGAGCGCGTGATCTCAGTTCGTCGACCAGGAACCTGTATTCCTTCCTGTCTCGCAGCATCGTCTGGGGGATCTCTTTCAGTACTTTCACTTCTTGCCCCTCTATGTATAAACTCTTGTTGTACGATGTGACTGAGATGAGGTTCCGGAATCCCTGCGTCGCGAAGTGGATGACCACGTCCCTTGGTTGGCGCCTGTTTGTTGTCATCTGTGTGCCCACTCTGTAAATTCTGTTGAATTGCCATGCGATGTCTGAGATTGGCTTTCCCAGAAATGTTGCCAGGGCCTCTATGAAGGTTCTGAGCAGGCCCCCTTGGGTCTCATTTGATGTCTCTTTCAAACCTCTAAACCTGATTGCGGATGCCAGTTGCCAGTACTGTATCATGGAGGATTGGTCTTGGGTCACTCCTTTCATCTCTGCTATCTCTGCTATCTGTCCCTCTACTTGATTCTCCACTTTTTCCATCCGCTTGTCCACCTTCTCTCTGATCTCCTGGAAGTTTTTCTCCATTTCCTCCCCTATTTCTTTGTAGTGTGCTTGCATCGCCTCTTTCATTTGTTCCAGGTCTGTGGCCATCGCCCTGCATTGCTCCTCCCATTTTCTCTCTAGCTCTTTACCTTGTTCTTTCAGCATTTGTTTTAAATTGTTGTATCTTTTCTCCGTCTTTTGTTCTGCCTCTACACACCTCCTCTCCATCTTTGCGTCCATTTCCACCAACTTTTTATCCATTCCATCCATCCTTTCAACCAGCATTTCTATTACCTCTTGTAATTTTTGTAACATGTGTGTTGTTGAGCTGGCCTGTGGGGGTAGATGGGTCTGGGGGCCTGTATTTGGATGGGAGGGTGTGGGGGCGGGTAAAGTAGGTCCTGATGGTTTGGTACGCTGAGCTGGGGAGGATACAACTCCCTTCGTTTGTGTCAGTGTGGTCTGTTTGGAGGCCATCTTGAGCTTGTCTTCCTGTTGTTCTGGCACTGTTTTGGTTTCTAGCTTGGACCAGGTTAGACACTAGACTGTGATCTGGTGCTGGTCCAGTAATCTGACCTTTCAGTGGGAGGGGAGGCTTCAGGGTTCAGGCATTGCAGGTCTAGGGGCCTGTAGGCAGGAAGGTCTGTCCGTGTTCGGGGAGTCTATTCAGTGCCTCTGCCTGTCTGGGATTCCAGGCCCCTTCTGCCTTCCCTCCACAGCAGCCCAGGATGCCTTTTTGTCTTCCTCCTATGCCCACCTTTCTCCCTGGTGGGTTCTGCTCTCTTCAGTATCCCTGGGGCTCTGGGGCACAGCTTGTGGGGTATCTCTCCCCGTCCCCCTGCAACCCAGGGAACCCTTTTCTTGTGTCCTCTCCCGCCATCTGCTTTCTTGCCTCTTCCCTCTTAGCTCTTTTCTCCTCCCCTCTATTGTTCTGGCTTGCCTGATTCCAGCTCCGTTGTCTGCGTCCGTCCCTATCCGCCGCTTCAGGCCGCTCCGCTGTCCTCTCGGCTGCTCCACCCTCTTCGGCTCTTCTGGGGGCTCTGTCTAATTTGGGAGGCCCCCCCAGTTGCCCTCGCCTCTCTTACCGATGTCGCTCTCGCCTCTCTTCTCACCCTTTCTCCGCCGCCCGAGGCCTCTTCCTTTTGTCCGGCTGCCCCGGCCCTCTCCGCCTCCGAGTCCTGCGTCCGTCTCTCACCTCCGCTCTCTCGGTCTCTGACGCTTCGGGCGGCTGAAAAGTCGCCGAAAATCCGATCCGCCTCTGTTTTCCCGCGCCAGGCTTCCTCCGGTGGTCTCTCGGCGCTCTTCTCCTTGCTCCTTGCTTGTTCCGTCCGGTGTTCTTCTTTGGGCCGGCAGGCCCTCCCGGCGGCCCTCGCTGCTTCTGCCGGCTTCCTTCTCTCTGCTTTTCTTTCTAAGGCAGCGGCTCCCAACCGCTAGAACGCTTCTGATATATTCTTGCACCCCTATTTAATTAGTCCTGCATTTCCCATCAGCAATGAGGTACGTATTAACGCTCCACTCCTGCTCCACGGCTCAACCTCCCCCTCAGCAATCAATGGCTCCCCCCACCCACCTTTAAAGGCTGCCTGCACTGGAAGGGTCAATGGCCAAGATAAGACCAGCCCCCTCCCCAGCCACGCTCCAGCCCTGGGAAGCAAACGGCCACTCACCCCGGTCCCGTAGCGGGCGTTCTCGTAGCCGTCCAGGAGGGCGTCAATCAGGGTCTTGCGAAGCCCCTTCAAAGGGCTGCTGGAGTTGCGGAGATCAAGCAAGTAAGCCTGGAAGTTCCTCTCGATCAGCAACTTGGGGTACCTGCCTTCCCTGGAGTAGGGGATCTCTGCGGAGGGAAGCACACAAGAGACACACTCACATGATCTCTGCGGAGGGAAGCACGCAAGAGACCCGCTCACACGCTCACACGCCTGGCAGGGCTCACTCGCTCTTTTAGGCAAGGAGGCCAGGAGCCTGGGTTGACTGGCTGTGTGGAATCCTGCAATGGGTGGGACTAGAACTCACAGCCTCCTGGTGACTTGCCCAAAGTCAGCCAGCTGGCTTTCAAGCCTAAGGCGGAACTATAAGTCACAGCCTCCTGATGATTGGCCCAAAGTCACCCAGTCAGCTTTCATGCCTAAGGCGGGACTATAACTCGCAGCCTCCTGGTGATTGGCTCCAAAGTCACCCAGCTGCCTTTCATGTCCAAGGCAGGACTAGAACTCCCAGTCTACTGGTGATTGGCCCAAAGTCCCACAGCCGGCTTTCATCCCTAAGGCGGGACTAGAATTCACAGCCTCCTGGTGATTGGCTCCAAAGTCACCCAGCTAGCTTTCCTGCCTAGGGCAAGACTAGAACTCACTTCCTCCTGGTATCTAGCCTGATGCTTTGAACTGACACCATGCTGGCTCTTGAAGTCATTAGACACCACATCCAATGAAGTCATCTTTACAAACAAAGCTTTCTCCAAACAGAGCGCCAGCAAAAGGCCATTTCCAAAACAGGAAGCCCTCTCCTCAGATTATCTTCTTACACCCCAGGTAGCCCGATAGCTAAAATGAAGCTAAGTGCAAAAAAATGGACCCCTTGTTGCCCTGCTGGACACTTCACTGTTCTTACCTGCTTCTCTGACAGCATCCAAAGCTTTCATCCGATACACGTAGTCATAAGGGACTGAAATGGAAAGAGAGGAAGCTTAGTTGGGACCGGATCTCCCAGGCTGCTGCCCTCGTCCCACCCATCCACTCCAGGGTCCAAGTACATGGGTTTCTAGGCGACTCCAGTTGTAGCAGCCGAGTGTCACTGTAGAACAACAGCCGGGGCTCGTATCTGATGTCCTGAACCCGGGACAGTCGGATGTCAATCTCCTCCTTGAGTCCCTGAGTGGAGAACAGAATGGAAAGAAGAGAGAGGAGACAAGGATGAGCTTCGCAAATCTCCCGTTTGGACTCTGCCACCTTGTGCTTAAAGATAGATTGCTCCTGACTGGGGGAGCAATTTCTGATGGATTTGGCTGCCTGCCACCGCAAATGTATCTGTTAGAAAGCAGCCAAGACCGGCAGAAATATAATTATGGAGATGCTCCCGAGGTTGCAGATTATTATATGCCTTGGAGCCGTCGACAAAGGAGAATATTCGGAGCTCAAGGTTGAAATGAGGGGGTCCCTGGTGCTCTCTGAGCTTGGTGGTTTTCTTGCAGACGTTTCAGGACCCAAGTAGGTTACATCATCAGGGCTAGAAGGCAGGGGGGTTTCCAGAAAGGAGGAGGAGGATCTCCCGCCATCCAGACAGGAAAAGACACCGGCTTGTCCACCCACCTACCTTGGGGGCGTGCTGGCCCACCGGCACGTGGGGGCCCCGGCGAGACTTCATGGCGAATCGCATGATCTGCCTCTTGACGAAGATGAAGAGCAGGACGAAGACCTGGAGAGGAGGCAAAGGAAGGGTTGGTGGGGCTCCTGATGCGGAGAGGAGACCCTCCCCAGCTGCAAGGAGGGGCAGCCTAGCCTACCTTGCAGGGGTGTGGTGGGGATGGCCCTAGGTTTGAATCCCAGAGAAAAGTTTGAACCCCGAGGAAAACCAGGAAAGAAATAATAATAGTAATAATCATAATCATAATAGAAGTAGTAATAGGAAGAACTCCAAATGGCCAAATCCAGTCTAAACATCTGGCTGATTGTGTGACAAGGTATACAGGTAACAGAGTAACAATATTAACTTATATCAACATATATTACTCTACTATATTCATAATTGATTCAGTGGCACTAAACAGTAATAACAAAGACTAAGAAGAGTAATGAATAAATAATAATAATAGGAATGGACTCGAAAAGGCCAAATCCAGTCTTCACATCTGGCTGTGCCACAGACCATAAAAGCAGTATTTTTATTCACTTATATTTAATATTACATCTTTATGCTGCCCATTCAAGGTCCCTTCCATTCTCTGTTCTATTCTCTACTCTATTCTCTATTATTCTATTCTATATTCTATTCTACGCTATTATTCTATTCTATATTCTATTACTCTATTCTACATTCTATACTATTATTTTATTTTATATTCTACTATATTCTATTCAGATTTCTCTACATTGTTTATTCAGAATTAAATCTGCCCTGCCGGGCGATTCTTACAATAACACCGACATAAATTTTATGCACGTAATATTATGTTACTATAACAGGGGTTCTCAACCTTGGCAACATTAAGACTTGTGGACTTCAACTCCCAGAATTCCTCAGCCAGCAAAGCTGGCTGAGGAATTCTGGGAGTTGAAGTCCACAAGTCTTAAAGTTGCTAAGGTTGAGAACCCCTGTACTATAATAAATCAAACGGAAGATCTCTCCAAAGCCCGGCTGTAGACTCCAACTCCCATCGCCCAAGACACCCACCCCCCTCTCTCTCCCGCACTACAAAGCCTACGATGGGGAGTGTAGTCCCAGCCCGCCTGAGGGAAGGGCGAAGGCGAAAGGCGAAAGGCGGCGGCCGAGGGGAGCGGATTGGCCTCACCAGGCTCCCGTAGGCCATCACCAGCACCACGTTGACCCCGGAGAGCCAGTTGCTGGACGGGGCCGGTGAGGAGGAGGAGGAGGGAGGAGAAGAGGAAGAGGCGGCGGCGGCGGCGGGGGAGGAAGCAGAGCCGGCCATAGCCGAGCGAGGCTCCCGGCCCGGCCGCCCTCAGGGCCGCACAACATGGCCACCGCCGGCGTCCCCCCCGCGCCCGGTCACGTGGCTCCGGCCACGCCCCCAGCCTGCGAGGTGGGCAAGGGGTGAGAGAAAGGAAGCTGAGGTCAGCTGACCGGAAGCAGGGAGGAACCACGAAGAGAAAGGCGTTCCCGGGCGACCATATATGGGAAAGCCAAAGAGTAAAGAGGCTAAGAGGCGTTCTCTGCGTCCAACACGTCGGGTTCTCAATGGAGCATGCGGGGCAGGCCTCCCGAGCGATAGAAAAATTCCCTCTCCACCGTCCAAGATCTAAAATTAGCCCGGGCAGAGACGAACGAGTAAATAAACTCCCCGCAAAGACTTTGCCCGTTAGCCGATGCTTTGCTTGCGTGGGAGGCCTGTCGCACAGGAACCGGAAGTGTGACGCCGAAATCTTTCTCTTTCTCCACCCCAAGGCTGGAAAAGGAGAAAGGTTGGTTAGGTTGCGGGGGACGAGACGAGAGATGGGGGGGGGAAGGAAAAAGACAGAGATAGAGAGGGATCCAAGCGGTCACGTGCTCGGGGGCGGGGCGAGAGCCGAGGAAAACAAACGGAGGGAGGGAGGGAGGGAGGGACGGGGTAACGCGCCTCCTTTTCTTCTTCTCGCCCTCCTTCCCTCCCCCGCCACGCAGGCGCGCTGGAGCTGGCCCGCGGGCGAAGGGGGCGTGCCGCGGCCACCTGACGCCCCACCTCGCGCGTGCGGCCCCGCCCACGCCGCGCGTCACGTGGCCGAGGGGGCGGCGCCGCGCCCGCGCTGGCTTCAGTTGTCAGTGTGCGTGTGGCGGCGGCGGCGGCGGCGGCAGCGGCTGAGGTAAAAAAAAAAAAAAAAAAAAAAGAGGAGAAACTCCGAGGAGAAATGGCGCGCGGCCCCTTTAAGAGTCGGCCCCGCCCCCTCCTCCTCCCTCCGCCTCCCCCGTTAATCCCCGCTTTACTTTTATGAGGCGATCCCGGGAACCGGCGACGGCGCGGCGGCAGCGGCGGCGGAGGAGGCGGGTATCCGGCGTGGCGGGCGGCTCGGCCGGGCCCTCCGGGGACCCTTCTCCCGGGCCGGCCTGACGGGGAGGAAGGGGGCGTGAGGAGGCGGGGAGTTCCGGTCTGGAGCGCCTCCGCCGCGGCCTAGTCGGCCGGGCTGAAGCCGGGGACTCGCGTAGCGCGCGAAGCCGGGCCGGGCGAGGCCAAAGTCGGCCAAGACCCCGGAAGGGGGGAAAAGGTGTTGTTTTTTTTTCCCCGACCTTGCCCGGATCCATCGTCGCTCCTGGGGCCTTCCGATGGGCCTCGCCACCCATCCCAGGCCCGGGAAGCCCCGGCAGGCCCCTCCCCTCCCCCCCCCGAGCAGCGCCGGCCCTTCCTGTCCGGGCGAGGCTGCTTCCCCCTCGAGGAAGCGCCGCTTCATTGTTTCCTGCCGGCCCCGCCTCGGCCCTCGGGGGCCAAAGGAGCTGCTGGGCGCAGGGGGGGTCCCTTTTTCCTCTTTCCCCCCCCGGCAGGGCACGTGGAGGGGCCCCCGATGTCCTTTAGCCCCCCTCCAGCCGGGCCTGGCTCTTCCTGGGGGGCCGATCAGGCCTGGAGCTGCCCCCCCCCGGCCGGTCCCGTCTTAGGGAGGGGGCCTCGCGGAAGTGGGGCTGGGATCCTTGGCTCGCCGGACCGCCTTTCCCGGCTTGGAGGGGAGGCGTTGCATCTCCCCCCCCTTCGAAAAGGGGCAGGGATCTCTTGCGATCTAGCAACCTGGGATCTCTTCTGCCTCCCTCAAGCATGCGGGTGGGGGCGGGGGCGGGGGGGATCTTTTGCGGAAGAGCAGTCTCTCTGCTTCCTCCAAAAGGGGCCGGGATCTCTCGGAATCGGATCCAGTGGTTCTCTTCTCCCTCTTCCACGCAAGGGGGGGGATCTTTTGCATGAGATCGGAGCCCGTTTGCCCCCTCCCAAAGTGGCCGAAATCTCCCCCCCAAAAAAAACTAAGCTAAAAGTGATCCGTTCTCCTCCTTCCATACTTGGGGGTCTTTTGCATAAAATGGAGGGTCCCTATTTGCCCCCTCATAAAAAATCCCCTAAAACCTAAAGTGATCCTTACTCTTCCTTTTCCATGCAGGGGGATCTTTTGCACAAGATGGGGGGGGAGGGGTTTCCTTGGTTTGCCTCCTCTAAAAAGTCAGAAATCTTGTAAAATCTCCTGTAAAGTGACCGCTGCTCCTTCCCTCTTTCTTCCCTGCATAAAACCAGGCTCTTGATTTCCCTCTCACTGCCCCCTCCCCTCTTATCCTATCATCACCATCTCTTTATTTTGCTTTTTAATCCTTTTTTTTAAAAAAGAAAAATATTGGAAGGCTTCTTAATCTTGGGAGTGTGGTTTCTCCTAAGCAGGCCAGCTCCTTTTTCAGCAGGCAGGAGGGTCTTCCTTTGTTATGGTGGGAGGGATCCCTGCCCGCCAATGATGTTTGCAAGCAGCGTTCAGTCCACCTTTTGACTCCAGGCCTGCCTGCCTGCCTGCTGAGTTAAGGAAGCCCCCCCCCCACGCCCCCACCCCCACCCCTGTGCTCGCCTGTTATCTCTGGGACCTCGATGCTCTGTGGATCTGCTGGGCCGGAAGTTTTTTGCTGGAGGAATTTCCCAGGAGCATTGGAAGTTTTTAACTGCCCCCTCCCTTGGCAGAGAGAAAGCGATGTGGAACCCTTTGAAGGATGAAGCTTCAGATCGTTTTTATTTCTTTTCTTAACAAAGCTAGCAATTATGTTAAGGCATCACTTTCCCAGATGCTTCCCAGCCTTGGGAATTTACTCTGATGCTCCTTTTTCCTTCTGCAGTATCCCGCATCTCTTCCCCTGGCAATTTCCCTTAAAGGAACAAAAGCCATTTTTGTGTGTGTTCTGTGTCACCTTGGATGACTTCACCTGGGACTTAATCTGCAAGAAAAAGGCCTGCAGTTTCCTTCTCTTTTAAGTCTGACTACTTGTGACATTCTTAAATGGCTTCTCCAAATGGTACAGTTTGGGTTACTTCACAGCCAGGAAGACCACAATTGTGGGAGTTCACAATGGCTGCAAGTGGTGGCTTCAGGCACAGAAGGCTACCCTGGAGACAGTATGATAGAACAGGAAGCTCCTTTAATGCCTCTACTTGGCCCATTTAGTGAATAATATCAGAGTAGATCATGGGATGCGCAAACTGGTGCTCCTTCGATTTCACCTTCTGCAAACTAACCCATCTTGACAAAGGGGTTTGCTTTCTCGTGCTCTAATTGTGCATTTTCAGTCTTCTAAAGAAGCAACATTTGTCGTGATCTGGCCAAAAAAACTCCAGCCAGAATTTAACAGCTCCCTCTCCAGAACATCGAATCTTCCCTGTCTTTAAAAAAAAAACAAAAAAACCCCAACAATTTTAAAGTGAGCTTTGAAATCTGGGGGTTAAAAAAAAAATCTGTCTTTTCCCCTCTCTCTCCTAATCGTTTGCTTCCAGGTGTTTGACCAGGTATCTTTTTTACTTCACCGAAGCTGGCAAGATGGCTTGCCAGGGCAGGGTCCAAGCGGGGAGGTGTCGCCAGCTCCTGAGAACCGGCCCCCTTGTCTTTCAGGATGAAGTTGTGAGACGTGGACAAATCCCACTGTGCAAATTGCCCCGAATGCTAAGTCAGGTTGACTTTCCTTCTCCCCAGCTGTATTGGCTGTGCTAGCAGCCGCTCTCTAGGGTCTCTTCCATCACCTGCTGTCTCTTCCTTTTTAAGTGGCATCTGCTGAGTAAGCCAGGGAGATGCGTACATCCGTTGCAGCCAGCCTCACCCCCTTTGGCCTGCTTCTCTTGTGAGAAAGGGTGAAAAAGGAAGGAAAGAAAAACCAAGAATCCAGCATCCAGGAACGTCAATACCCCTTTGACTAGCTGTAACCAGAAATGGCTCCTTTTGGGAATATCCAGAGGAAGATACATTGCTCTGTTGTAGCCTGAGAAGACTTTGTTTACTTCTTCCTAGTTTGGTGCCTCTGCCTTAACACCTTTCGGGTCTTTTGTGCTTCTGTTGTGTACACACACTGCTTTGGGCCTCTCAGAAGGACTCAGAAGCTGCTGTTTTGGAATGCCAGGCGTGTCATAAATGACACGGGAGAGAGCTTTTCCTTCTAAGCATACATTCCATGTCTCGTTGGGTCTCTAAAACTACCTTTAGCTTAACAGGACACGGTTCTCTTTTCTTCCCGTCTCCAGAGATGAGGGCTCAGTTGCATCACTTTCCTTCTCCCACCTGTGTGGATGTGTGTTGTTTGCTGCCCAGGGTAAAATTTGTTAGCAACAGGCCTGGAGTCCTGTGGATTGAAAATGGTTTCCTTCTGGAGCCATTTGCTGCCTGGGACTTGTAATCAGCTTCAGCGGTGGGGGGTGTTCTTCAAAAGAGCAGATTGGATTCCTGGAAACCAAATTGGGTTGAATCATTTTGCTGTAAGTGGCTTACACGTGGAGTGATTTCTCAGAGGGAAGGATCCGTTCTCGGGAAAGGAGATTTGAAACTCAGTCACTACGGGGGATAATTGTCCTGCTCCAAATAAAACCCTGAAGGGGTTTTAAGTTTGGTTTCTGATCTCCCTCTTGTGGGTGATCTAGTTTGGAGTGGCTGTTCTATCCTAGCAGTCTGGATTTAAGAATATCTGTTTTATTAGGCAGCTGCTGTATCATGGCCCACTCTGCGCGCTTGGTTAAACGCGTCTGCAAGGCTAGGAAGTTTTGAATATGTCTGCAAACTTCCTCATTCTGACTCGGAATTCATAACACCCAGTTTACTTTTCAGCTATCTTCTGGGTCTTTTTGAAGTGCTCAGCCCTTTCCCGAGCGCGGTTTTATAAAGTCTCCTTCAGCTCTCCAACGTCAGATTGGATTTCGTTTTGCAGGGCCGGGAAATCCTGATGGAAGGGAACCTTGCTCCAAAACAGATTGCTCATTGCTAAAGATGAGAAATTGAGTCCAGCTACGGTGGAGAACTTTCTTTTCTAAAAGAAAGTGATCCATCTTTGGGTTTGGTTTTGTTTTTTTCGGTGGCGTGTTGCAACACACCTCCAACTTTCCATTAGTCACGGAAACTTGTCTTAGGAAAAGGCTTTTATCGGTTTTTGGACAACTCGAGTTGACCGGCTAGGGATTGAACGCTTCTTATTCAGAACTGGGGCGAAGCCAGAAGAGAGGGGAGACAAACTGGATCATCCTCCAATCTTTTTGAAATCGTAGCCAGTAAGCAGGATGTGTTGGTAGGGATGAGTGAAGGCTACACAATCTACAGAATGGGAGGGGGAAACTGTGATTCTTTCACACCCTGGCAGTTGTTCTGAAGGAAGTGCTCGATAGGAGCTGAAAATCAAAAGGAAATACAGGCAGGCCTGGACTTACAACTATCATGGAGCAGCTGTTGGAAGTTGTAGCAGCACTGAAAAAAGTGACCTTTGACCGTTTTTCACATTTACGACCGTGGCAGCATCCCCGCGGTCACAGGATCAGAATTTGGACACTTGGCAACTGGCGTGTACTTAACGACGGTTGCAATGTCCCCGGGGGTCACCTGGCCCCCTTTTGCAACCTTCTGACAGATTCACTTAACAACCACGTTACTAAACAGCCGCAACGAAAGTGACAAGTCTGGTCGTAAAGTGGGCAGAAGTGCTTAGCAGTGGAAATTTGGGGTTAAATTGCCGTCGTTCGGTGGAGGATTACCTGTAAGCGCCTGGGTCGATCATGTGAAAAGCGTCATTGTTGGCTCTTGATTTTAACACCCCTCTCTTTTTTTATTTGCAGATTTCTGCCTTGTAAATACTGTTATTTGTATATACTGTAAATGATGACATCGGTGGGCACCAACCGGGCCCGGGGAAGCTGGGAGCAGACACAAACACAGACCCAGGCACAGCACAAGCAGAGGCCACAGGTGAGGGCGGAGCGAGCAGCCTCCCTGGAAACTCTGTGACCAGTCTCTCTTTGCTCTTTCGGTTGTGACTCTTTCGCCTAACGTCTTCCTGGGGAGACAAAGGTGCTTTCTCCACCTTTGTTTGCTCTTAGCAGGAAGCTGAACTGAGGAGGGAGGGTGGAGCTTGGCCTTTGTGGAGGAAGCCAAGGAGAATAGCTGCCAGGGAGGGTGCCAGGAGGAGTCACACTTCACCCCCCCTCCTCCCAAGCATCTGGTTACCCTGGCAATCAGACTCCAGCCGGGTGGATAAGAATCTGATGTTTGATTCCTTGCAAGGGTTTGTCGCACCCGTTCGTCGGGATCCATTTGAGGGAGGGATTAGTATTTGTTAGTATTCATTATTTTTAGAAATAAGGTGGTGAATGCACCTAATCCTCCTCCCTCTTCTTTTCCCCACAACGACAACCCTGTGAGGTGGGATGGGCTGAGCGAGAAGTCACCTAGCTGGCTTTCATGCCTAATAAGGAAGTAGAACTCACCGTCTCCTGGCGATTGGGCCAAAGTCACCCAATCAGCTTTCATGCCTTAAGGCAGGACTATAACTCCCAGTCTCCTGGCCATTGGCCCAAAGTCACCCCGCCAGCTTTACCTCCTAAGGCGGGACTTGAACTCAGAATCCTTTCGCTTCCTAGCCTGGTGCCTTAGCCTCTGGACCAAACAGGGAAGCCAAGGACTCGTTACCCTAAGCTGGGATCAATTTGGTTTTTAAACCTGGCTTCGGTTTAACCGCTGGCTTTGCCCGCCGCAGGGAGCTTACCAGGTTTGCTTTTACAGCCACTTGTAACAGCTCTGTAATTTGCTTAGTGATCGTGGTGACTCACTTTACCACCGTAAAAACGGTCATAAAATCAGATCGTCTCTAGGACTTCCTCCGAGCGAGCCTCCACGTAGGAGCCTGCGGTTTGTGGGCCATTTTTTAAGATTTTCAGAAGCCGCATCTTGGGCTGGGAAGGGGCTTCCGCTGGAACTCAGATCCTCTCTCTGCCCCCAGAGAGTTGACAGCACCTCAGCCGAGCGGTTAGACCTACTTACCTGTCCCCCCCCTTCCACCTTTCCCCTTGTGGACACGGCCTCCCCGGAAAGTCAACTTTCTCCTTTTCACTTCCGGGTCTTTTCCTTCCCCCCCAGGCCACCGCGGAGCAAATTCGTCTTGCGCAGATGATCTCGGACCACAACGACGCCGACTTTGAGGAAAAAGTGAAACAAGTAAGAGGCGGGGGTCTTCCCACAGGTGGTCCTCAGCTTACAACCCTTCCGTTTAGCAACCGTTCATTTATGACCGTTTCTCGCTTACGGTTGTTTTAGCTCCTCCACAGTTGTGGCAACCGGCTTGTCTTTACGACGGTCGCAGCGTCCCTGGGGTGGGTGTGTCACATGACCCCCCTTTTTGTGCGACCTTCCGTCAAGCAGAGTCAATGGGGAAGCCGCATTCCCGTAACAATTGTATTACCGAGTTAACAACTGCAGTAATTCATGTTAAAAACTGGCCAGGGAGGTGGTAGAGCAGGGCAAAACTACTTGAAAACTGAGCCGTGGAAACTTTGGGCTCAGTTGCATCTTTTGTTCATGACATTCCCCGGAGTTGGGACATCCAATATTCGCCAAAAGGGTTCCCTTTCTAGTATTTTATCAGTTCCACACAAAAACTGTGCCTGCCCTGACGTTTGATTCTGTTTTGTGAGATCTCCAGCGAATCAAAGGCTAAACGTCCCAGAATAGGAACAGCTTTGAAATGGTTCTTTGCCCTAATTCCAGCTAATAAGAGTCACATTGGTTAATTTTTGGCTGGGTCATCCTGCCTCGCTCTTCTGCCTGCCAGTAATTTTTTTTTTATTATTTGTTTTGCTTGTTTGTTTCTTGGGGAAACGAATGTGCAGGTAGCCAGTGTAAATTTAAAACCGCTGCAGTTTTATTACGTTAGCAAAGGAGGTTAGTAAAAATAGGGACCTTTTTCACATGTTCAAAGCCCAGTGGAAAAAGAGAAGGCTTGCCTCATTAAAATAATGTATGAAGCCCTGGCCGAAAGGCAAAAGTTGTTTTCTGAAAAAGATCCTGATCGGTTGAAGGATATTTGGGGTGAAACTAGAACTGGGGGTGGGTGGGTGGGTGGGTGCGTAACAAGCTCAGGGAAATAACTTCAGCTAGTCAGAGCTGAAGAAGCTTCTTGGATGAGAAGCGAAACGTCTTCAAAAGAAAAAAGCACCTCTGGGACAGGCAGGACCTGGATGGCTGAGGATCTCCGTAGACATTCAGGGGAATAACTTTTGTGCCTTCTAAGGAAACTCCAGAAAGAAAGGACTGAGAGAGGGAGCCAATCCTAAGCTTATAAACATTCTCTTTTCTCGCCAAGCGATTTAAGTGTTGCAAGAGACCCCCTTCTCACGACGTCTCTTTTTCCCTCTGCAGCTGATCGACATCACAGGCAAGAACCAGGATGAGTGTGTGATCGCACTGCACGACTGCAATGGGGATGTCAACAGAGCCATCAACGTGCTGTTGGAGGGGAACCCAGACACGGTAGTTGTGGGGCTCGGCTAGGGCAGGGGGAGGCTGGCTGGCTGGCTGGCTGGCTGGCTGGACCAGCAAGGGGAGGACACTTGCTTCCAGCCCAGCGTGGTGTGCAAACCCCATCAAAGCTGAGCTGTGGCTGAAAGCACCTGGGCTCTTTTCGTGGCTGGTTTTAAATATGCAGGCAGTCCCCGGTTCATTTAGTGACCATTCAGAGTTACAACAAAACACGGCTCACGACCATTTCCCACCCTTAACGACCGTTGGAAACTTCCCTGTGGTCACGTCATCCAAATTCAGACGCTGTGCAACTGACTCTTATTTAGGACGGTCGGGTGTCATAAGCCATGTAACCGGCTTAACGGCTGCGGTGATTCCCTTGGCTAGGAACGTCGTAAAATGGGGCAAAACCCACTTAACAACCATCTGGCTAAGCCACAGAAATGTTGGGCTCCACCGTGGTCATGGGTGAAGGACTTTCTGTATTCATATTTTCATGTAGATATATTTTTTATGCTTGTAAGCGGCCTAGAGGGTCTTTACGGTAAGCTGGGCAGCCAATAAATTTTACAGATAAATGAATAGTTTCCCTTTTACCAATGAAATGGGCTTTTTTTTCCCCCCTTCGTCCCTCCCTCCCCTTCCCTAAGCTGAACTGGAGTTTGAACTTTGGCTATTCACATGGCTGTGCCAAGCCATAATAAGCAGGCTTGCGATATTACACTCAGGCAGAAATGAGGGGAAAAAAGGCCTTGCTATAAGAGGACGTATTTGAACTTAACGTTCAAGTATCTTGAGCGTCTCTCCTCCTAAAACGCTCCCGGCTTCTTTCGTGCCCTCCGTAGGTTTCAGGGTGGTTAAAAACGGAAGGAATGTCAAAAGATCCACGGAGGTTGAATCCATATTTTCACCTCGGGGTTCAGATTTTAAAACCACAAACGTCACAGGTTGGGTGGTGCCAACCTCCGTGCAGCCTTTTCAGGGTGAGATGGATTCGAGTCGTCCTTCGAGCCCTGCCGAAACCGATGCGACATCGGTTTATTGAATTTTATTGCTTTTTCCCAATTGTTTGGAAATGAGCAGGAAATGCTGGAAGAGGCTGTTCTCATGCAAGTGTTGACTGCTAGGAATCCTGGTGGAGAGAACTATTCTGAAACTGGAAGCCAGTTGAGAGTCTTTAATCCCCTGTTGTCCCCTAAACCAGTCTTTGCCCCTTGTAAGGGGTCTGGACTTCAGCTCCCAGAATTCCTCTGGCTGGATGGGGAATTCTGGGAGTTGAAGTCCACACGCCTTACAAGGGGCAAAGATTGAGAAACGCTGTTAACAGCTGGGAAATTAACACTTTTTTAATGAAAGCAGATGTCTACGGGGATTCTCAGTCATCCAGGTCAGAGTTACCCCAAAGATGCTTTTCCACAAGGCAACTGGACTTTTTTGTTTTTCTTTGAAGATATTTCACTTCTCATCCAGGAAGCTTCTTCCCCTCCATCCAGTCAGAGCCGAAGAAGCTTCTTGGATGAGAAGCGAAACGTCTTCAGAGAAAAACAAGGAAAGTCCAGTTGCATCGTGGAAAAGCATCTTTGGGATAACGCAAGCAGACACATCGTCCCGGTGCGCCAGGATTACCGCATGGAATTATTTTTAATTGCTTTTTCTCCCCCCCCCTTTTTTTTTAAGCACTCCTGGGAAATGGTTGGGAAGAAGAAAGGCGTGTCGGGACAGAAAGACAGCGGACAGACGGAACCCAGCGACGAAGGCAAAGAGAACCGGGAAAAAGAGAAGGACTTCAGCCGGCGACGGGGGAGCGGCCTGCCCCGAAGAGGCCGCGGAGCCAGCCGTGGGAGAGAATGTAGGCCCCTGATTCTGCATACAAAGCAATAGACACACCCTCCTGAGGAGGTGCAAAATGTTCCTTTGCAGAATTTGTGAGTCCCAAATAGGCCCGCTCTCCTCCATCCCTTCCGCCCCCCTTCCCAGGAGGTGGCTTTGAGCTTCAGACAGGCTGTGCCCACCCTCGCAGGAAGCCGCTCCCCCCCTCCCTCCCACCCACCCCAGATCTCTCTCTCCCACCAGGGGGATCGCTAAGAACAAAGTCAGAACCTTCTAGCCTTTTTGAAGGATTCCACCCTTCCGCCCTATTTCTGTTCGGAGAGAGAAAGGACATCAAGATGCAGAAAATCAAAGAGGGGACATTTTGTATTTCCCGATGCCGGTTGCTGTTTCTTCTTCCTTCCTTCCTTCCTTCCTTCCTTCCTTCCTTCCTTCCTTCCTTCCTTCCTTCCTTCCTTCCTTCCTGCCTTCCATTTATTTATTTTATTGTTTTAAAGAGTGGGAGAGCCAATCTCTCGCAGAATAATATCCAAACATCCTGGCTGAGAAAGTCACGTGGGGTTTTTTTGTTTGGGGAGGGGGAAATGCCTTGATACAAGTCGTCAGCTTGACTTCAAATTGAGCCCAAATTTATGTGGCTAAATGAGAAACCTGTTCAGTGAGTTTTGCCCCAATTTACGCCTTTTCTTGGCCCGGTTCTTAAGTGGATCCCTGCGGTTGTTAAGTGAGGAACACGGTTGTTAAGTGAATCTGGCTTCCCCACGGACTTTGCTTGTCAGAAAGTCCCCAAAGGAGGATCACAGGGCCAGGGGGATGCTGTGACCGTTGTAAGCACGAGGACCGATCACAAATCCCGTTTTTTTTCAGCACTGCTGTATCTTAGGCCACTAAACAATTGCTGGCCGGTCCAGAACGACCTATAATGTTTATTTCTTGGAGATGGTGTAACTTCACCCTTCTGAAGTCCAGTTTTTAAAGACTTAGGGTGTGCACTGAATGGGTGCAATTCCACACAAGACTGGCTTCTCTCCTGTTTTGGGGATACGACAGTGTGGCCGTTTTTCCTGGCTGTTGCCGTGTTAAGGCGTGACCAAATCGGTTTTCAACCTGCACCAATGTTGATCAGCGGCCGTGGAGTCTCCCTTTTATTTTTCCTTCACTGTTTCCCTCCCTCTCTCTCTCTCTCTCTCTCTCTCTCTCTCTCTCTCTCTCTCTCTCTCTCTCTCTCTCTCTCTCTCTCTCTCTGTGTGTGTGTGTCTCTGTCTCTCTCTCTGTCTCTCTCTCTCTCTCTCTCTCTCTCTCTCTCTCTCTCTCTCTCTCTCTCTCTCTCTCTCTCTCTCTCTCTCTCTCTGTCCTGCGTTCCTCGTTTGCAAATCTCCCAGCGCCTTCTTGTGTTTTGCAGTTCGGGGTCAAGAGAACGGACTGGATGGTAGCAAGACAAGTGGATCTTCGGGCAGAGGCACAGAGCGAGGGCGACGAGGACGTGGGCGAGGCAGAGGTGAGCCAGGGAGCCCCGGTGACTCGTCTCTAGCCCTGCAACAAATCATCTTTATTGGGAAATTTAAGCACAGCAAGGCCCATAAGAAAGAAAATAGCTCCTTATAGTTGCCAGGAAGGAATTTTAACAGGAGCTTTCCCATCCGTGACCTCCTCCTCTCCTCTCCTCTTCCTCCCTTTCTTCTCTTCCCTCCCCTCTTCTCTTCCTTCTCTCTCCTCTCCTCTCCTCTCCTCTCCTCACTTCTCTCCTCTTCCTCCCTTTCTTCTCTTCTCTTCCCTCCCCTCTTCTCTTCCTTCTCTCTCCTCTCCTCTTCCTCCCTCTCTTCTCTTCCCTCCCCTCTTCTCTTCCTTCCCTCTCCTCTCCTCTCTTCCCTCCTCTCCTCTCTTCTCTTCCTTCCCTCTCCTCTCTTCTCTTCCCTCCCCTTTTCTCTTCCTTCCCTCTCTTCTCTTCTCCTCTCTCCTCTCTCCTCTCCTCACTTCTCTCCTCTTCCTCCTTCTCCTCTCCTCACTTCTCTCCTCTTCCTCCTTCTCCTCTCCTCACTTCTCTCCTCTTCCTCCTTCTCTCCTCTTCCTCCTTCTCTTCTCTTCTCTGACTTACCTACTAAGACCACCGAAAACTAATCTCTTGTCGCACAGCCTGTTTAAAAGCAGGTCCTGGGTAACCATGAACGTCAAAATCAGCTAACAGACCGTTTCTTCTATCTTCAGGCGGATCTGGACGACGAGGAGGAAGATTTTCTGCCCAAGGCATGGGGTAAGCTTCCCTCGAAGCGTGTGAGTTGGTTCTGTTTCTGGTTGTGGTGGCAATCGGGCGCCAGCTGCGTTCCAGGCAGCAGGTGGTTGCAATAAAGGAGATTGAGGGTTGAAATGAGGGATCCTTGATGCTTTCTGAGCTCGGCTGTTTTCTTGCCGGGCGTTTCACGATCCACAGGGAGGGAGCCACCACGGAGAAGGCCCTTCTTCCTGGTCCCACCAGCTGGGCCTCCTTAAGAGAGGGTCCCATAACACACACCCTGCCTCCCCCACTCTGGTGGGTCGGTAGATGTCACTGGGACAAAGATGGTCCTTAAAATAACGAGGGAGCCACCACGGAGAAGGCCCTTCTTCCTGGTCCCCCCTGAGATGAGTTGCAAGATCAGCCGTGCACTCAAAACTATAGCCTTGCACTGAATCCGTCTGAAGCCTCCTCACCAGGGACCAGTAACCTATCCTGGCTCAACCTGGAGAACGGCCTCCGGCCAATGTTCCTTTGCTTCTGTCCTTCATTCCTTCCTTCCTTCCCCACCCAGGACTTTCAACCCCGCGGACTATGCAGAACCCAGCAGCACGGACGAAAGTTACGGCAATAACAGCAACACGTGGAACAGCACGGGAAGCTTTGAGCCGGACGATGGGACGAGTGAGTGACCGGGGGTTCGGCACTGCCTTGGTTGGGGGGGGGCTGGGGGGGCGGCGGATCTCTTCCTAAACCGAACGGGGATATGCCTTGGATCACTATTAAAGAAGAGCAAAATGAACATTTATTTTAAAAGAGAGAGAGAGAGAGAGAGAGAGAGAGAGAGAGAGAGAGAGAGAGAGAGAGAGAGAGAGAGAGAGAGAGTCATACGTCCCTCTGTCCATCCCCCCCACCGTGTCTAGAACCCCTTCCCCTCTTCCTCCATAAAATTTACCCCACGTCGCACCTCCTCCCGATTAGTTAGCCGCGTTTAAGCCCCCTTTCCCCCGCCCTCCTTTAATTTAATTTAATTCCTTTAATTTAATTTCATCAATATCCACAGGTACGGGACCGGGCGGGGGGAAGCGGGGCGTCTGGTGGCACCTTTCGAAGTATTTTGACGTTTTACTGGTTTTTTTTTTGTTCTTCCTTTACTCTGTTTCATTTCAGAGTTGATTACATTAGGGGCGAGGGGTCAAATTACCCCCGAAAATTTGACACTGCTCCTGGTACGAGAAATCCAGGTGCACTTAACTGCCTCGGATCTGTTTTTTTTTTTTATCTTTTGTTTTTTTTTAAACTTTTTAAAAATAAGCTGGAATTTATCTGTGGATATGTTACTGTCTTTGTCTCCCCCCCTCCATCTCTTTCCCTCTCTGGTTTTGTTCATGTAATATTTTTAACATACTCGCCTTGTTGCTTTTGGGCGTTCCTCGGATCTACACTTTCTTGGGAGGAATTGACCATGTTTGAGATGAAAATTGGCTTTGATTTCCCAGGCTTATCGATGGCTGTACCATTATGGCTTGGGAACAGATAGTGTGGTTCAAAATGATTAACATAAGTCTCACCGGCTGTGAAATGCCGTTTACGTAACGACAAATAAATAAATAGATAGATAGATAGATAGATAGATAGATAGATAGATAGATAGATAGATAGATAGATAGATAGATAGATAGATAGATAGATAGATACCGGTAGATAGATAGATAGATAGATAGATAGATAGATAGATAGATAGATAGATAGATAGATAGATAGATAGATAAAATGGGCACCGCTCAAGAACCGTATTGCTTAGCAGAAATGCCAGTCTTGAGGACGACCTGTGTTTTTAATTGGTTTGCTTAGACAGGATGTAGTCAGAACTCTTGGTGGATCTGCTGGGAACGTTCCAGATTTCCACCAGTGGATCCCAATGTATCTCAATGGGTCAAAATGGGATTCACATTGTGCTAAGTCCCTAGGCCAATTTTTTCGGTCGCCTCCCAAGCTGTAGGAATCTGGCTGTTGGATTTTCAGTTGGGCCCTCCTTTTGCCAACCATGCAAAAATACTTTCTGGGGTATATAAACAAGTAGGTTTTATTTGCTCCAAGTCTTCTAAATTTCTAAAGCCAACCTCCACGGTGCCTACAATGTGTGACCCCTCTGGAATTGGAAAACCTAACCAGGTCCTGGCTGCCGGATAGCTTTCCTGCAAGTACACCAGTGCTAACTTAACACAAAAAACAAAAAACACCTGGACATTTAGCAAAGGGTCAGGGTAACGGACCTTCTGGGTATCCATTGCTTGATAAAAAAACTTCCCAAAGGTTAATCTGCCTCTCTTAGACATTCTTCACTGCCTCTCTCCTTCTGCTGACCCTGTTAATTGACCGCAGTGGGGAGGGTGCAGAGGAATGGCAGAAACTAGGTTGTGTTTTTTGGTGCAGGTTTTTTTTAAACAACCCGGAGTCTTGTGTGATTTCCCTTCCTGCTGCCTTTTTCCTGGACCTTGAAATGAACTTCTGAAAGTTTATCTACTGGAAAGGGGTTTAAGTCTGTCGAACCAGGATGTGGGCGTTCTCCGTCCAGTGTACTGAAAGGAGACACCCACCGACACACTAACTGGAGGTGTTTGTGTGTTTTGGCCACCTTCCTGTTTATGGGAGAAGGCCAGACCAGTTTCATTTGGTGGGGCCAGATAATCTTACATGTATTCCTCACAGGAAGAGGAGGGTGGCTATAATTTATCCATATACCTATGCATACCACCCCAAAAAACAAAATAAAACCCCACACCAATTTTGTTCTTAAGCTTAGAAGTGTCCAGAGGGCAGAGATGCTGCACTGCTGCCTTGATCATGGGAGAAATTAGAAAGAAAGTTCATTTTGGAAGACTGGGAAGCAAACAGAGTTGGCAGCTAGCTTAGGCTTGGGGATGGTTAGATCTTGATTCGCTCTAGATGACTAGATGTAGCTTAGAATTGGGGATGGTTGGATCTTGATTAGATCTAGATGATTATGTCTAGCTTAGATGACTAGATGTAGCTTAGAATTGGGGATGGTTAGATCTTGATTCGCTCTAGATGACTAGATGTAGCTTAGACTTTGGGATGGTTGGATCTTGATTAGATCTAGATGATTATGTCTAGCTTAGATGACTAATGTAGCTTAGAATTGTGGATAGTTAGATCTTGATTGGATCTAGATGACTAAATCCAGCTTAGGCTTGGGGATGGTTAGATCTTGATTCGCTCTAGATGACTAGATGTAGCTTAGAATTAGGGATGGTTGGATCTTGATTAGATCTAGATGATTATGTCTAGCTTAGATGACTAGATGTAGCTTAGAATTGGGATGGTTAGATCTTGATTCGCTCTAGATGACTAGATGTAGCTTAGAATTAGGGATGGTTGGATTTTGATTAGATCTAGATGATTATGTCTAGCTTAGATGACTAGATGTAGCTTAGAATTGGGATGGTTAGATCTTGATTCGCTCTAGATGACTAGATGTAGCTTAGAATTAGGGATGGTTGGATCTTGATTAGATCTAGATGATTATGTCTAGCTTAGATGACTAGATGTAGCTTAGAATTGGGGATGGTTAGATCTTGATTCGCTCTAGATGACTAGATGTAGCTTAGACTTTGGGATGGTTGGATTTTGATTAGATCTAGATGATTATGTCTAGCTTAGATAACTAGATGCAGCTTAGAATTGGGGATAGTTAGGTCTTGATTGGATCTAGATGACTAAATCCAGCTTAGGCTTGGGATGGTTAGATCTTGAATTAGATCTAGATGATTGGATTTAGCTTAGAAATGGGGATAATTTCAGTCTTTCCAGAGGGATGTGAGTTACATGTCAGGTCCAAAAAAACGAAATCCCTCTCCCTCTCGGTGGTTCCAGGGTCCAGCCTCTTTGCTTTGCTGGTGGCCAGGAGAGGGGAGGGGGATTGTGTGTTGAGCTGCTGTGCCCCTGCCTCTCTCTGCTCTCCCCCCCCCAGCTTCTGTCTGTCTGGGCAAGGATCACCAGCCTGCTTAGCTCTTTGCATTGCTCTTTGAAATCTCCCTCCTCCTCCTCCTTTGTTGTGTAACCAGGGCTTAAACTCACTCTCACCTCACCCTTGATCTCTTGCTTGACAGGTGCGTGGAGGACAGCAACGGAGGAGTGGGGGACCGAGGACTGGAATGAAGATGTAGGTAACCCCCCCTCCCACCAGTCCTTTTTTAACTTTCTGCTTCATGAACTTTGGCAGGCTTCATTGCATGCTTTTCTCTCTTCTCCCCCCTCCCCAGCTTTCAGAAACGAAGATCTTCACTGCCTCCAACGTCTCCTCGGTGCCGCTGCCTGTGGAAAACGTGACCATCACAGCTGGACAGAGGTGATTCCTTATGCCACTCGGTATATTATAAATAGCAGCGGTCCTTGGTGCTCTCTGAGCTCGGTTGCTTTCTCACAGACCTTTTGTGACCAAACTAGGTAACATCATCAGCGTGAGATTTGCAGAGTGGAAGAGGACTGTGGGGTCCTCAGTGCTCTCTGAGCTTGGTAGGTTTTTTTTGCAGACATTTCATGACCCAATTAGAGAACATCATGAGGGCTAGCAGGAAGGGGGGGTTTTCCAGCAGGGGGGGGGGGAGGAGAGGACTGTGGGGTCCTTGGTGCTCTCTGAGCTGGATGTTTTGTTGCAGACGTTTCATGACCCAACTAGGGAACATCATCAATTCTTAGAAGGGAGTGGGGTTTGCTCTCTTTTTAATTTTGCTCTTTTAAGAGCACAGAACCCTTCCCTTCTAAGATGAGGTTCCTAGTTGGTCATGAACGTCTGCAAGAAAACATCCCAGCTTAGAGAGCGCCAAGGACCAGAGTTCTCCTCCTCCTCCTTGCAAATCCCACTCCCTTCTAGCATTGATGAGGTTCCCTAGTTGGGTCATGAAATGTCTGCAAGGAAACATCCCAACTCAGCACCAAGACCCCACAGTTCAGCCCTGAGCCACAGATGATCTCTTCTGTCGTTCCATTTGGGGCATTTATTTATTGAATCAATCCCCCGCCCTCTCAAGAAGTGACCCCCGGTCTTTCCCCGTCTAGAATCGATCTTGCAGTGCTCTTAGGAAAGACACCTTCCTCGCTGGAAAACGAATCGCCCAGCGTGGATTCCTCCTCCCAAGCGCCGCCGACGCTC